>JAVDPK010003173.1:229205-253978 GCA_034780415.1 Cichlasoma orientale | reverse complement strand
TCTCAACAAATCTTTAAAAATATATATATATATATATATATATATATATATATATATATATATATATATATATATATATACACCCAGCTTTCTCTAATATGTAAATGTGATTTTAATGTGGGCTCCTGGTGTCTTTGTTAGTTTGACTGCATCTGTCATAAATTAAGTCTGTCCTTAACCAGTATTCAGATATGGAGCTCCAGGTGTGGAGTTCATGGGGCTACATGACGAGAATGCTGCTGTCACACAGGTGCACTTCATGCCCCACCAGGTAATGCATGATAACAATCACACAACACAGAATGCCAGCAGCGTTTCCCCTTTTTAAAGTTGTACTGCAGTGCTGTTCAGAATAGTGGGCATTGTACAAGAACTGTTTTTTGTGACTCCTGTTTAGGTTGAGCTGGTGACTTTGCTGGATGACAACAGTTTGCACATGTGGACTTTAAGAGGTCACAAGGGGCTTTCAGAACTTCTGGAGATAGGACGCTTCACACTGACTGGACCACCTGGGTAAAGCACATATTTCCCTTTCTCCACAAGAACCTTTTCAGAAATAGCCTAGTTTTATTGGTGTTACTAAGCTAAGTAAAGCCAGGCTAAGGAGAGATATGGGTATGTAGAACTTGCTCAGTGGTACAGGCCTCAGAACACATACCCATGCCCTTGATCAAAAAGTTTTCAACCTTCCTTTTCATCTCAAACTCAGTGCCCCTCCAAGCGTGACCAGAGTGACGGCAGTGCTGGCTCACTCCTCAGGTGAGCTGCTGCTGCTGGGGACAGAAGGAGGACATGTGTTTGTAGTTGAAGTTCCAGGATTCAGAGAGCTGGAAGAGAGGAACATCAGCCTTGAGCAAGTTACCAGCAGGTGGGCAAACACATATTAAGAGGTTTGGGAGACTACCTTTAATACTTTTTTTCATTTTTTAATAAATACAGAATTGGAACAAAGTATTTTTGTCTGTTTTTGGTAGATGCCTTTATTCAGGAAATCGGTTTTAATAGGGTGTCAATACGAGACTGTTTTAATATCAGTTATCAATAGACTTCTAAGAACTATGATGGTCCGTAGTTCCTGCAGTGTGGACACAAAAGAAAACGTGCTTGCTGTCTGAAAGCACCTATTGTGGTATTAGTTTTGTTGATTTAAGTGCTTGATTTCGTCTGCTGGGAAATAAAAATATCCTTCTCCTCTGCATAAAATATTTATTTAACCACTGTTGGCACTTGTGGTGGCTGGATGATAGATAGAGCAAATTGCAGCACAGTGCTACGGTTTGTGCTAATTTACATAAGTGCATGTATTACAGTGTCTCCCACTGATAACGGCAATCAGTGGGAGACAGGCTGCAAATTAGAGCACTTTACAGTAGAGCATTCATTATAAATGTTCGTGAACTCGCATGTTAAACTTTACCAGATTATACTTGATTTTACTGTTGGCTCCTGGCATCTTTACTATCTATTTATTCTAATCTCTTTATTGCATCTGCCATATATGGCATATGTCCTTACCCAGTGTTTAAATATAGTGCTCCAGGTGAACCCGAGGTGAATTTTATTGTCTCAACAATCTCTTTGCTATTCAGGATCATAAACCTTTGTAGTGGTAAAAGCTTCACATTGTCTACCATGTTGTTGGCACTCCCCACAAAATGTTGTAACTGATAGAAAACATAGAAGATCTCATATTGATCTTTGACAATGACCAGCTCAGAATGTCTTAAACAGCATAAGTGTGTGATGATTGGTACAGTTAACCTGTTGTCACACACAATATAATAGGGGTGACAGGCAGTATAATCTTACACATCAATAATGAGGCTGATGTTCTCTTGATCTTTCTCTGGTTGTTGTGTACAGTGTGCATGATGACTACATAGGCCGCAGGAATCTAGAACATGTCGAGGCCTTACAGGAGAACCCAGTCAATCCAAATCAGGTCATTATTGGCTATGGACGGGGTCTCATGGTCATCTGGGATGTGGAGAAAAAGCTTGCTGTCCAGCACATCCCCGCCACACAGGTAACTGTCATGTTAACTGTGGCCTGAATAGAATACCAGCTAGCAATATAGAAACTGACTGGGTATAGTGTAACCTGTTGTGACCATAGCAACTGGAGAGCGTGTGTTGGACCGAGGACGGAAACTACATTCTGAGTTCGCACAGCGATGGAAGCTATTGTCGGTGGATGGTGGGTGAAGAGGACATGAATGAGGAAGAGAAGTCAGACATTCCTTATGGTAAAGAGGAAGATATGCACAGGTTTAATAATTGCCATAAAATGTTTTTGTAGAGATTGATGATTACTGGGTTTTATTATTGCAGGACATTTCCCCTGCAAGGCCATTTCTAAAATAGTGCAGCTCCCGACAGAAGAAGGGTACGTTGACTTTATCCAGCAGTGAAATACGTCTTTTAGTCAGCTTTCCTTAGTGAAAGTGGCATCCTCACCATTCTAATGCTTAACTGCTCAGATATGTTACATGAGCCCTTGTTACACATTAATCACTGAGCAAACTGAACTGAACTTGAACCTCTGTGTGTGCGTATTTTTGCATGTTTATTTAGGCCTCCATTCCTGCTGTTCAGTGGTGGCATGCCCCGGGCCAGTTATGGGGACAGACATTGTATCACAGTGATCCACGGTAAAACACACGTGGCCTTGGACTTTACCTCCAGGATCATCGATTTCTTCGTCATCAGAGATGGACCGCAGCACACCAACAGCAGGCCGCACACACCAACACACTCAGTGCAGAGATGTGGAATAACAGGAGGAGGTGCTGCTATACTTACTGGCAACAGATTTGTTCTTGGGGGAGAAAAAATAAAATTGTGAAATTCAACAGATTTATTTTTCTCTCGTTTCTGAGCTTGTTGATTGCTATATGTTGAATGGCAGAAGTAGATGTGTACTGTTTTGAACATTTGGTGTAGGGCAGTTGTTTAAGGTGGGTTTGACTTCAGCATGATTCAGCTGGCATATTTATAACCACAGGAAGTTTTATTGATCAACCCAGCACAGAAAAGGGAAAGCAGGTTAGACAAGAGATACTAACACATCCCACATCTCCGTTTATTAGCTGCTGTCTATCTACCAATAGGAGATCCTAGTGCACTGGTGGTCCTGGCTGAGGAGGAGCTGGTAGTGATTGACCTGCAGACCAAGGGCTGGCCCATCATACAGACTCCTTACTTGGTCCCCCTTCATAGCTCAGCCATCACATGCTCACATCATGTCTCCACTATTCCCCTCAAACTGTGGGAGAGGGTCCTCGCTGCTGGAAAGAATCAGAATGCACAGTACTCAAAAAAGGTACTTATTTGGAAAAGTCCGATTTTTGCTGATTTCCTTCATTTGTGTTTGTTAGCATTCAGTGTCTTAAATATCAAACTTTATCTCTGAAGGTAGTTATCATTTGGAATTAAAGTGATGAAATGTATAATTAAAAATGACAAATGTTTTAATACTAACAGTTTTAAATCAGACTGATAGCCTCTTACTTTTATCTGACAGATGATTCATGATGTGATTATTATAATTTAGTGGGAAATTTGTAAATATTTGTCAATAATGTCCTGAATGTTCTTCATTAGGTAGTAAATAAGGATGTCACTTCTTATATTTTAATGAACAAAGCGTATTTTCCTTTTTTTGAAGGCATGACAGGTTTTCACTTTTTCTGACTGTTTTTACAGAGTTGCAGAAAAAAGTGTTAAACACACGCAAGAGTATTTTAGATTCTCAATGATGAGCCCCCCCTAAAGCAGTGGTTCCCAAAGTCAGGAGTGCTGCGGCCCACTTAAAAACCAAACTAACCACCTCCTATTGTCAGTTTTAATTCACTTTTTATATAAATAAATGCATTTATATAAATATGTAACTCTGCATACTTGTGAGTAATTTCAAACTGAATTTCTGTTGTTACTGCGGCCCCCCTGCAGTACCTCTGCGGCCCTCACTTTGGGAACCACTACCCTAAAGTATCTTCTTATTACCGATGAGGAACATCAGGACATGAGGGAACATGTGACTCTAAAGAATCTCCTACAGGGCTGATTATATGTGGCATGGTGCATCCTGAATATAGACACATTCCTTTGTTTCTGGTTGAGAACATCAAGTTGGTCTTTAACTTGATGTAAACTTGAATTTCCTTTCCTCTTCACGCAGCCGTGGCCAATAACAGGTGGTCAGAACCTGGCCCCAGATCCTCCACAGAGAGATCTGCTGCTCACAGGGTCAGTACAGCTGCACTTCATTCACATTTGTTGGAAGGTTTCTTTGATGTTCTAGAAATCATAACAGTATTGTGTATGCAGGCACGAGGATGGAACAGTTCGTTTCTGGGATGCATCGGGAGTCTGTCTCTATCCCATGTACAAGTTGAGCACAGCTGGAGTGTTCCACACAGACACTGACCCCAATGACAACATGAACCAAGGCACTGAAGGAGAGTGGCCTCCATTCAGAAAGGTCTGTTTTTGTAATCCAGTCTATAGAAAAGTACTTTTTTTATTAGTGTGAATCCTGATTCAGCATTCACATTATTGAGATCCTTTTCTTTATTTTTCTTATGATCTATTCTGTACATTCTTCAGGATCTAGCTACTTCACCACAGTTCAATAAAGAAAAACCATTCAAACACCATTAGATTCCTCTTCTTTTGGACGTGTGTCTTTTCTCAGCAACACAACAGCAGCAGTTTGTTTTACATGCAGTCTGTCCACACGCACGCTGCATGCGCTAAGAGGCGGAGCCGATATTGAGACAGCTCAGGTGGAGCAAAGGAAACGTTTTTCTAGCGTCCAAAGCAGCAGCGCTCTTTCCTGTAACCACCATTAAAACCTGTGCTGGGAAAGCCCTTCATCATGCACGTGATCAGCAAGCGTCAATGTGAAGAAATGAGAACTTTGCAGCTGCTCCATCCACCGCTGTTTGTCTCACACAGCGAAAAATCTGCAGTTAAGCTACACAAGTTAAAATATGCAGATGAACTGTTAATAAGACAAAAGTATTTCTTTTCCGATTACTGAATTTAATCGATGGAATAATTGATAGAATACTTGATAACTAAAATAATTGATGGTTTCAGCCCTAATTTGTAATTATCAATTCAAAAAGAAAATGGGGAAGATTTATTTTTGAGAGAAATATTTATTTTGTTATTTTGGCAGTATTGGTTCTCCGTAGTATAGTACTTGGTATTTGAAAGCAGTTTTTAGTGAATGATTTCATAAAAGTCAGAAAATCTGAGTTTAGGCTTTGAACTGCAAATTGTTTGAGTCCCACAAACTGTGAATGTGGCTGTTGTCCAGGCTGAGAGGCCAGAACAGATCATATTGTTACAGAAATGATTCTTTTGCAGCCTGAATGGGAGTCAGGACCGTTCTTTATTTTTCTTTCTCTCTTTTTAGTTTAGCATTCAGGTTTATATGTGCCACTCTAAACTTCATCCTTGTGTTTCTGTTCAGGTTGGCTGTTTTGACCCCTACAGTGATGACCCAAGGCTTGGCATCCAGAAGATCCATCTCTGTAAATATAGTGGCTATCTGACTGTAGCTGGCACTGCGGGACAGGTGACTACTGATTTCCGTCAGCTGGTTGGATTTTATTACAGACCTATGTCAGTTGTTGAGGTCTGGGGAGGTTCATGTTGGGCTAAGGCACAGGCCTGGTGTAGATTTAACATTTTTATAAATTAGGTATAATACTTTGTTAGTAAGTCAGTATATACCACAAAGCCAAGGAGAAAGAATGAGGATGGCTGGTAATACCTGGATGGCAGGATGCCAAAGATTGTGCTCTTTGAGCTTCTGCAGAAGTTTCAAGGTGAAATAAATGTGAAAGAATTAACAAGGAATACAATTCGCTTTTTCTTCTCTTTGTTTTACTGCACATTTCACCTTCTGTGTCGACCAAATATGGGAAGGAAGATGACCGTTGCAAAGGGTAAAGTCAAACATGAATGACTGAAATCAGTGATTTAGGAAGAGGGAACTTACATTTCTCTGTTGCCTCCTTTGTCCTCTTGTATATGTCGGGATAGTAGAGCATAAGAAGTCAGTTTTTGAACTCTCACTATTGGATTTATCCATTTCCATAAACACTTTTCTACACCACACAGTCTTTCTGACACAGCAAGAGCAACAGGTCTAACATGGATACATGAGTGAAATTGTAGACTGAAATCAAAATCACAGATAGCTAAACATTTTACCTCATTCACAATTAATGAACCTCATTAGTATTATTAGACCTGAACACAAAATGTGCCAAGTCTCTTGTAGTGTCTCTGTTTTTTATTATTATTCCAATGAATGAATTGCCTTTGGGGGCCTAAACATTCTAAAAATGTAGTAAAATTGCTACATAATTAAAAAAAAGTCTGCTCTGTTTGTGTTTTCCTCCATGTACCTGTACCTGCTGTTCTGTTGGAGGTTGTATGGGTATCAATTATGAGCCAAATTCTAAATATAATCTCATATAAAGATCCTACCACCCAGGCCTAGTTTGAAATCATATTATTGTGCTGAATGTTGTTGTTGTTGTGACTTTGCAGATCCTGATGCTCGAGCTGAATGACGAGGCAGCGGAGCAGACTGTGGAGGCTAAAGTAGTGAATTTGCTGCAAGGCCAAGAGGGATTTTGCTGGAAGGTAAAGAACTAGGGATGTGCGCAACTAGTCGACTAATGGTCACTATTGTCAGATGTACTAGTCGGTTAGCCTGATTGTTATGGCTTTAATTGATGCCAGGTGCCGTAAATGATTGTCTTAAATGTTACGCAGCGATGTGCCATCAGATAGAGCTGCAGCCCTGACATCGTTATAGAAAAATGGCGGATCGAATATTGTTGGTTAATTTTGAAGTTTTACAACATGCATCTCCCGAGAAACACCTTCATTTCCGGCTAATTCCCCCAAGTCTGTACAAAGAAGTGGAAAAACTAGAGGGACAAATGTGTAAACACCTTTCAACAAAACTGACCACAGCAAGGAGTAGGAGCCAGGAGGGGAAAAAGTCCCAGCATGTTTGTTTTTGAAGACAGAAGTGACCATATTTGTGGATGGGGTGCTAAGTTTTCAGCTAACACTAGCCTGGTGTCAGATACTGTGTGGGTGCAGTGCACAGACACACATCTGCTAATCAGGTAACAGATTAATAAAATACTAGTATGTATCTCAGCAAAACTGAAACGCAAACTTCTGGGATGCTCTGTAAGCGCACAACAAGCCATAATATTAATCAGATAATCCATTAAAAGCACTACAGTACTTCATCCAATACTTCAACGACTTGAAGTATTGGATGAAGTCTAGCAAATGCCAACTGGCTTCAGCTGCCTGTGTTAGGACAGCTATCATTCAAAGCGCTGTGTTCCTAACTACATCATCCAGATGGATGAGTTAGTAAAATTCAGAGTTATGAAAAAGATTCAAACTTCTTCCATTATAACAATTCAAGTATTTGTGAGGGAGGACGCCATCCAGAGGCCTAAACTGTATCAGGCTGTAAATGTGCTTTTTCCAGTCTCCACAGACGGCATCCATATTGAAATGCCCAATTAAAAGGCATTAAAAATGTATTTACAGCCTGGCACAAAAAATATTAAAAAGTACGGTTAATGAAAGCAACTTGGTAACCAAACAAGGAAGAACTCAGTAATCCACCCTCTCGACCAAATTTGGTCACCTTTACATCCAAAAATAACTAACATGGCAACATTAAAACAAAGGTTGAGACTTTGCAGGGTCCAAAAACATTGCAATCTTTATACACAGTGCACGGGTGGGTGATCTGAAAAAGCTTTAAATCTACATTTGTCTGCTTAGAGCTGCATTTACAAAACAAACAAACAAAAAAACAGCTTATTATGAACATGCTCTGAGAATCACAGTTTAACTATTTATCATTCCGGAAAAGCTGTCGTATGTTTGTAGCATAGATATTTCCCTTTTATCACCTGTGTCATTTTGCACCGCCAGGTACATCTTCTAGCTGTTATTGATATAGTTGTCTTCTCCCATAGGGCCACACTCAGCTGGACATCCATGACGAGCCGGTGATGTTTCCTCCAGGCTTCCAGCCCTTTGCTCTTGTCCAGTGCCAGCCCCCCGCTGTAGTCACTGCCCTCGTGCTGCACTCGGAGTGGAAGCTGGTAGCTTTTGGCACCAGCCATGGCTTTGGGTTATATGACTACCAACAGAAGAACAATGTCTTGATCAAGTAAGGAGGCACTAAGATGCTAAAGATATTTCTGTACTGTGTTTACATCTTCCAGGAAATCTGTTAGGGTGGATGTTTTTCTTTAACCATCAGTTTTGTTTTCTTATTTGGCTGTTCCAACTCTAAGCCTCCAAATGTTAATGGCTCTTAACATTAGGAGGCTATATTGAACTTGTTAAAGCAAGTTCAATATAGCCAGACTTGCAAAATCTAAAACTGATAGAGCCTGATGCAAAAAAAGAAAAGCAACAACAGTGGTTAGAGATGAATACAATTCAGTGGTGTTGTTTTAAAGGACTGAGGACAGTCTAGTGCATGTGTCATGTCAAAAACTGAAGCTAGAGGCTGAATTAAATTTTACTCTTAAACTGTTTCTGCTTTAGTCAAATAACACACAAAAAGAGCACTGGAGATGCAACTTCAAATTGCAGAACATAAATTTTTATGCCATATCAATAAACTCAAAAGCATAGACAAAAAGCGCCCCCAGGAGGTTAAGCTGTAAAACAAAAACAAAACAGTCCATGACAGGCGCACGCACCAGCACTCAGTGACTTTCTGGTTATTGCGACGGGTCCACCAAGACCACCCATTCTTTAAATTTCCACTCTTTGGTCTTCCAGCTGATATTAAACTCCAGTATTTTCCAGTTTTTCCTTGTTTACTACCCTCAGCAGGTCACTCTGACCTGCATACTCATGCATCAGAGTTGCAGCTAATTCCCAGTGTTTTGCTTTGGTATAACTGAGACGTTAATATGGTTTAACAAACACACTGATTAATTTAATCATGCTTGTTGAGTAAATGATGGTACTTTTCCACACATAATATTTCATACTCAAATTGGTCAAAGGTCAAAGGTGGTATATACATAAAATAACACAATAAAATTGGACGATTAAGAAAGACAAAAGGTTTTGTTAGGAAAAGATTCTCCCTCAGCAGAAAGCCTGCATCGTACAGGATGTCAGGAAAAAAAATGGCACAATTTTAAACCCGAGATCTGAACACAACCTACACATGACTCAGTTGTGTTCAACATAAGTTGCTATGGTATTCAAGCCAAAAGGAGAAAACAGAAATGTAAAAAGTCTTGTTTAGACTTAACATACCTCGTTAATCTGTTAGTCGTGCTTTGTAATTCACAAGATACAGTTATGTTGACTCAGCATTGTTGTCTTTTTTGTTAGACATTAGGAGTTAGCAAAGTATTTGTGCAGCTGTCTCCTTGTGTGTGGGTAATTTTTTGTGTTCTAAATTTTAGGTGCACACTAAACCCCAGCGATCAGCTGGCCATGGAGGGTCCTCTGTCCAGAGTGAAGAGCATAAAGAAATCCCTGCGACAGTCATTTAGACGAATCAGACGCAGCCGAGTCTCTCTGAGGAAACATCACGTTAACACTGCTACCAAGGTTGGATAACAAAAAGGGTTCTACTGCCTTTTCCGTGTTTGTCCGTTGTCAAATGTTACGTATATTCTTCTGTGTGAGCAGCTCCAAGAGGCAAATGCTCGTCTGGAGGCTGAATTGGCAGAGATGGAGCTGGCTCCCGTCCAGAGGAAAATTGAGGCCCGCTCTTCAGATGACTCTTTCACCGGCCTAGTACGGACACTCTACTTTGCAGACACCTTCCTCTCTGACAGTGAGTTTGCCCGTCAGGCATGGAACATGGCCTGTAAACAGCACTCGTCGGCAGAAATGGATAGCAGGCAGAACATTTGTCTCCTCATTTTCTTGTAGGTTCACATCACACACCCTCCCTATGGGCAGGAACCAATGGTGGCTGTGTTTTTGTCTACATGCTCCGCCTTCCTTCTGTAGAGCGCAGAGCAGACGAGCCTCTCACAGCACAACTAGGTGAAAACCAGGGTTTTTAACATTGTGCTCATCTTTCAGCTCCCCTCCTTTTATAAAAGTGTCTCTTCTCTGTATTTGCATTATTTTTGCCAGCCAAGGAGATCCAGCTGATGCACCGTGCTCCTGTTGTTGGTATTGTGGTGCTTGATGGTCATGGTCATCCTCTCCCTGAGCCCCTGGAGGTGGCTCATGACCTCGCTCGTGCACCTGACATGCAAGGCTCACACCACCTCCTGGTCATATCTGAGGAACAGTTTAAGGTTAGACTTCATGCACCGGGGTTCCAGAGAGACATTAAGATGTCTTAAAAATCTATAGTTAAAATCAATTAATTTTTCTTAAAGTAATACATTTGCAGGTGGTATTTTAAAGACTGGTGGGAAATGAATATAGCCCTTAAGAATTGTTTTTAAGTCTGTTTATAAAGTTACTGTGGGTTCATGCCACTTGTTCACCTTTGCCGTCTCTCTGTTTGTAAACATGTTGTCTTTGCTGTAAAGTCGGACAGTTTAAAATGGGAGGATCTACAGTTTTTGGCACTTTTTGATTTGCTTCATATCTCAGATCTGGAGGATGTCATTGATGTGGACATGGTCACAATATTGAATACCGGCTTGTGCTGCATGCACCTTAATTACTGTAATTTATTGAGGTGCAGGATCTAAATATTTATTCCTGTTTAAATCTTGCAAACTTTATTCTATTAAATTGCACAGATTGTGATGATGTCAAACTGAGTGTTTTCTGTGTGTTCAGGTTTTCACCCTCCCAAAAGTCAGTGCTAAGATGAAGTTGAAGCTGACGGCAGTAGATGGCTCCCGAGTGCGGAGGGTGGGCGTGGCCTGGTTCGGCAGCAATCGGACGGAGGACTACATTGAAAGTGGCTTGGTAGTCCTGACTAATCAGGGCGAAGTCCACGTGGTGTCACTGCCACATGTCAAGATGCAGGTACAGTACCCCTGCATCCGCCGAGAGGACGTCAGTGGAATCGCTTCTTGTGTTTTCACCAAGCACGGCCAAGGTATAGAAATGCCCGCACACACATTTGTACCTCTGTTCTGGGACTCTAAATGCATTCTCCTTAGAATATACCATCAAAAGCACAAGCATAACTCTGCCTGTAGTCCTTTTAGACGCAGTTTTCAGAAGTCATGCATGTCTTTGTTTTGTCCTTAGGTTTTTGGCCTCCAATAGCCAAAAACTATTGGAGGTGGTGACCAGTCATAAACTGCTGAGTTTCCAATAATGTCCTTACACTCCAGATTTACACAGAGACCTAAAGAAACACACTCAGAGAATCCTGAATTAAAATTTTGAAAATGCAGCTTCTAAAACAGCATTTTCACCCCTCAGCTAAAGAGGCTAACGGGTTATTGTCACCCCGGCGGACGGGTGGACGGACAACTTTCAACTTTGTGAATATAATAACGTGATAATGCGATGATAACGATGTCACCTAGGATTTTCAAATCGATACCATAGATGCATCTAATCTCAGGCGAGTTCAAATCTTGACAACATCTGACCTCAAGCTCACAGGTCAAGTTTTCTGACAATTTTTTCTGAATGCAATAACTCGATAACGATATTATGATAAGGATTTCCAAGTTGATGCCATAGATTCATGTAATACAAATCTCGGACGACTTAGTCCTTACCGTACAATCTTCTCAGTGGTTTATATTTGTTATGGTAGCATCTCGCATTCCTGATTCTGAAATGAGTGAATTACTGTTCTTGTTTCCTGTCTGCTGTAGTGCAGTATTTTTAAACAGTAAGGGTTTTCCTAAGTGAGCTTTTCTTCCAAAATTTAGGTTTCTCATGTTTTAGTTTGTTTGTTTGTTTGTTTTGTCCTCCTGTGCAAAATAAAGTGGGAGGATGTTGTTGTCATACTGTCCGTCTGTCCGTCCCTGAGGTTTTAGCTTTCTGAAGAATACAATAGAACTTTATTGTCATTATACATACAACAAAATTAATCATCATACATTCTAGTCTATAGACTCAAAACCACAAGGAGTTGAGTCATGAAATTTGGCATATGTGTTTTATCGTTGAAAGATGTGCAACACAATATTCATATTCCTGGATGTTTAGTAGCCTTTGTACACTGGCTGTATTTATTTGAAGTGGAGAGTAAATAACACGGAGGATTTCATGCTGCTAATGCTATGATAATATAATCGAATGATATGCAGTCTCTTTCTCATGCCTGATTGGTTTAATCATGTGATTATATTGTGCTATGTGATTGCCTATACCTACTTGACCATTATTGAATGAAATGTCTAGAAACTGACCGAGGTCACTGAACAGTTGGCAGAAGCTAGATAGTGAGAAACTGGGGAATCCAAACTTTTTAGGGAAAGAACCATTCTATTTATAGTAACATCAGTTCTAGGCTGCAGCCTTATTGATTAGTCTGTTATGCCAGCTTCTGATTGGCTGAGCACATTATGTAGTAATATTCCTGATGAGTGTAATATGATGTAAATACCTTTATATCTAGATTATTATATCTAGATTATATATGCATTATATCTGGCTTATTTTTTTTTTTAAATTATAGACTGTATAAATAGAAAGACATTATATAGTGTACACCCTGGTACAAGAGTGCAGTATTCTCATATTTGTTTATCATGGAAATCTTTTGTTTCTGTTCTAGGATGTTGTTACCAAAAAGTATTTGTAGAAATGTTAAAGATAATTACAGAATGTAAATCTCCTGGAGCATGCGTAAAATTCTTTTGATTTAATGACTATTGTGAATATTGGAAACATTTTTGCTAGAATATGTATTATATCTTTACTAACCCAGGAGTGACTTAAAGTATTTGGATCAAAGTTTAGGACAAGGCCTCCAAATGACTGTTTTGCAGTAAGATGTCTACTGAAGGCTTTTCTATTATCAAATGGAGCTGTAATGTTATCCTGACTTGTACATTTATTTATTTTCATTAATCGCAGGAGGTGATGAGTCTTGTTTTTATGTCCACAGGACCGTCATTGTGCAAGCAAGAATGTCTGCATACTCCAGTTTTCCTTTTTTTTCTTCTTCTTCTTTTGCGCCTCTCACAAAGCTTCTGTGTGCTGTTGTTTTCCCTCAGGCTTCTACCTGATCTCTCCATCTGAGTTTGAACGCTTCTCTTTGTCGACCCGCTGTGTGGTGGAGCCTCGCTGTCTGGTAGAGGCCCCGTTTCATTTGGGCTCCTCCAAGCAATACCAGTCACAGCCAGATGGAGCTTCATTCACTCATAGGTACATACACTTGGGGTTTCTTTGTTTTCATCTTATTACACATTAAGAGTGTCAGGATATCAAAGCAGAGGGATTGTTCACAAGGAAACTGATCATGAATGGTGGCATAAAGATCCATCCATCCATCCATCCCCTTTTCCTCCGCTTATTTGGGGCCGGGTTGCGGGGGCAGCACTCTAAGCAGAGAAATCCAGACCTTCCTCTCCTCAGCGACCACCTCCAGCTAATCCAGGGCAACACTGAGGCTCTCCCAGGCCAATAAGAGATATACTCTCTCCAGCGTATCCTCGGTCTACCCCAGGGCCTCCTCCCGGTAGATTGTGCCTGGAACACCTCACCCAGGAGGCATCATAGTTAGATGCCCAATACCTCAGCTGGCTCTCTTCGATGTGGAGAAGTAGCAACTCTAATCTGAGCCCTTCCAGAATAACTGCACTAATAACTGCACTCTTCACTCATGGGAGAGGCCAGCCATCCTTTGGAGAAAGCTCATTTCGCCCACTTGTATCATAATCCCTTTTCCGTTTGAGAATCATGGCCTTAGACCTGGAGGTGTTAGTTCTCACACCCGCCTCTTCACACTTGGCTGCAAACCGCTCCAATGCAAACTGAAGGCCACCACCCGATGAAGCCAACATGCTTGGCGGTCCAATCCCCGCTTACTGGAACTGGCTCTTGTGATATGGAATGTCCTAAGAGCCAGGATCTGGTGGGGAAGGAACCCAAGATAATTTAGTCTGAGCAAATTCTTGAGGCTGAGAGATACTGGCTAGATATAGTCGGATTTGCTTCAGTGCCTGGAGTACTAAACCAACTCAACTAAAGAACATAACACATCTCACCTCCTCCTCCAAACGTATAAACCAGTGGTTCCTCCAGAACACCTGCAGATGTGCTTTCCACTCTGAAGCAGTGCTTGTGTTAGTGTTATACTAAGTCTGCGGTTATGATCTTTGTGTTTATTTTTATCACAGGTGTTTCTGGCTTTTATGCATGCTTGTATTTTGTGTCTTGTGGTTTTTCTCTTAATGTTTATAAGTGGCATCAACCTGCAGATTGAATTAGCCATTATGGCTATATCTAAAAAATGTACATGTGTTCTCATGGTACATTGTGCATTGTCCCTTTTTAATTAAAATAATATTTTAACTGCATATTAATATTACGTTTTAAAAATTACAGTCATTGTTGATAGTGTGACACTCCTATTGTTTGAATGTCTTTTCATTGGTTTTTTGTGTTCTCTATCCTTTTAGAACCAAACATGAGAGTGGGGATGCAGGTAAAATGATAAACAACAACAACAAAACAAAACACAAAAACAGCATTGTACCTCAATGTGCATGTGCCACTGGGTGCAGTAACACTACATATTCAAATGTAGTGTTCTGTAATGTTGTTTAACTCTGTGCTTGTGTCTAATGTGCTGTCTGTTTTCACACACACCTTGTTTGTGGCTGACTGTGTTGACGTGCCCTCTGACTGCTGCCTGTGTGTTCCAGAAAGTACAGCTAAACATGTTATGGAGCATGCTTTGCTGAATGATGAGAGTGAGTACTCAAGATACAAAGGCAGGAGAATGTACTGAAACATAGACCTGAAAAGTCAAACAGTAGGTCTGTCAGACACTGTACTTGGTCAAATGAAGTGTGGCTTCAGTTTTAATTGCATTGTGCACTGCCTTTCTTAACTGGTATGCCAACATCCTGCTCACATTGTCAGATTAGACAGCTGGGAACCATATATAATCTACTGCATGATTCGTACAACTTTCATCCCAGTAAGCTGTCTTGTTGTGACTCAGCTAATGCCTCCATGTCATGAAGCGTGTTGTTTTAAGCCGTAGTTAGAATAATTATTTTCCCCCCTTTCAGAAGTACTTCAGGAGATCCAGAAGTCACTAGAAGGAGATCAAATGTAAGTATCACCAACACATCATTGGTGATGCATCATTCTTTGTAGTTTCCTCACCAATCAAAGAGGGTGTGGACTGTTTGGGGTAAAATATATATTTCAGATTGTTGGTAAATTTACTTGCTTACAACTTGCATACAAACAGTTTACTTGAAAATGGACGTAGTTACTTCCATATTTGAAAAACATTATTTTTCCCCCCTTGAAAAGTGAAGTGTTGCAGTTCCTTCACTTTTCCTTCCAGATTTCTCATCACATTTCAACTTAAATCCCTGAAATTCTCCAAAAATGTCTCCAATATTTTTGGAGAATTTCAGGGATTACATACTGGTTTTCAGCAAACTTAGCACTGTGCATAATAACCAGACACCTCCACTTCAGTTGCATTTGTTCAAAATTGTTCCAGAAGTCTTTGGTTTTATTCAGATATAACATTCCAAACCTGAGCAGCCCTTCCAAACAAGTCATACTTGCTCAGTCTTTTTCTATTTGTAGTATCATCAGCTTTAACGTTTACCATGCTACAGTAACTGAGGCGGTGAACATAAGTTGGACAAACCAGACAATTAAGTGATGCTGTTTTCTGTGTGTCAAAGGTCATTCCTGGAGAACAATGTGAAGAGTGCTGTAGCATGAAGAGTGTGTCTCACCGGTTGAGGTGAAAGTGAGCAGCACTTGTATTTCTTTGCTAAAAATACATGACATGTAATCAGTTTTAGAATCCACATCTGTTGGCTCATGGTGTTATTGTGATGTCTCTTTAGAGGGAACTGACACTGATGTATGTGAAGCGGACTGCTGCAACAGAGCTTGCCTCCTGTTTAGCTGAGACAACCACTACTGATTCCTGACCCCTCTTCTCAGAGACTTAACCATCCCGCCATTCACCGACTCTACGCTCGCACTGGCCCCTTCATAGAGAGACACCAATAGGCTCTTGGCAGATGTGCTTTCTGAACATCTAGGGCTTTGAAGACTCACTAACTGTGCAAAGAATGTGATGGAAAGACACCACATGTGCCTAAGGACCATACACTGTTGCCACAGCAGGGTCACACCCATTTAACCCAAAGCTACATGAGGCACATCACTGGCGTGTGACCAATGCCATATTCCTTCAAACCAGCCTTCTATATGTGCCACAGAAGCTACTTGTTGAAAATGTTTGATTTAAATACACTTATTCTTCTGAAAGTCTTTATCACTACAGCACAGAATCTCTACTTTGTTATGCATCTCACTGGCCTTCATCTCCTCATATAGACATAAAGAAGAAAGAAATATGGGGGGTGATTTTGAATAATACTGATGAATATTTTGTGTAGTATAGATTTGTGATTTGTTGTAGGGAAGCCCATTTTTGCCTGGATAAATAAAACTAAATTATGTCCAAAAATATAAACTGCTAGATTAACAATAAGATGCTGTAAAAGTCAGATGAGACACCAAAACTTAAAAAAAAAAAAAATCACTGTACCGAAAAAGTATATAAAGTTAAAAAGGAATTCAAAAGACTGACAAACCTTAAGTTATTTTTTTTTAATTAACCAGAAGTCACTCAGAAGTCATAAACTGAATTTTTACATTTCATATGTCACTTTTTGTTTTTTGTTTTTTATTTTATTTTATTTTAACACAAAATTGTAAAGTAACACAAGTTTTGTGGTTTTACTCTTTATATAAATCAGGTTTTTTTTCTCATAGGTTCTGGTAACATTTTATTATATATTTTTTCAAAACTTTAACTTTTTAAATTTAGATCTAAAAAGTTGGCACACTTAAATTTTTTTTTCATAATTCTGGGATTAATGAGCTTCCATATTATTCATAAGAACACTCTAGAAAAATGTTCAGTGATGGCCCAGATGGAAAAATGATATAAAGAAGCATGTTTGTGTATGCTGAACCACACAGATTTTTTTTTTGGTTATTTTGACTTTTAATAATAGCATTACACATTCTGCTAACGCAGTCCTGCACCCTTCCCTCTATTGTAGTTTAAAGTGGCCATAAGTACTTCTGCACTACTGCTGTTAATTTTTTTTTCTCCCCTAGGGGCGATTTAACGTAGGTTTTAGTTTTAATCATTTTTTTATTGCCAATAATGAATACTGTAATTTAGGAATGTAATTATAAACTATTGTAGTGAAAGCTTTCTAATGTATATACGACTGTACCTGTGGGTCTGTTGTAACTGGGGTTGGCTGCTATTTAGATCACACAAGGAAATATTTTGGTACTGTCTCTCACAATGCTGGGTGTTTTAGCATCAGTGTAGAATATATTTTTGTAGTGAACTGATTAAGAACCCAAAATTTTTTTTTAATAACTTCACACTACAATTTTCTTGGATAAAAATTTTTCCCCAAGAATTAAAGTGTCTGGTTTTACTTTTTTTTTTTTTAAACACCGTCTTCATTGTGTAACAGTCGCTTTTCACATCAGTTCTCTGGTTTGCTGCAAAGAAATCTTTGCTGGTGTATGTGAGTGTCTCCAAGTATGCTTGACTGAAACCACAACACTTGGACTCTGAACCCATCATTTTAGCCTGATGACTTTCCAAAGCTCAGTGCTCCATTTTAGTGTCTCTTCCTCCAAAAGCCCGGCTGTCGTGTTGTGTACTTGCAGAGTGTAGCTGTCTGGTGAAATGGATAAAATAAAGGAGGGATCAGCGGTCGTGCATGATCCAAGAATTTTGATCCATTATAGGATGAGGCACTTTGTCCTGTAATTGCCTCGAGCCACTGTGGCTTCTCTGCAACCTGAGGTGCTGATTGCCCAGATATATGTATATATCCGGGAAATCAACAGGGTGAGACAGTGTCAGAACCGCTATCCTGGATGAAATCACAAAGATCCATGAGTACATGAGGAAGATGGCCACAAATGACCACGTGCTTAGTGAGTACCTCAGGCAGCAGAAAGACGAGGAGCAAGAAACCATCATGGAAGGACAGGCTCCTGCACGGCATGTACCACCGGCAGATAGAAGGCTGATATTGAAAAATCCAACCCAATGGCTGAACTGACAGACAGCACAGAGGCACTAATCATGGCAGCAAAAGAACTAGCTCTGAGCACAAGATCGATAGAGGCTGGGGTTTACCACTCAAGGCAAAGACCCAGGTGCAGGCTGTGCAGAGATGCCCCTGAGACAATCCAGCACGTACCAGCAGGGTGCAAGATGCCAGCAGGCAGTGCATGTATGGAACGCCATAACCAAGCAGCTGGAATGGTATACAGGAACATCTGTGCTGAGTATGGCCTGGAAGTCCCGAGGTCATTCACTACAGGTGGTAGAGAATGACCTAGCTAAGAACCTGTGGGCCTTCTAGATACAGACAAACTGGAAATGGCTAACCAACCAGACATAGTAGTGGACAAGAAGAGAAAGCCGTAGTGATAAATGTAGCAATACCAAACGATGGCAACACGAGAAGCTCGAGAAATACCAGGTGCTGAGAGAAGAGCTAGAGAGGTTGTGGAAGCTGAACCTCTCTAGCTCTGTGTTTCTGTGTTCTGAAGTGCAGCAGCAGTAGCCAAATGTGTAACAGTACCCAGTCTCAGTTTAGTCTCTCCCATTTTCTCAGGCATCTATCATGTGACGGTGACACAAACAGTGTGTTCTGCAGCCATTTTTCCATCAGTAGAAACAACTCAAAGAAGTTGTGCCAGGCACAACAAACCCTGCCATCAACAGACTCTTTAGTTCATTTGAATGTTGTCTGTTTCACAAACATATCACTCTCCAAACACTGAATCACCAAGAGAACACATTCTATTGTCCATGTCCATAATTTTCCAGGATTGAACTAAATTAACTTTCTTTTTAGGAACGGACTCTCCAGACCCTTTCATGCCTGTCACATGTGTTCAGGGTGAACCTGCTCTCATTTGTGAAAAGCACAGTGTGCCAGAGGTGGGCTCCATGGTGCTGTGCAGTGAGCACAGGGCCCACTAGAGGATGCCGGGCCCTCAGGCCATCCTCATGAAGTCTCTTTCTGATTGTGGTCAGAGATATTCACACCAGTAACTTGTCATTTTGTAGCTCTGGCAGTGCTCATCTTGTTCCTCCTTGCACAAAGGAGCAGATACCATCCTTCTGATGTATTAAAGACTTGCTGCCCTGTCCAGTTCTCCTAGAGCAACTACCTGTCACCTGGATTCTCCTTCATGCTCTTGAGACTGAGCTGGGAGACATCCTGGAGGAGTTCAAGTACCCGGGCAACCTCTGTAGGGTCCAGATATTGCCTCATGCCACCAGTAGTGGCACTGACCCTAGCCAACTGCAAAACTAGTGTGAAAAAACAGTCAGAAAAGACGAGGAGGGGGAAAAATGTCAGTGGCCTCCACCTGTAAAAGCGCTGCTGTTTTGGGGGTTGTCTCATTGTTGGGCCTCTACGCACCAGTTGTTAATTTTATTAACATCAAAGCAGCTGAAACTGATTAACACCCCTTCTGCTACTTAACTGACCAGATCAATATCCCAGAAGTTTAATTGATATTTAATTAAACTCTGATTAAAAAGTGTTCCTTTAATTCTTTTGAGCAGTGTGTGAAAATGTGTATAAACAGAATAATGTTGATCTGAAAGTGAGTCAGTCAGTCTTCAGAATAAAAGATGAAAACAAATAGAGAGCTAAACAAGAGCAAATAGTTAAGGTCTGTTTTAAGATATTGATGACATACAAAAGAGGTAACTCCAATATTCCAGCACACGTCAGCGGAATCTTCCACACTGAAGAAACAGCCAGATAACGAGCCCTCTTTCTCTCCGCGCTCTCCCTCATCCTCTCCCTTCCATCGGCTCGTATTGTTGATCACTCGAAGCAGCACTTATCACCTTTCCTCCCAAGCATTTAGCAGCTGTCTGTATGAATGGCAGCACAGTGCTCTAATCAGCCAGAGAACTGAATAATTCAGAAGGCACTCTGTGTTTGTGTGTGCGCACGTCAGTGCATGCCAGTTCACCTTTGTCATTGTTGTGTGGCAGGCATACACCTTTGCTGGGTGTGCACTGCATATGTATCTGTGTGCTCTTTGTATAATTTTAGTGGGTGGGATATTTGTGTGTCACTGCCCCTCAGCTCTCCTCCTGAGCACAGTGCACGTTTGGATCAGTGACACCAGCTCTTGAGGACAAGCTAGAGCACTTTGCAGCCCCCCAGCCATGCCTGGGTTTCACCTGAGAGGCCTGGTAAGCTATATTACACTGAAATGAGCTCTCTGCTTTTACCCCCAGGGGCACAGGCTATACAGCCACATTTAGGCTAAGGTGGAGACGAAATGTTTTTACTGTTACATGAGCCGAGTTGCTTCCATCCAACTTGGAAAGGATTTATAGTCTCTTTGCATCGACTTTCTTTCCTTGTGTTTAATCCTTATTCTGCTTTCTCGGAGATTAATTTCAGCCCACAAAGTTGGCCTTGCAATGTGGCTAAAGTAGGACTGACCCTAGTGTCTTTAGCCCGAGGGCAAGGAGGGACTTAAAGTGTGAAACATTGTATCAGTAATGAAAGATGGAGTCAAGGTCCTGGTTCCATTCAGTTTGACTGGCATGTTAATCAACCTGCAGCCCTTAATTGTCCATTTACTGAGATATTTAATGTGTGAGGGACGTAATTTTCCTAAGGCTTTACCTCCTACCTCTCTGTGTACCATCTCCATTTTCCAAATAAAATTTCAAATGACAAAATAAAAATAATTTAATTTTATTTTTATACTTTGTAGCTGAATTCAACTCTGAAGAACTGATTGCAAACTACCACTTAAATACCAAGCTAGAACAAATGCCATGAAGCAGAGGGCAAAAAGAAAAGAAAATTCTAAGAAGAATGGTTCCAAAACACGTCAGCCTCCCTCTCGAGCACCAGACAACAAACAAAAAAGAACCGTCTCTTCATTAACTCTAAAGGATGGAAAGCCCAGTGAAGTGAAAAGTAACGTAAGAAATAAAGGAGGTCAAAGGAAAAAGAGAAGTTTCAATCAAAAGAAAACACACATAGAGGAAGAAAATGAAAAAACAGGAAATAGAAAATCACAGTTTCAACACAAGAAAGATCATATGGATGGCAAAAGCAATACCGCCAAACATCCACCAAAAGCACTTGTGGCCACTCAAGAGAGGATTAACAACAGACTCCTTGCTAAGCCTGAGAGAGAGAGAGTAATAGAAACTGAGGAGGAGGAATCAGAGAGCGATGCAGGGAGCTCAGTGGAGGCATCAGAAAAGGAAATTAGTAATGGTGAGAAGGAGGAGGAGCAGAGTAGTAATGAAGAGCCATTTGAGATACAGGAGAGTGAGGAGAGCAGTGGAGAATCTGAGGTGCTGAATGCTCAAAGAGATACAGAACAGTCAGCAAACGAAGAATCGGACAAGGAAGAAGCTGAATCCAGCAGAAGTGATTCTAAGGGCAAAGAAAAAGAACAAAAACAAGAAGAGAACGAAGAAGGACAGCAACAACAAGAGAAGCAGGAAGCTCAAGTATCTGAAGCTATCAACAGTGATGGATCTGAAGACAAGACGATAACCCGGGAGCAAAGGTATAAAAAGCCAGCTGCTGTGTTGTCTGCTTATAAAGCCAGTAGACAACACAGAAACAGTCTATGTCCCTCAGAGCCTGCTCAAGGAATGAAATACAAAATGTTTAAAAAGACAAAGGCTGAGAAACAGGCTGAAAAGACAGAAAAACAAAGGGCCAAAGCAGAGAATCTGAGGTTAGAAAAGGAAGCCAAGCAAAAAGCCAAGGAAGAGAAAAAGAACAAAAAGAAGACAGAAAAAGAGTACAAAGTTAGTTATGCAACAGAGGGGGTTCCGCCTCCAACAGACCTTTCTTTTAGGGCTGACCGAGCAAAAAGTGAGACCCAGTTAACAGATGAAATAAGAAATATCAAAGGGAGAGATTCTCCTGTAGATGTTGATCCAGATAAAGAGGAGGAAACTGAACCAATACTGACCAAAGCCATCAAAGGTCAAAACCAAATTATGCTTCCCAAATCCAAAGATAAAGATCTCAAAACCATTGTGGAGCCAGTGACGCAGCAGGATGCTAAACGTGTTATCAACAGGAAGTCACAGGGCTTGCTCTTGGGGAAAGTTAAGATAGCATCTCTCCAACACAAACCAAGCATGATTTTGGCAAAGCGTAATGAAGAAGCATCAGAGCGAGACACCACTGATGTGGAGTCTAACCATTTTAAGGAACATTCGATAGAACAGAAAAAAGGCATGACGTCCTTGTGCAGATTTTCTGGCTGGATTCAAAAGAAAATACCACCGGAGTTAAACTTGAGAAAAAAGCTTTCTGCTTGGACTAAAGCTATTGGGATATCTCACTGGCTCTCAGTTCAAGCCAAAAGCCAAAAACAAGGCCTAAGAAAATCTAAGGGCAATATCTTCAAACAAAGGATGGCTATGAGAGTTGCCAGTAAAGCCAGCCTGGCTAACAGGAAAAACAAGAGCTCCTCTGAGGGTAAGGAAGAGGAGGGAAAAGGAGACATAGTGCTAGGTGGGGAGAAAGAGGTAGAAGCCAGATATGCTGTGGTATTCCCCAGAATGAACAAACTAAGCAAGGCAAAGATAACACAGGCACTTCCTGAAACTTCTACTCCAGGAGAATCCAGTACCTCAGAGCTCAAACCTCCAAAGCCAGGTGCCAAGCTTGTACTCCCTGTCAAACCAGATCTCCAGATTAAGAAGCCCTTGCCCGTAGGGTTAAAATCAGTTGGATATGAGCCTAAGAGGAGTTCTGGACCCAGTGGGTCAGAAGGATTATCCACCAATGAAGACAGAAATGGCAAAGATAACCAAAGCAATCAAGATAGACTCATTATGTTTCAAGTTGCAAGAGGGAAGCTGAACCCCTCCAAGATAAACATTACCAACATGTCCTTGTCAGGGGGAAAAATAGTTGGGGGCCCAACACAGGCCAAGGAGCAAGACCAAGAAAGCCATGGGAAAGCTCAGATGCCCAAGTCTGCCACTCAGCCATTTCCAAATGGGGATGGCAGTGCAGAGATATTTGGTGTTAAGTCTTTGTGTGAAGAAGAAGCAGACAGGGAAGTGGCCCAGCTGATGGGTGAGGAACGTATATATTCTATCGCCAAACCAAAGGTACACTGGACCGGGAACCCACAAATGAGTGGAAACCCTCAGGTATGGCTTACATTTTTGTTGGTAGACATTATGCAAGCATTATTTAGTATGTGGCTAGAAGAAGTCGAGTGCATGCATTTTGATATTAAAGTACTTCTGTAAGGCCATGATTTATAATTGGGTATATCAAAATAATCGTACATGGGTAGATGCAAACCTAACCCTAACTCCAAAGTGTGTAAAGTCTTAGTGAAATATCAATAAAAGGAGTGCTATTGTTGCTATGTGTAATAATAGCAATTAGGCAGATCAGGGTGATGCAGCACTTTTTTTAGTCTCACTTTTCTATGTGGGTTCAGGACTGGCTTCGTGCTGAGAACTTATTACCCCATCAGACAGTGGAGAAGTTAACCAAATGGACAGTCTATGAGGATGAAGGCCAAGCCAGGACCATTCCAGCCCATAATGGCAGGGCACTCTGGGAATCAGAGGATCCCATCCAGGAGATGTTAGAGAGTCGACTAGTGCGCACACAGGTATTGATACTCTGTTTTAGTATAAAACTAAAAATCCATTTCTAACAGCAATGTTTAAATACTACTATTCCTTACACCCACAATACAGTAACAGTTTGATAGGAGAAGGCACACTGACATCGTGAGTTTCACAATATACAAATTGTCATCACCAGTAATCAATGGTCAATAATACTCCTCACAGAGAAATGGAGAATGGCTGCAATCACAGCACAGTATCAATCATGTAACTCCTCATGGCTCATGGTTATACAATAGTGCTGGTTCTGATCATTATGTAATTGTACTGTTTATAAGATTGGGGAAATCAGCAGTCTGCTGAGACTGAAGAAGCCGCTTGGATGAGTAATGAAATATTTCTCCCACTGAAAACACTGCGTCCAGAGTCTTTCTGGGACCATAACTTAAGGTAGACTTTAAGGAAGACAAAGGTTTCAAAACCATGACAATAAATAGCCACCTCCTCCTACTTGTCCAGGGGGGATCCCAAGGTGTTCCCAGGCCAGCCGAGAGATATTTCTCTGCAGCGTGTCCTGGGTCTGCCCCGGGGCCTCCTCCCAGTGTGACATGCTCGGAACACCTCACCCAAGAGGCGCCCAGGAGGCATCCTAGTCAGATGCGCGAACCACCTCAACTGGCTCCTTTCCATTTGGAGGAGCAGCCCCTCCCGAATGACTACACTCCTTACCCTATCTCTAAGGGAGGGGAAAGCCACCCTTCGGAGGAAGCTCATTTCTGCCACTTGTATTCGCAATCTCATTCTTTCGCTCACTACCCAAAGCTTGTGACCACAGGTGAGGGTAGGGATGTAGATTTACTGGTAAATCAACAGCTTCGCGTTCACGCTCAGCTCCCTCTCACCACGACAGACCGGGGCAG
>JAVDPK010003173.1:208676-219873 GCA_034780415.1 Cichlasoma orientale | reverse complement strand
ATCTAATCTAATCTAATCTAATCTAATCTATTCTAATTATTCCCCAACCGTAGTATTACAAGCCACTTGTAAAACTAACAGTATCGGTGTGACTGGGAGAAATTAAAGCGTTTCAGCAGAATTTAGAGACATACACACTTTTCTTTCACTGCTGTGAAAAAGAACTCTTCCCCCACTGTGAAAATGATAAACTTTCTTTCACTTTTCTGCCATATTTTTCTTTGGGGTAAAGAAATGGTAAAATTATGCTTAAAACACATTGTATTTTCAAGATTAATATCATATCGATTTAAATTTGAATTGTAATGAAACCAGAACAGATAAACACAGCCACACTTAGAAAGATAATTCCTAAAAGCTACGTATGGACTGTAAATAATCATCAAAGAAAAGAACAAATAATCAGCTTTCATTTTTCCAAATGGTAATTCCTGCAAGCCTTACTACATGAGACAAATACATTTTTTCCTCCTTAAATAAATGTAAATGTCTGTAATTTACTTTTTGTTTTCGCTTTTTTAACAGACTTACATCGGAAACATGTTACTGTCCCTGAACCCCTTCAGGCCTCTTGGCATTTACACGCAGGAACTGAGAGAGAAATACCAGGGCAAAGAGCAGCACCGAAATCCACCGTAAGCAAATATTCTTCACACTACAGTTGATTTTTATTTCTCATTAAATATTTAAAGGTCTGAGTCTCTTTAAAATATTTGTCCTCCTTTTGTATTTTTTATTGCTCATAATTGATGTTTTGTTGTTCTCTCCTTCAGACATGTTTATGCCATAGCTGACTCAGCCTTCAGCCTTTCTCAAACCTCCACACAGGAGCAGTGTATTGTTATAAGGTAGTTGAATTTATGAAAAATGTCACAAGATTACACAATTTGATTGACATGAAATAGTATTTTTGCACCAAGAAGGCGATTCCCACCAAAGGGCTCAGCGGGTGTGCAGTGTGTCCTTATAACATCTGACGAAACTGGACAAATGGAGGACAAAAGAAAAAGTGGTAGGCCTAAAAAAAACTACAGCAGATGAACAGTATTTGAAACTAATGTCTTTGAGAAATAGAAAAAAATCCAGGCCTAACACACGACCTGAGAGATGCATTCAGTTAATCACGCTATAGTTTGCCAAAGCCTCATCAGAAATGCTCTTGATAAAAGGTGGCAGTCAAGAAGCCATTAAGGAAGAGAAATACAGAGAAAAGGTTGAGGTACGTCACATTTCACAAGAACTGGACTGAAAATCAGAGGCAACAGAACTCATTGAGTGATGAATCCAAGTTTGAAATTTCTGTGTGAACGGTCCATGTGTACAGAAGCGCTCAGGAGACACGTGTGTCTTCAGCCATTTGTAAAACATGGTGGAGGCTCTGAGATGGTTTAGGGCTGCATTTCAGCCAGTGGTGTTGGGGATCTTATCAAAACTGAAGGAATTATGAGCACAGAGAAGTACTCAGTAAGTAATTAGATTACGATCCACCATGCAGAACCATCTGCCAGCGGTTCCTTTTCAGCACAATGATTCCAAACACACTGCCAATTCAGTAAAAGCATACCTGGATAGAAAAGACTATTTATTTTTACATTTTCATTTATTTATTTTATTAAAATTTTCTTTAGCACCAAAGGTTTTTTTTGTTTTGTTTTGTTTTAGTTTTGAATAAACTGCCTCAAGAACTATTGGTCAGATGACTTTGACCGTCCATACTGTCATTTTATGTGGTGCTAAGTCTTTACATTTGTCCTAACCTTCTTGTGTAGTGGCCAGAGTGGTTCAGGGAAGACTGAAGCTACCAAACTTATAGTCCAGTACCTCAGCTCAATGTATAAAGGCAGAAATGACAAACTCCGACAGGTAGGTCAAAGTGTGTCTGTCGTTCAGCTATTTTTGTCTGTGACTCACTGGCTTCTTTCTCTTCCCCAAACAGCCCATGGAGGTCTTTCCGATCCTGGAGAGTTTTGGGAATGCCAAGACTATCCTCAACAACAACTCCAGCCGCTTTGGCAAGTACCTCCACGTCCACATTCTCCAGTGAGTTTGCCATACTTTACTTTGCATATTTGTATTTTTGAATCTTTCTGGTCCTACTAGCCCTGATGGGACTGGTTGCAGCTGTTTTGTTTGTCTCTCCTCTTGGTTGGCAGTGGAGTTGTTGTAGGGACCTCGCTGTCCAAATATCTCCTTGAGAAGTCCAGGGTTGTTTTTCAGGTGAGAACATCGAGTGAGGTGTGCTGTGGGAGTCGATGCTGCTACTTTTCCGAGAGATGTATTTTTAGTGAGGTTGAAATGGTCACAGTAGCAATGTTCAGTCTTTGTAGTCAGTGGTCTTAGTAATTGTTAGGATTGTCCAGAAGGAGCAGTCACAGAGTTTTGAACCTTCACTCTCTCCTCACTTTCCACAGAGCACTTTTCAGATTTCTGAACTGTGGCAGCTGCTACATTTTCATCATGCTCTGTGTTTGATGATAATAAAAGCATTCTATTCTATTCTGTTTCTAATATATTGTGCTGACATTGTTACTCAATAAATGTATAGATTACTCTTTGCCAGGGGTTAAAGTGACAGGTGGGGGAATCTAAGTTCAGGTGTGACAGGGCAACAGGGTGCCAACAACACACACTACTACAATATATAGGTCCATGTTACATTTGCTATTATGGTTGCTTTCCAACACCTAAACAGTGTAAAGCTGGAATTTGTGTTACTGAAGAACACGATAAACTTAAACTCAAATTGATGAATTGTTGAATCTGCGCACTAATATTTACATTTTCAAAGTCTTATCTAAATTAACTTTCATTTCAAAGGTCAATGGGACATGAAAGTTAATGTACAGAATATTCGGTAAAAGCTGATACAAGCTGCCTAAACGTTTGCAGATTTTGCCCACAAATAAGATTTTAAAAGCATCTCCTGGTAGTTAAACTCTTTTTCTATCTAGAATTGTCTCATAAATTTCAGTTCAGAATTGAGTTGCATGTTTCATTCTTATAATGTCTCCGGTGTTACCAGACCTAGCCTAGCAAAGACCAAGAATACCGCAGTCTGCACCACCTTGCTCCAGTCCAACATAGCGTATCACTGTAAACTGAACCACAGCACTGCAAACGACCCAGTTTGGCCTGCACTTCAAAGCAGTTACTCTCATTATGCTCATCCCACTTTTATAGTGCTAGCGAAATACTGAAGTACCACAAACACAACTTTGCATCTGAACCATGAAGACAGCAGGAGGATGAGACGGGAAAACGATGTGTGCATGTGGGATCAGGTGGTGACTTCACTGTCTCTGTGGCATCTGCTAAAAGGACCACAAGACTGCACTTACAAAAACTGAAATCACTTAACAGCATTTTGCAATAAACTCATTTACTTAAGGAAGCCATTGAGGGTTGCTCTGGCCCTCTTTAATTCCCGGCTTTTCCATTTGAGCTATTATCTTTTTAAACTTTCAGTTATCCAGTATCTACTGCACTATGTTTCATGGACTTGCAAAACAGACGAGCTGATTCCCATCAAGCTCAGCTGTACTTTGTAGATTGTGAGCTGCTCGATCACCAGATGAACACAATGGATAGGATGATGTTTTTAACTTTTAGTTCAAAGCAATACAGTAGCTTAGTGTACCATTGTCCTTTGGTTATCTGTAGTCCTTTAATCTTGTCTGTGACTCTTAACTTCTTAGCTCAGGATTTAAAATGATCTTTAATCTTTCTTTAATTTTTCCTGCTGGCATGGAGTGTAAGTGAACACACAGCGACACCTGACGATGTGTTTGATCCTGTTTTTTGTTTTTGGTAATGTAGCTTCTGCTGATGTCACTGCTTAGTTCTGTTCTCATTTTCCATGTAGGCCAATGAGGAGAGGAACTATCACGTGTTTTATGAACTGCTGGCAGGTATGAGTGACTGGGACAAACAGGAACTCTACCTGCAGGGAGCTGAGACTTATTACTACCTAAACCAAGTACATCACACAGAATACTTGTAGATTTTCATGAGTTATCTATATCTTTTCAGTCATTATATGTGTTACCCTTTCATTCTCTCTTTGCTCATCCAGGGTGGTGCCTGTGAATTGAAGGGGAAGCAGGACAAACAGGACTTCCAGCTTTTGATTCACTGCTTTGAGATCATAGGACTCCATGCTGATCAGGTCTCCACTGTCTGGGCCATCCTCTCCTCTATCCTACAGCTTGGCAACATTTGCTTCAGCTCGTATGAGGTGTGGATTCGTACAGAAGAGAGAATGAGAGACAGATTAGACATTCATTTCTTACATCAGATGGTGTCTTTTCAGAGCGAATCATTCGAGGTGGCTCGAATCTTCAGTGAAGCTGAGGCCAGGAGGGTGGGCTCCTTGTTGCAGATTTCCTCTGAGGCCCTTCAGACTGTCATCACTCACAGAGTTACCGTCAGTAGCCAAACACCAATCAAGCTTCTTGATAAGTTATTAACATTCTTGTGTTACATAATGCAGCCCAGATTTATTGTATAATTTCCCTTCTTCTGAGTTTGAGTTCTAACTTTCATTACTTATAAAACTTATTGATTCCTTCTGACATTAAACATGAAGGTACAGTTAAACTGTGGTACAAAAAATGAGTTGAGCTCTGAAAACAAACAGATTTTCTGATATTTATTGAAAGAAACCTTTGCAAAGGGATCAGCGCAGCACGAGCAGTCTTTGCGCCAGCATTGACCGAATGACCGGCCTCACGGCCTTGGACACGGCTTACATTTGAGTTGTTTTCTCATCTTCACACACTCCGTCTGTGCAGAAGAAAATTAGTTACATACCCAAATGGTACACAGAGGTTATTAGAGTTTAAACACTAATTTTTCGTTACAAAACAAGAAAGTAATATTTTGGAAAGAAGAAACAAATTATCTGGTTATTACTTTTGCTAGTACTGGATAGCCACGGGGTTTTTTAAAAGAAAGAAATACCAAATTATTTAGCACTTCGAACAGCTGTTAGCTGACTGAAGAAAGATGATGACACTCTCAAGTTTAAAGTGAGTGGCAAATAAACCAGCTGAGTTTGTCGAGGCCCTGATCCCAAAGCTTCTTGGAGAGAACAACTTTGCCTCCAAGATGATTACAGACTGAGCTCGCTGCACCCTGAGACATGACCCTGCACCATCATCATCTGAGGTAATGCAGCTGTAACCATGCTCAGGTACACTTCGCTGTTACTGGCCGGTCCCAACAACCCCTTGACTGTGCTTTGTGCGATGGCTTGTTTATCTTTTGCTGCTGCTGTTTATTGTCTGGATAATGATGGTCAGGCAGGCTGGCTCACTATGGGCACCTCAAACGCAGCACACTCAGGCTCATCTGTCATGATCTGGCAATGTTTTAACACTGCCAGTGACATTTATCCACTGCCTCTGAGAGAGGGCACCATAGAGCCAGGCATCCACAGATGGTTAATACATTGTTGTCATAATGGCAAGTGGAATCACATAAAGTTGAAATATTGTCTCTGACAATAAGTAGTCTTTGTCTTTGAAATCTTTTTTGAACTGAACTCGGATCTGCCTAGTTGTATAGGACTGGTAGATATTGTATAATAAGCCTATGCAAGACTGTCACCTAGTAATTTAATAAATCAGAGTAATTTGCCCTTTCTGGTACCGGAGCTATCTTCTTTTTATTAATATATATCTCCTCAGCGCTTTTTTTTCCTTTCACATTTTTTTGTTTTGTTTTGTTTTCCAGCTTAGATTTGGGCCGTCTTCTTACGAGCGTCCCAAACTAGAGGGGCACCTGAGCATTATTTGGGAAAGCATATTATGGTTGAGGTGGGAAATAGTTCACGGGTTTGGCTAATCTTGTTCTTGCAGAGGTATGTTTCATTTACCTATGGGGGTTTTGGTATTTGGGTGGATTCAATTATGTTTTTAATAACAGATAACTGATAATAACTAATAATAATGGCTTTACACTGGAAACTTGTAAAGGAATGTAAAGGGCCTTGGTCATCTAGTCAAGTGGGGTTGTGTTTTTTCTCATCTCATCATCATATTATGTCTCCAGAAAGCGTATGTCATTAAGTAAAGTTAAATTTTCTTTCTATTGTACCTTTCAAGTGCTTCGTAAAAAGATAGCGCAGCATAATAAAAAGAGTTTACTAAACGCAAGCCTAAAAATATGTATTTTTATCATTTATCTCTTAAGTGATAAAAAAGAGTGAACCAGTGATTTGAACATCCAGAGTGAAAAGTTACCCCAAGGTTCCTAATAGAACATTTAGCAAATGTGGCAAGAGGACCAACAGTTTCCATTATCTTGGGCACAAATCTGTCAGCAGCGCATAAAAGGACTTCATTTTTCTTTATTAAGTTGTAGAAAGTTGTTAACCATCCAACTTTTGATAGAGTCTAAGCACTTGTTCAGGATGTATAGCTTAGAAACATATTGAGGCTTGAAAGAGATCTATAACTGATTGTTATCTGCATAGCACTGATGAGTACCTTTAAGAACATGTCTTAAGATGTTCTGTAGAGGGAGTAGATATAACAGAAACAATAAGGGTTCCAAAAGAGAACCTTGTGGCAGTCCATAGGTAAGAGAAGTGGAAGAGGACCCACACTTAGCCACAGAAATAGCCACAGAAAAGCGTTCTTCACGGGGCACAGGGACATGAAAAGACAAACTAAAAAGAATACAATGATGATCAGAAATAAAAAAAAAATGTCCTCAGAACAAATAGAATCAACCTTTAAACCCAAAGTTAAAACAAGGTCCTTTGGTACGTGTGGGGCCAGACACAAAGAGACAGTCTGGTTTTTGAGGTGGGCAAGGGAGACTATTGGATAAGACGACGTTATAGTGGTCAACAAGCCCATCAACGATGATATGGGGGTTGCAATCAGCTTGCTCAGGGCCGATGCACTAATAATGTTAATGTTCCTGTATGTGATGGTATGTTTGGTGCACAGCCTAGGCAGAGGAATGTGAACAGCAAAGCAGTCCACAAAGTGGTCAGAGGTAGTAAGGCCCGGGCACTTCAGATTGGAAGGAGTTATGGCTTTAGAGCAGACCAGATCCAGTGTGTCCTCTGATGTGAGTGGGACCTTTAATGTGCTGCGTGAAATTGAAGCAGTCCAACAGAGACAGGAATTCGCTGGTGAACGAGCAGCTGTTGGAGTCAACGTGAATATTGAAGTCACCAAGTAGGAGTGTGGATGGAGACATGAAGCAGATAGAGGTAGAAGCTCAGACAGCTCAGACATGAAGCTTGTAGAGATTAGTAGGACAACCTGGAGCTGTGTGGATCCAGTCAGAGTGACAACAAGACACTCATTCTTTCCTATGTATGGGGAAATAAACTTCCTCACATTTCCAAGGTTAATTTATAAAGATAAAAATAAAAAATGCTCAAAGCGGGGGGCCTCGGTCTCCCTTTGACTCTTGTTTTTGCTTTTTTCTGGAACATCATCTCCCTATCACACTTCCATGGCAACAATTCTGTTCTCAGAAACTCACTGAGGATCCTGAAAAAAAGCAAAAAAACACTCAGACTAACAGTCATTTCTGTTCACGCTTCAATAACAAACAGCCATCTTTTCGAGCCAGCATTGATAGAATCTTTCTAGACTGGAAGCTGACGAGATCGTGTTGCATCAGTGACCTTTTTATTAATGATAAATTTGCTTCTTTCTATAAAATGGTGTAAAAAATTGAATAAAATATATAAAAAATAAAAAATAAATACCAACTTATTGTTGTATTGTGTATCCACAGGTTAATTTAAAGGAAAGAGGCACAAATCATATAGTAACTATTAAGTGTACCCATGGCATATTTTAAAAGGAAGGAGAAATTATACTGTAAATATAGTTTTGTTTTGTTTTTTACGTAATCATGTTAGAGGAGGTTAAAGGTAAAAAAGCTTTCCCTTCTTACAATGTAATAACAGATTATTATTGGGGTTATTAGGATGTATTATAAAGTATTCTAGCCACCCCTTATAATATAATTACATATTGCTAATATGGACATGGGCTGTAGCATAAAGTATCACTCCCCTCTTACAATCTAAGAACAGATTATTTGGGGTTGCAGATTCGTGTTGTTTGTAATTACACAGCAAAAACAAACATTAACAAACATTACAGGTTTTATGCTTTTGGCTGTTATTACCGTTACTGTCCAGAAACAACAAACCAACATAATAGAAAATGTAATTCTAAAGAGACAGTAAGAAAGCTTAACAGGCTTGACATATATAATTATTATAGTAATATTATTACTGTGTATTAAAGAATTATTTATTTTTCCTTACATTTTTCTTAGAAACAATGTAGTTTTATAATGTCTAAAAACAAATTAAAAATGTTACAGCACAGTAAAATTATAATATAAATATAATAAGAAGCAGAAATGGATATGATTTCTAAATGTGTAATTAAAACAATATAAAAGTGCTTTACCACCTGAAATAACAGCTCCCCACAAGGGGTTTCAGGCAGATAAGGAGGTAAGTCACTCAGTGCAGTGTCTGTTGTCTGTTGCCAGGGCTAACAATATCCAGCCAGGCTCTTGCTAAGAGCAGCAAAATGAATGAAGGCCAAGCTAGGCACTGGCAGGATTTCTGGTTGAAATGTAGCTTCCTGGGTAACCGCAGCTCTTTGAAAAAACTATAAATTCAGAGCAATCACAATAAACATTGAGAAATTACACCATAAGTCACAGGCTGTATATGTAGTGCTCACATGTTTGTATTTATGTACATTGATTAGCTTTTTTGTCCACAGGAGACCACGTATGACAGAATCTACTGTCCCCTGTCTGTGGAAAGTGCCATAGAATCAAGGTATGAAAACTGTATGCAACAATGTACCTCAGTATGGAGCAAGTCAGTGCTTGCAGCAGAGTATCAGTGTTCTTATATTTGCAAGTGCACATTCTCACGGTTCTTGCTTTATAATCAACTGCAAAGTCCACAAAGGACTCCGGCTGGTAAATCCTCAAAGCAAATGTAGACTGGGTAGGCCGTGACCCCATCAGTAATATTAAGAGCTGAATCAATACAGATTTGGTGTTGTTGTATAATGTCTTACGTCTGTAGTGGTCTTATTTACGTCACCTTAGAAAAAAATTAAAAGAAATAAATTGTACAGATTTTTACTGCATGATTATATTCAGTATTTATCAAAGGCATTTATATGCCAGTAGTTTATGTGTGACTTTAAAGATAAGTTGGTTTATGAATGTGGACACTGTGACATTAAATAGGATAAAATTTTGACTAGTGGAAAGCAGTCTTAAAATGTGCTTATTAGAAAAAGTGAACAGCCAACCCCTTAGAGTGCATTTTAGTACAACTGAATACAAAAGGGAATAAAAATGATAAAACCTTCAGTAACCCCTTCTTTATTAGAGTTGCTTTTTACAGTCTGGAAAGTGAAAGGTTTTGCAACTGAGAACGAAGATAAACTTTATCAGGATGTGGATCAAGCTTCAAAAATGATAATATTTTTCCCATAATTCCACTTAAAAGTTGTTTTTCTTTTGGTTCTTTTAGCTATAGAATTTCTTTAATTCTATAGCCCCAGTTGGTTTCTCATTCTCTCTAAGAGGAGTACAGTGATATTTTTTCTTCCTTTTCCCCTCTAGAGATGCCATTTCTAAAGCCTTGTACTCAGTTCTCTTTGACTGGCTGTTGGAGCAGATCAATGAATGGCTGAGTCCCACAGAGATGGACAGTACTGTGGGTATAGTTGACATTTATGGATTTGAGGTAGGTGTCCAGTATGGACTGAGGTCTAGAAACTTCCAGGCATAAGCATAACCTTGTGTGGATATGTTTACAGTACTCCTGTGGTCTTGTGCAGGACCTGGGAGTGAACAGCTTTGAGCAGCTGTGTATCAACTTTGCCAATGAGCAGCTGCAGCACTTTGTCAACAAGGCAGTAATCACTCAGGAGCAGGTCAGCGAGTCGCACACTGTCGATGAATTATTAACTGTCAGAATCACCCATGATGAATGGTTGCTCTGCACTGTGAATAAATTATTTAGAAATGTCCTGTTAATCAGCTATAACTTGATTAAATTATTGACTGACTAAAAAATAAATCACCAAATACTTCAGCTCAATGTGACATTTCAATGCAAGTCGACCTTCAGGGAGAAAAATGTGAGATTTAGCTCCAACAGTTTAGACATGTCAGAGCATGCACTGTCTACACAGTTTTACAGTTTTGTGAATTTGAACTTTGTATATTGTCCCTGATGATTTTACAATAAACATAAAATCTGATTTTTCAACTTTTGATGTCAGACACAGGCTCAAAACTGGTTATTACAATGCAGATATGATATCTGTTCTTGTCAACTAATGGAAACCTTTAATGCATTTTCAACACAAGCATCTTTTATAAATGTCTTCATGCACATAAATTGAGGTGAGTTTGTACCCCTGTGTGTGTGTGTGTCCTGCAGGAGGAGTACAGTGCAGAACACATCCATTGGCATCCCATGCCACTCAAGAACTTCCACTCCTGTCTGGAGCTAATCTCCTCCAAGCCACATGGCATCCTCCGCATACTGGACGACCAGACCTGCCTTCCCCAGGTACGTATACACACACAAGTTAATCCTTCTCTCTGGGGCGCCTCAATGACATACATGCTCTCACTTGTTACCCCTTAATCAACACATACACATTAACAGTGATGAACTGTAATTTTGACTCTTTCAGCATCCTCTCTCATCACTTTGAAAGGTTTAGGCCATGTCCTCTATTCAGTACAATTTCTTGGCTGTAAGACATCATGCCAGAAATGGTTTTAGAGAAGTCACACAGGGCTGGAGTGGAGCCCATTAAGTTCCTGCTTGAGACCAGGCTACTTGTTTTGTGAAGAAAAGTGGTAAATGAAGTGACAGCTAGTTCAATGCCTGGCTTGCTATACAATAGTTTATAACATTTTTTTTAGTTTTTCACAGATCCATGTTTAAACTGTGCAAAATCTCTTCCTTCTGTAATGCGTGCCATCCCACACAATTATCCAGACATCAGCTATTACGCTCAGGTCAGGGGCGGGGCTTCTGGGGGGGCTGGGAGGACAGCACGGCCTCGGCCCCGGCCTAGAGGGGGCTTGGATGGGAGAGAGGATAAGATTTCAGGTAGCCAGGCCTCTATCACATCCGAGGAGAGCTGGAGAAGGCGGGCCCTCT
>JAVDPK010003173.1:184298-196900 GCA_034780415.1 Cichlasoma orientale | reverse complement strand
TGTGTGTGTGTGTGTGTGTGTGTGTGTGTGTGTGTGTGTGTGTGTGTCTGCGTTTGCATCTCTTTGCAATGAACAGAAATCATATGAAAAAATTGCACTTACATATTAGAATGAATTAAGGGCATTATATGATTATTTTAACATCTTGTGATTATTGATTAGGATTTGGCATCTAAGAGTGTTTTCATACCTGCAGCATTTCATCAGTTTAAATCAAACTGGTTCATCAAACCGGTGTGGACCAAAACAACCACACCGAGACCCTTTGGAGGAGGCGGTCTTGGTCCGGTTCCAAACAAACTCTAGAGCTGTTCATTTATGGTGTGATCGTGATCCAACTGCCAGGTGTATGCTGCACGTTTGAGCTCAATGTCTTCTCATAGCTTTGAAGTCTGTGATGCAGCAGGGTACCATCAGCATATCAGTATGAGCAACTACCCATAAAATTATCACCCTGAAAGATGTGCATGTATAACATTACTGATTTGCATATCAGCATGCACTGCCAGCAACTGCAGGCATTGATAAGAGGCAGGTAAATGTTATGATTTCATACTATTTACCTGTTCAGTCGTTATAACAACATAAAATAACAATGTAAGTTTTACAGGAGTTATAGTTCGCAGTATATTGTACAGTATTTTAGATTCTTAGACCCTAGATATTGCACTTAGGTCAATTAATCTACAGTACAGCTATAACCTACTATCCCAAGTTGAGTATAATAAAGAGACAACCTATGAGGAGAATTCAGAAACTTAAAGACAAATCCATGTAAGTTTAATTATGACACGTTCCAGTTCTCCAGGGAAATTGATTTTGGTTTTACAAATGATATTTTAAATTGGGATTCAAACTTTAATTTCAAATATGATGGTAAATTAAACTGCCAGTATGGCTAAACAAGTTTCATGTCTCTGCCTCTGCAGCTGACACAGTCAGTCTATTATTTGAATGGCGTTTACCTGCTAACAGCTGGAAGACCAAACTGCATTCATTGTGTCAAATTCAGCAAAACAGAAAATGAGCTAAAAACTTGGAACAAATAAGATATGTCACTCAATGGACAGTGGTAAGACGAATTGTTTACTGCCAAAACAAGCCTCAACCCAATGACTGTAGAAAACATGAGCAACCTGATATCTCCCCAAGAGTGAAACCAAAACATCTCTATCGTCCCCTGGTGTCTGGCTGCAGGGTAGGTCAACCAAAAACAAAGAAGTTCTCCCAGATAAATTTTTCCCAAAGATACTTTCTGCCATTATTAGTAATTCTCATCATGCTGATTTGGGTTCAAGGATGAGCTTTCTCATAAGCTGCTAACTTCAGGTCATAGTCGTCTCTGGCGCTTGAAAAAAGGCGACTGGACCTCTTTTTGTTTCTTGATGACTTTCACCTCTCATCCGAAAGGCTTCTTACGTTCTCAAACCAAAAGGTGGAGAGACTCAAGTATTTATTAAACCCCAGTGAGCGTAGTCCCCTGGAGGTGGTTGTGACCCACTGTTGTTCATTGTTCATAATCACATGCAACAAGGTGTGAAAGGAGGCCTGGGTCATTACAATCAGTGGTTTTTAGTGAAACCAATTTGGAACTTTGCCCCATTGTATCAAGTGACCTATTGAGGTCACCTGAACAAAGGTGTGAATGTGGGTTGAAGTGCCTGGGAAGGTGGCTCAGGATCAGACTAAGTGGGGGAAAGTTGGTGACGTAATCCACCTTCTCTGTTCAGTGAGGGTTATTCACAGTGGACACAGATGGCTTCTTTAACTCCTCTTTCAAACCATCTGTCTTCCTAGTCCAAAACAAGTAGTCAGCTATCAGGTGAATGCCAGTGTTCCAGTAACTAACTGTTACTATTACTGTACTTTAATTATGAGTATTATACTGTACCAGTTACAGGCTGGACTCTTCTTTAGCTCTCATGCAGAGCTGATTATTAAATTGCCAATAGCAGCATGTTTCTGTCTCTCTCTCACTTCCACAGCATGTCTTTTGTCCTGTCTCTCTCCCCTCAGCCCCTACCGGGCGCAGCAGATGAGTGCCCCTCCCTGAGCCTGGTTCTGTCAGAGTTTTCTTTCTGTTAAAAGTTTTTCTTTCCCACTCTTGCCAAGTGCTTGCAGTTTGTTGTGATTTGGTGCTATATAAGTTGAAATGAAATTGAAATGAAATTCTAATTTAATTGAATTGTTGTAGCTGAGTGTGAGTATTACAGTTTTTCTCAATCACTTTGGTGCAATTTTCGCACATCAGGAATGTCAGTCTCCAGTCCAGTAAAGTCACACTAAATACATTCAACAGCCACTTTATTAGGTACACCTGGTTAACTGCTTATTAATGCAACTATTCAGTCAGCCAATCACATGTCAGCAACTCAAAATATTTCGGCATATTGACACAGTCAAGACAGCCTGCTAAAGCTCAAACCAAGTGTCGGAATGGGGAAGAAAGCTGATTAAATGTGGCATGTTTGTTGTGGCCAAATGAGCTGGTCTGAGTATTTCAGAAACTGGGAAAATCCCAGTTGATCAGCACACAACCCTGTCTCTCTCTCTCTCCTGGGTTTCAGAGAAAAAATGAGAAAATATCCAGTGAGCGGCATTTTTCTGGATGAAAATGCTTTGCTGATGTCAGAGGTTAGAGGAGAATAGCCAGATTACTTCGAGCTGATAGGGAGGCAACAGCCACTCAATTCACCACTCGTTACAAATAAGGTATGCAGAAGAGCATCTCTGAACACACAACACATCAGACCTTGATGCAGATAGGCTACAGCAGTAAAAGACCACATGGGGCGCTACTTCTGTCAGCTAAGAACAGGAAACTGAGGCTACATTTTGCACAGACTCACCAAATTTGGACAATGGAAGATTGGAAAAACACCGTACTCCAATGGCTTCCACAATCACCACATCCCAGTCAAGTAGAGCACCTTTGGGATGTGGTTGAAGGGCAAATTTTGATGAGCAGCTGACAAATCTGCAGCAACTGTGTGATGCTATCATGTCAGCATGGAGCGAAATGTCTGAGGAATGTTTCCAGAAACTGGTTGAATCTAAGCCACAAAGAATTATGGCAGTTCTGAAGGTAAAAGGGGTCCAACTCAGTACTAGCAAGGTGTACCTAATAAAGTGGTTGAATGTTAAATTACTTGTTACTGAAAAAGTGGTCAGATTAGAGTAACTAACGCGTTACTGACATCACTCTTAAAAGGGTCTATTTCTGTCCAAACTGTGAACTTTTCCTGAAGCTAACCATACTTATAACCCTTAACCAAACTGACAATGAAAATGAACGTTAAAATTGCTTCCACATGACACTTGAACCCCCAATTTCATAGTACAAAATAAAACTAGCTGTGACACAACCCTTTTGATGTTTAGATTAAAACCCTATTCATATCATGGTTCTCACCAGAGTAGTTGAGAACTAGTGTTCCAAGATTTAAAACTATTTTATAGGCAGAAACAAACACCTACAGACAAAGTGCATATTTTATAGGGATATTTGTACGTTTGTTTGAATTTGCACATCTTTCATTTGGCCACAGATGGTGTCAGAATTGTTCCAAAAGGTTCAAGACAATTACATCCAGCAGAAAGATTTGGGCTGGAGGAGGAAGGGGCTACGCCAACAGTCCACTACTGCTGCTTCGCACTTCCTCCAGTCGCTGAATGAACTTACCACCCGCTTGGAAAGGTACCAACAGATGAAACTGGCTGATACAGAGCTGTCATTATCAAATCTGTGGATCGTTATGGAAGCCAGCTCAGTGTCATTGGATACTATTGCACTGCATGTGTTTGAAATCAATCAATTGTGGTTTGTAGAAAACATAGCTTTAGTGAATATCATGGAAACAAATTGTAAAGCGTATGGGTTTAGTTCATTTACTGTGCTTGTAAAAGCTTTTCTGACAAGCTATTTTTGTAGCATAGAAATTAAATAGATCTGAGAGCTACATTTGTGTTATACAGACCTTATCTCTGATTATTAAGTACATTTTTGACATGTAAACAAACAGTAGACACCAACATCAGCACAAAATATAGAAAACAAATATTTAAAAACATTTGCAGTTCAGCCTTTATTGATTCACATGCCGGACTAAGGTTGTTCCACTGCCTTGATGACTAACCTGTGTCTGTCTTTTTCCTTGATATCCCAGATGCAAAACTTCATTCATTCATTGTCTGAAGCCAAACTATGTCAAGGTAACATCAGCAATTTTGTACTGATACACATATTTATACATGTGAACACAAAATTTTCATATATTTCTTTTCCATCTTTTCCATCTATTTCCATGTGTCAAGTGTGTAATGTAGAACAATTTTTGTAGAAATGGTGCCTGTGCTAAAATATGATGCCATATTTCCATCCCTAGGCCTGATGCCAGGCCTAGGGATGGCGCACGAGGGAGAGTATCTGGTGTCTAGGCATTAGCATTTGGTGCCCGGCCAAGCACAGCCCAAAGAGGAGACATGGGGCCGCCCTCCTCTAGGCCCACCACCAGCAGGAGGCGTCATAAGGGTCAGGTGCAATGTGTGTTGAGCGGTAACCAAGGGCGGAGGCCCTGGCAGACCGATCCCCGGCTATTGGGACATGGACTGTCACCTCTCTGATGGGAAATTGAGGCTGAGCTAGTGTATGAGGTTGAGAGATACCAGCTAGATATAGGCTCACCTCAATACATAGCCTGGGCTCTGGAACCAGTCTCCTTGAGAAGGTCTAGACTCTGTTTCAGTCTGGAGTTGCCCTTGTATCCCCCTGGCTTGCTGCCTGTATGTCGGAGTTTTCACTGGTAGACGAGTGGGTTGCTTCCCTGCGCCTTCGGGCTGGGTAATGGGTCCTGACTGTTGTTTGCGCTTATGGATCAAATGACAGTTCAGAGTACCTACCCTTCTTGGAGTCGCTGGGCAGGGTGCTCGTGGGTGCTCCATCCGGTGACTCAATCATCCTACTGGGAGAATTTAACGCTCACGTGTGCAATGCAGTGAGACCTGGAGCAGCATTACTGGGAGGAACAGCCTGCCTAATCTGAACCCTGAGTTGGATCAGGTGGCGCGGGAGGATGCTGGACAGACATGGTGCACCTAAACGTATTGTGACGGTGCACTCCCACCCCAGCAGAACTTCGACAGCATTCCAAGGCAGGCTGAGGACATTGAATCTGGATGGACCATGTTCTGCACCTCCATTGTTGAGGCTGCTACTCAGAGCTGCGGCTGCAAGGTGGCTGGTGCCTGTTGTGGTGGTAATCCCTGAACTTATGGTGGTCACTGAAGGTGAAGAGAGCCATCAAGCTGACGGAGTCCTATTGGGCTTAGTTGGCTTGTGGGACTTCAGAGGCAGCTGACGGGTACCAGCAAGCCAAGTGTAACGTGGCTTGGGCAGTGGCCAAAGCAAAAGTTCAACAGTATCAAAAGCAGCACTAAGGGCCAGCAGAGTCAGGGCTGCATTGTCACCTGACTCTAATGTGAATTACAGGTTACTGGTCACCTTCAACAAAGCTGTTTCCATGCTATGAACAGCTTTGAAGTATGTTATTTGAGCTCTGGAAAGGCAGCAGTTGTAATATGACCACCTTTTCCATCACCTTTCAAAATGAATGGTCCCATACACTACACTGAAACAGGGACAGTAATTGTATCAACATTAGAATAACAATCCCTGAACATTAGGAGTCATTTATTGTTACATGCTAGCCAAACCTTTAATTGCTCTTGGCTAAACAAATGCTGTAAATCACATCACACATCCACAAGAGTCAAAGGGTAAATACAACAAAAATGAATGATCACAAGACTACTAAATTAAAGATTTAGAGGTAAACATTAACAGTCCCATAGCTCTTTGAGCTTGGTACAAAGACATCTTCTGAATACACATTATTAAATAAAACGAGTATGTACAACTATGCTTCTGTGTATGTAGGCAGAAAGTACGCTAACTCAATATAGTCTACCCATCCATTTTTCTTCCACTTTCTTCCACCAGGGCTGGGTTAGGGGGGCAGCAGGCTAAGCAGAGAAACCCAGACCTCCCTCTGGGCTGGGGCCTCTGCCAGGCATTAGAATAGAATAGAACTTTGTCATTGACATACAACGAAATCAATCATTATACATACAATGAAATTCCGTTCAGAACAGCCATCTAAGAGAACATACATGTGCAAGCTAACATCCGGGGGGTGTCTGCAGCCGCAAGCCTTAATAGCATAATCAATCCCAGGAAGAAAAGAAAACACTCAACAAAAGGAGAGTTAGGTTAAAAAAATTCAACTCATGATCCAAAAAACACCTTATCAAAAGCATATCGCACATTTAAAGCCATGGACAGCAATTTGGTTAGTTAAGGGTCGGGGGAGGGGTGGGTGCCAACAGAGACAAGAGGGGTCAGGGCATTCAGGAGCCAGATCCCAGCTCCCAGCCAAAACAGTCACTGATAATGGTGGTGTGCCAGTTCCATCTCACAGAAGTCACAGAGAGACGTGGGATGGGGGGAGAGCGTCGGTCAAATAGTGTCCCAGGAGAGATATGATAGCAGCCTCAAGGCCAGCAAGGGAGCCGAATTCCTAATAATGCTGAAGTTGTTTTTGGAACAGGCTGCTTGTTTTTTCTCAACAGCCTTCAGTTCACTGAGACCCACTCAGTAATCCAATAATCCAAATTACACGGTTACCGTCTTCGCTGTGAAGAACCATACAGTACTATCTCCACATCTGATCCTTTTTTTCCTTGCGAGCTCGTTCACAGCTGGACTACGCATTCAGCTTCCGGCTCAGGTCCGTCAGGCTTTGAGTCTGAGTCTGAACGGCTCTGCACAGCCCACACATCTGGTTCTGCATTCTTGACAGATGTCGAGTTGCAGCCCAGATTTTCTTGATTTTCCGGTAAATCAGGTATCCTCCAAGGCCAGATAGAAGAGATCTCGTTACCATATGGCCGAATATGTAAACATCTTCCACATCCACGACCCACCGGGTCAGTTCCACTAGGGCAAGCGGGCTCCCCTTTCCCCAGTCTCATAATGGAGAAAATGCGATCAGTGGTGTTCAGGGCCCAGTTCACCAGATCCATGTTGCTTTAATCTTATTCTTGTTCGGTCAAAGTGTAAGCAAGACTCTTACAGCAAGCAGCAAGCGGGAAAGATGGGGAGGGCAGGAGAGAGCGATAGATGCGACCGTCTCCGTCGAGAGCAGGAGGGACTCTCGGAGGGTGTGATTACCAGCACAGCCTAACTATACGTTTAGGTGCACCATGTCGGTCCAGCATCCTCCCCCGCCACCTGATCCAACTCACCACCAGGTGGCAATAAGTTAACAGCTCAGCTATTCTCTTCACCCGAGTGTCCAGAACATAAAGCTGCAGATCTGATGATATAATCACAAAATCAGTCATCGACCTGCAACCTAGGGTGTCCTGGTCCCAGATGGATGTTTGGACATCCTTATGTTCAAACATGGTGTTCATTATGGACAAACTGTGGTTTGCACAGAAGTCCAATAACAGAACACCACTCGGGTTCAAATCAGGCAGTCTGTTCCTTCCAATCACGTCCCTAGTCGTCTCCCTGTCATTGCTCATGTGAGCATTGAAGTCTTCCAATAGAATGATGAAATCACTCGATAGAGCACTCTCGAGCACCCTACCCAGCGATTCCAAGAAGGCTGGGTACCCTGAACTGTCATTTGGCGCATAAGCGCAAACAACAGTCAGGACCCACTGTTTGACCCTCTTGTCTACCAGTGAAAACTCCAATGTACAGGCAGCAAGCCAAAGGGATACAAGCATTCCCACCCCAGCCTGCTGCCTCTCACCAAGGGCAGCTCCAGACATTAGAGTTAAGCCCCTCTCTTGGAGATTGGTTCCGGAACCCAGGCCGTGCATTGAGGTAAGCCCAACTATATCTAGCAGGTATCTCTCAACCTCACACACTAGCTCAGGCTCCTTCCCTATCAGAGAGATGACATTCCAATGGCTGGCCTCGATAGCCAGGTACTGCTCCACCAAGGCCTCCTCAGGCCTGGCTCCAAGGTTGGGCCTCAGTAACCCTGTCCCATGCAGGGTAAATTGTTTCCTTGATCTTTTTTCCATAAGGGTCAGCTGAGTCGCTCTTCATCTGGCCCCTCACCCAGGACCAATTTGCCCTACTAGGGGGAAAAAGCTCTCAGACAACATAGCCCCTGGAATTACTGGGACACACAAACCCGTCCACTACAATAAGGTGGCAATTCACACTGGGGTACTCAATATAGTATGCAATTGAATTTCAAAATCTGGAATAAAATAAATGCATTAAATGAAATTCAATAATCAGAATGGAACATTGGTGCAGTGGTGAAAAATCTCTTAAGTAGTATTGAGACATTTATTAATACTTATGAAGTTGCAAATTTTATTTGCATGACAATGTATAACCATGTGTTGGATCACACCTGTCTTTTCTCAGCTTCCTGGGATCTTTGATGTGGACTATGTGTCGGCGCAGCTGAGGCATGCGGGGTTGCTGGAGACCATCTACATCCGGAAAGAGGGTTTTCCTATAAGGATTCAGTACTCCTATTGTATTGCAAGGTGCTGCAAACATGCATAAAGTGCTGGGTTTATTGCTAAAAAATTGTTACTAGGAAATTCAGAAACTTGGTGTATTCCTTTAGGTTTTGCGTGTTCTTTTATCAGACAGAAAACGACAACAACACGGGAATAGGAGTCTATTATTAAATTTAATTAAGTCATATTCAAACAGTTTACAGATTAATCTGGGTGGGACTGCATTGCATGGTGCTGCCGAGCATGACATGAAGTGCCCACACTGTCTTCCTCAAGTGTGGATTTCATATATTCAAGCTTATCAGTTTTGGTTACAAAATAATATGTACAAGAGCCAGAATATTCCAGCAGCTGGTTGTTCAAATGATCTCGGAGTTTCTCTTTATCGTTTTTTTTTTTTTCTCCGTCAGTGGCTGACCATCGCCACCCGAGACCCAAAACAAACATACTGTCCTCGGTTGACCCCAAACATTATGAACTTATGTGTCGATAAACAATTATTTATTTAAAAGAGGCTTCTCAGACACATAAATGTAAAGATGGTAAGAACAAACATATAGCATGAGTATATTTTTAACTTCACAAAAAAATCACTTCCTTCAGTCTGCAGTGATGCGGACGCTGCACCTGTCTGTTGTGGTGAATTGTGAGCTGAGCATAAAAGCAAAGCTGTCGATTTACTGGTCAATCTACTGTAAGTCCCTACCCTCACCTATGGTCACAAGCTTTGGGTAGTGACCAAAAGAATAAGATTGCGGATACAAGCGGCAGAAATGAGCTTCCTCTGAAGGGTGGTTTGCCCCTTTCTTAGAAATAGGGTGAGAAATGCAGCCAATCGGGAGGGGCTCAAAGTAGAGCCACTGCTCCTCCACATTGAAAGGAGCCACTTGAGGTGGCTCGGGCATCTGACTAGGATGCCTCCTGGGTACCTCTTAGATGAATTTTTCCAGGCATGTCCTACCGGGAGGAGGGGCAGACCCAGGACATGCTGGAGAGATTATATCTCTCTGGCCTGGGAACGCCTTGGGGTCCCTCCGGATGAGCTGGTGCAGGTGGTTGGGGAGAGGGAAGTCTGGGCTTCTCTGCATAGGCTGCTGCCCCCGTGACCCGGCCCCGGATAAGCGGAAGAAAATAGATGGATGGATGGATGGATGGATGGATGGATGGATATTTAAATCATGTTCAGTTTGTTCTGTTCCGGAGCGGTTGTGGCTCAGGAGGTAGAGCGCATCATCTACCATTTGCAAGGTTGGTGGTTTGCTCTCTGGCTCCCCCCAGTCTACATGTCAAAGTATCCTTGGGCAACAAACTCAACCCCAAATTTCCCCCTATGGATTCATAACAGTATGAGTGTGTGCACAAATGTTAGACAAGGTGCTTAAAGGTCTAAAAAGTGTCATGTCTTCCTGATCCAGGTATGGAGTTCTAATGGCCCAGCGGTTGAATGAGATGTCAGACAGAGATCTGACAGTGGCTCTGCTGGAAATGGTGGGAGCTGAGGAAGGACAGTATCAGTTGGGACTCACCAAGGTGACAAACTGTCACTCACCTTGCCATTTACATCCGATTTTTTATTTACTGTATATACCATTATGTGTTAGGTGTTCCTTAAGGAGCCTCTGTACCAGCACCTGGAAGAAATGTGGAGCAGCACGCAGACATGGGCTGCCATCACCATCCAGAGGAACATAAGGGGTTTCCTTTGCAGGAAGAACTTCAAGTTCTTCAAACAGAAAGCTATTGTCATACAGAGCCACATCCGAGGACACCAGGCCAGGTACACAGAGGGGGAGGCGAAATGTGAACTGTGACTTTTGGCTTTCTAATATAGTCCCTCAGAGGGATTAGAGAGGCTCTCTGATGACATGATATATAAATACCTAAATAGAAAGAGGAAATGGTAGACAGAAAAAGAACATTAAAGAAGACAGAAAGAAAAAGAGATAATGACTTTGAGAAAGTAGGAAAAAATTCATTTAAATTCATTTTATTTATATAGCACCAATGTACAACAACAGATGCCTCAAGGAGCTTTCTATGGAGTTGTAGCAAGCTGAGTAAGTGTGACGGAACTGTGGATCACTAATTGAAGAAAATAAGAATGGCCCCAGGTTTCTTTTCAGCACTGTAGCCAGGCTGACAAAGAGTCAGAGCTCTGTTGAGCCGAGTATTCCTTTAACTTTAGCTACTAATGACTTTATGAATTTCTTCACAAATAAAAATTTTAAACATTAAAGAAAATTATTCATGATTATTCATAATCATCTCAAAGACATATGTTCTTCTATTTGCCGGTGATGTATGCCATGCAGGGGCCTACCCTTCTATGATGGTTCCTGTTCTTGCTCCTCTTCTTTCTCAGGTTTCTGCTGCCTGCGGTGTTCACTAAGCACATGGTCAGTTGTGGCCATTTTCCTGATGTACTGATGGATCTTTGTTTTTTCATCCAGGATAGTAGTTCTGACACACTGGTCCGTGGCCTCCTTCCTTCCACTTGGCGTACAGTCTCAGTGTGCTGAATTTGGGGTGAAACCCTCCATGCATGGTATGGAGCTTTCTTGTCTTGATGTCAGTGGCTTCTATCTCCTCCTTTGGCCAGCTTATTATCCCAGTCGAGTAGCTGATGCCCGGCAGGGTGTAGGTGTTGTTTGTTCTTTCCATTCAGCTGACTCTTCAGGACTTACTCTCTGCGAGTATTTGGCAGTAGCAGCTTTCTTAGCGGCTTCTTCATGGTTCCTATTTGCCTGTGGGATTCCAAGGTACTTGTAGCTGCCCTTGATATCTAAAATGTTGCCTTCTAGTATTGTAGTCCTCTCAGTTCTGACTACCTTAGCTCTTTTTGTTATCATCCAACTACACTTCTCCAGTTCAAATGACATTCCGATGTTGTTGCTGTAGATCTTAGTGATGTGGATCAGTGAATCGATGATTCGTTCACTCCTGGCATACAGCTTGATGCCATCCACGTAGAGGCCAATGGTTGCTCCATTCCATCCTGTTCTTGTACAGTTCTAGACATTCCAGGATCCATGTTTGAGGCAGTGAGTCATAGGCTTTCTTGTAGTCAATCTAGGTGGTGCACAGGCTGGTCAGTCTGGTGTGTGTATATTTATATTAAAAAGAGAAAATCCCAGCTCGCCCCTACAGGCGGTCTTTTTGCCCTCCAAGCTCGGGTCCTCTACCAGAGGCCTGTGAGCTTGAGGGTCCTGCAGTATCTTAGCTGTTCCCAGGATTGCGCTCTTCCGGACAGAGATCTCTGATGTCGTTCCAGGAATCTGCTGGAGCCATTCTCCCAGTTTGGGGGTCACTGCCCCAAGTGTTCCGATTACCATGGGGACCACTGTTACCTTCATCTTCTACATCCTTTCCAGCTCCTCTCTGAGCCCTTGGTATTTATCAAGCTTCTTGTGTTCTTTCTTCTTGATGTTGCCGTCATTTGGTATTGCAACATCTATCACTACAACCTTCTTCCTTTGTTTGTCCACCACTACGATGTCCGGTTGTTAGCCATCACAAGTTTGTCTGTCTGTATCTGGAAGTCCCATTCTCAACTACCCTTGGGGGCGTATCCCTTTTTGACCTCGGGACTTCCAGGTCATACTCGGCACAGATGTTCCTGTATATTATGCTGGCCACCTGGTTATGGTGTTCCATGTATGCCCTGCCTTGGGAATAGTGTGCACATTGTCAAACTACACTCCCCATACAACAGAAAACCAGTGAAGACACTCTATAGTGGAAGTGAAAAGGTATATTTCTTAAAAGGATTTCAGGATATTCCTTTTTAATGTAAAAATGTAAGCGCTTTTGTGCTGCTGTTCTTTTCCTACTTTTAGGAAGTACTACAAGCGTCTGAAGCAGTCCTTCAACCAGTTCTGGGCTTTGATGCTAATAACCAGGAACACCATTAAGAGACACCATTGGAGAAAGGTATATATATATAAATAAGAGAGAGTGTGTGAGAGAGAGAGATGGAGAATGTGTGTGTGTGTGTGTGTGTGTGTGTGTGTGTGTGTGTGTGTGTGTGTGTGTGTGTGTGTGTGTGTGTG
>JAVDPK010003173.1:171516-183607 GCA_034780415.1 Cichlasoma orientale | reverse complement strand
TGTGTGTGTGTGTGTGTGTGTGTGTGTGTGTGTGTGTGTGTGTGTGTGTGTGTGTGTGTGTGTGTGAAAGAGAAAGAGAAAGATCCTGACTGCAAAGTCCATCCTTGGCAGCCTCATGCATTCTAAATTTATTATGCCATAATCTGTTTTTCCAATTAATTCTCACGAAATACTAGCAGCGTAACAGTTAGGCCCATAATTATTTGGATAATGACACCATTTTTTCAGTTTTCTTTTTTTTGCCATGGTGACATCCATTCATAATTCACAACATTTGTGGGTCTCTGTGCCTTCGGTTTTGTCTTCAGTAACTGAAAAGCATGCTGTACTCCAGGGGTGGGCAATTAATTTTCCCAAGGGGCCACAAGTCAAAGTGTTACTGTTGGGGAAGGCCGCACCAATAAGTTGAAATCAGTTCTGCTCAATATTAATTTTATCTCTTCATAAAATCCAATGATATTGCAGTTCTGACCTGGGCTCATTTTCCTCACATGCTCCTCTGTCATTCCTGACTTCCTCATACACCACCACAGTTCCTCTTTTGGTACCCAAATCACATCAGAGTTTATTTGTCACATACACGGTCATACAAGGTACAACTAACAGTGAAATGCTTTGACTCTCTTACTCTCTAACCGCTCTTACACAATAGCACAAAGATGAAAGATATACATAGAATAGTTTACAAATATAATCAAAATATACTCCTAAATATACAAGATAAAATGAATGAATTATTAACTAAAAATAGTCAAAATATAATATAAAATATAACAAAATATATACACTAAATATATATAATTTATACAAAGAGACAAGGTATGCTGTGGGAGGTGGTGTAGGGTGCAAAGTACAGTACAAATAATACAATAATACAACCTATCATATGCTTTCCCTAGATCCACAAAGACACAGTGCAACTCCTCTATACTTCTCCATCTACACTCTCAAAGCAAATATTGCATCAGTACTGCTCTTTCTTGGCATGAAGCCGGACTGCTGCTCAATGATCATCATCTCTCTTCTTAACCTAGCTTCAACAACTCGTTCCCATATCTTCATGGGATGGGTTGTTAAATTTATCCCTCTGCTACTGTTCTGCACATCACCCTTGTTCTTGAAAACTGGTTGCCAGTACACTTCTCCATTCCTCAGTCATCCTCCCACTCTCCAAGATTGTACTAATCCGGTCAAAAAGGCCACTGCTCTCTCCATACCTACAGAGGGATGGAGGTGTGGCCTTTCCACTCTTCATCCTCTTCATAGCTGATCTCATTTCCTCCTTATTAATCTTCTGCACTTCGTGATTGACCAATTTTCCTCTATCCAGCCTCCATTCACTCTCATTTTCTTCTTTCATGAGTCCCTCATAGTACTTGCATCATTTCAGCACTGACGGCCCACCCTTTGGGCTTTCTGTTATTCCTCCTGTCTTTATGGCAGCAGCTGGGGTGGATCGTCAGGGAAGTGGTTGCACCTGAGGTGGGAGGGCCCAAGGGCACAACGCCTGCTCTCACCATTCCTTCTGGTCAATCCTTCTTTCTCTTTACAGCAGCATCTACCTCACCACCCTCATGCTGTTATCTTAGGTTTTTTGGTTCTGGTCTTTTTGCTTAGCACCGTACATCCCTATGGTCTGACACCTTCTACATGTTACTTTGTTCAATAAACTGGAAACAGTAGATTCTGCTGGGTGCGGATTCACGAAATTGGTTAGCCAGAAATCCATGAGCTTGTTTAGCAGTTCCACAGCAAATACTGTGACGTAACAGACAAGAAAACGTAAGGGAACAGAGAAAACTGAACAGACTGAAAAATATGACCCAAAAAGAATATAAAGATATCTACGAAGCACCAGGAGAGAATACATTTAAATTTTCTGCACTTCAGACACTCAAAGTACACTAAAAACTTTATTTAAGGGCTAAAAAAGTGGATTTTGCATGACACGTCCCCTTTAAATGAGATTTTTTCAGTAATTGTTGGACCAAATTATATCCCATGTACCTTCACTGTGTGGAGGTGTGCTCTTTGTTTTCCTAGATTTTTTCATGCAGACTCGGGCTCACAAATATTTACATTGTTTATGCAGCTTTTTGATTTTTGGTATATTTATTATAGGATATTTCTGAAAAAGGGAATAATTAAATTGCAAATTAATGACTTACAGTACCTGCTGTGCCTTTACTGGGTTGGACTGGGTGTGTTTATTGTCTTACGCATTTCAGCTTAGCAATATTTTCCTCATAAAATTTTATCCCTTTCCTTTCCTTTGACTAGCTTTCTTATCTTGTGATAGCTTTGTCACATGTGCACTACCACACCCTGCTTACACTTAAGCCACTCTCTGGCCTTGGACTTCAAACCCTCTCAGTGAAATTCGAAGCAGCGCTGCATCTCTCCTTCCGCCTTCTGTCTCTCAGACTTCATGCTTCGTAGCTCTGACAGGTAGGCCTTTTTTCTTTTTCTTTAACCTTGTACATCAGATCAGATCAATTGTAATCAGCATTTTTGTTTCCTTAAGGCATAGTTTGCACAAGGAAAACTGAGATCACAAGTGAACTTCCTGTATCAGGTTTCCAAACAGTGCCGAGACAGTTCTCTCAGCTGTTTCTTTCCGGGGTTCATCTCTTGTTTCTTGTCTAGAACAACAGTAAGCTGATATATTTTTTTATTCGTTTCTGGTCATCCCTGGTTTCTGTTGTAGTACTTTCATGTTTAGTGTTCTATGAGGCTTGGACTGTGAACAGTGGAGCTGTCATAACAAGGCTACAGGCTGTTTGTCAGTTATAAACACATTACAGTAAGTATTAAATCATGGCAGTAATTAGGCTTGAATAAGTGGCTTGTCCATTATGTATTTTTACTCTTAGTCTTTGTTCTTTTATTATTCTCACTTTCCATATTTAGATTTCTTACTATGCTTCTTATTAAAATGGTGGCTTCATTTTGTGGTAATTATGCAAAAATTTAACAGATGCTCTAATGGTCCTCCTATCAGCTGCCTGATTCTAAATAACACCTGTACAAATACCTGTGAAACCCAGAGTCTTTTCAGTGTTTTTGCGTGGTGGCATATGAAGCTCAATAACACATAATTTAACTGGAATTCTGTTGTATTTTTGGGTCATCAAAGGAGCTCAGTTTTATTGTCAAGTAGCTGGATTAAGCTCACTTCTTTAGTGACTGTCCTGACACTAAATGACTCTAGTGCTGTCTTCTGTCAGGTAAAGAAATAAACATTTTCATTAAAGTAATGTATCAGAAAGATATTAACTTATATTCATCAGTAGGCTATGTCACTGTATGTTTGTATTGTGTTAAGTGGTCCTAAAGCACTCTTGAGTTCTCAGCTGAGTAGAAAGGCACTACATGTATTAGGAGATGCACATTGACACATTGCTCCAGTCAACAACAATCAGTGAACCAAACTAGAAAACTCAACAAAAATGTGAGTTTGAAGGACAACCTGTGTCCTGAAGCCAAACTCATAGCTGAAGGCTCTGCCTCCCATTGTACTCCTCCTCAGTCCTGTGCTTGACATCCCATTGAATGACAGCTAAGCCTAGAGCGAAGTGCTCCATTGAGATAATATTGTTCTATTACAGTACCAGTCAAATGTTTGGATGAGTACTGTAGGTCTGAAAGATCTGAGAGAAAAAAGAGTTTAAATTCAGTTCTGGGTTTCACAGCTAGCCAGTGAAAATAAACAAGGGAGAAACGTGGAACCTAAACTAGCTGCATATTATTTTGTTTACATTTAGGCCCTTGGTTGCATACAGTCATGCCAGATATTTTTATTGAATTCAGGGCTGTCACAATATCAGATTTATGCTTTATTATACCTTTCAGGTTGAGTGATAGGAATGATGCTATATGTCAGCATCATCTCTAACTTTGTTTAATGTGTATTGTATTTGTTTTCAGCAAATTACTTACAATTCAAAATACAAGTGCATGGACTGCATCATTTATGATATTATCATATGTATTATTTACACAGTATCATTATTTTTAAAAAAAATCAGTTACTGTAATGCATGATTATTGGAACATCCCTAGTTGAAATCGCACGATTTTATTTTATTTGTCTAATTTTGTACCATGAAGGCTTTTTCTGTTAATGCGGTTGATAAGACAAGTATCAGATGAATGACTTAGTCTTACATACTGCATATTGCGTAGTCCTAATAAACTACAGACAATCCTGTTTAATCATATTTTATTATTTATTATTTATTGGATGTTCAACAAAAGATAAAGGCTCACGACCATCAGTAGGATCTGCAGCGGTCAGTCGATTGTAAATATCTCAGTAAATGTTGTAACAATCTATTCTGTTGTAATATTTTACATTGGAGTGGCAGAGTAAACTACCACTAGAGACTGTCATAGTTCCTCCATCTGTATTTTCTCCTGTGGTTACTTTTCTTTGGGTGCTCAAGATTCTCTTACATATTGTAAAAACCACATCGTTCCCACTCAGTAAAAGTTGACTTTGCTGGATGATTTCTTCGGTTTTTGAAAAGACGTCTAGAAAAAAAAAAAGTCTCTTTACATCTAAATTTGATTGAAAAGTGAAGAACTGAACTTTTCTGCTAACTCCTCACACAGCAGCAGATTACTGATAAGAACCTTCTTTGCTGCGAGGAGGGGAATTTATTTGGCTGTCTGATCAATCAAATGTTGTATTTTTCAAAGCCACAGTGACGTTAATAATAATAATGTACCCATAGCAAAGGGCTGCTTGTGTGTTGGAAAAACCCATTCTTCCAATTTATTTTATTGGACTATTTGACAATATTTGATATTTGCTACATGAATACATATGCACACCCATGTTTGATCTGTTAGGCTGTTCCCACAAAAGTTCATTGTTAGGCATTCAGTTGTAACCAGTTTAGATGAACAGCGGGATAAATAGCTGGGATGTGATATAAAAATGTGCAAACAAATCTATAAACACTGGGAAAGTCAGACATATGAGTTGGTTTGTGTCATAACTGCAATCATATCGGAATGATGCTGTCACAATGACTGCTAAACTGTAAACTTCCCGATAAAAATTGAACTTAATGGACTCTTGGGACTGCGTGGCCTTTGGTGCAAGGAGGAGCAACAGGACTGTGGGTGTGGCAAGAGTATATAAGAGGACACGTATCTAAGAATAGCTCTGACTGATCTCTCTGCGGGAGAGATGACGGACACACTGACAGTGTCCGTGTGTGTCAATTTCAGGAATTTCCAGAGAGGCACAAAGTGAAAGCCGTGACACGGACACAGTCTGTTGCTCCAGGGATGGTGAGGGAAGAAAATGAACAATCATGTACTTTTTTTTGTTTTTGTAAATTCCATTCTGTAATAACCATTGTGTGGCATTTTGCTTTCCTTTCAGGATGTGGGGATGTTAGAGATCCCTGCTGAGCTGTCTGCTAGACTCCACAGCACAGCAGGTTACATTCATAAACATTTTCAACTATAGAATTTATCTGATGAGACTGCAATGTGAACATAATCATGGAACAGTAATGACAATTTTTGGAGGACCTCTTTATCCAGTGAAGCTTGTGAATGTGTTTCTGCCTCTTTCCAACAGGGCGGAAGCATGCGTCAGGGGTCACAGAGGTCTCACCTCCACAGGTGAAGGCGGAACATAAGCTCGCTCTGCCTCTCGATATCGACAGATACCCGTTCTCGCGCTATGCTAAGTCCATATTAAAGGTGAATAAAATATGAGCTTCGTGACATCACTTCAGAAAACATTGCATTGACTTACAATCATTTCATCCCTCAGCATCACCTCAATCTCGGGACCTGTCTGCTGACTTAGGCTCTGAGGGCAACAAGCAACTTTTCAGGGCCAGCGTGTCTTGATATTCAGTTAAAGACATCCTTCATGTGCCATTCTTTGTTTACAAATGCAGATGGTCGTTTTTATTAACTCATAGAACATCTCGGGGATATTTAGACAATGGCACCTATTTCAAAAAAAACTGATTCCTCATATTTAAAAAGTATTTGGACAATAAAAAATCAACAGACAAAGTGACAAATACTTTTCAGCACACATTTAAAATTCTGGACAATATTTAGCATACAAAGAAGCACACTCTCGCATGCAAGGATTGAAGAAAAAAAAGAGAAGCTACATTTATTGCTCGTATTCCTTTCTGAGCATCATTCATATGTTCCCCTCAGGACACATGGTTCCAGCCTCAGGGATACGCCCTCCAGAGACCCCTTACACCCCTGGAACCTGAAGATGCCAGAACTGCTTTGGAGATTTACAAACTGGTATATAGAAATGTTAGAGTCTATGTGACATTAAAGACATTACATTTGATCTTTTGTCGTGAGTTTAATTTTATGGTTATATATTCCTGTCTGCAGATTTTGCGTTTTACAGGGGAGCCAGATCTCAGCAGCTGGCAGGAGCAGATATTAGGCAATTACATAGTGGAGAAGGGCCAGAGCCAGCCAGCCTTGAGAGATGAGATCCTGGCCCAGCTGGCTTACCATTCATGGGGCCTGAAGGAGGAGCAGCACAGCCTGAGGGGCTGGTTGCTGCTGGCCTGCTGCCTCAGTGCTTTCACACCATCACCAACACTGGACAAGCACCTGCTCAAGTAGGTGATACAAAGATTAAAAAAATAGCCCTAACTCTAAAATTATGTTGTGGAAAAAAAGGCCAGATTTACTTCTTTTTTTTTTCATTTTTGGCCACAGCGGCTTTTATCTGCAGTGTAGAGAGGACAGGAAATGGGGGAAAGACACGGGGATTTACTTTTTTAAAGAAAAAATACATAGACAAGGACTAGAATGAAGGAGAACGAAAAATGCAATGCACAAAAGACAAAATAAGTGAAACGTGGGGGGTGTCGCTGATATTATTGCTACTATCATTGTCACCCCATCAAATGATAGGGACAGACTGGAGGTAGTGTGTTGGCACCAGCCACTGCTAGCCTCACTGCTAGCAGTGAGGAAGGGACACTGTTGCCCAAAATTGGCAAGCTGAGTGAAGCATGTATTTGCTGTCATTTGCGCATAGGTGCTTTTATTGATTCTGCCTCCTTATTCTGGACCCTTTTTGAGAACCTCTAGACCTAAATAGGTTTCAATATAATAATAATAATAAGCAGTGATAAAAGGGCAATTGCACCTCAGCGCATGTTAAGGCGTGCTATGGTTGACGTGTGTAGGTGGTCGGGCATTTCCTCGTGGTCATCAGAATGTCTTATGTCCTGGATCTGAATTTTTCTGTTGCAAAAGCAAGTTACTCATCGCTTCCCATGCCCACTAGGTGGTGTATGAGAACACACAGAAACTATACGTCATGTTATTGCATATTGTGTGTGGAACCACCAATGAAAATATTTACATTGGATGCTGTTTATCATCTACTGCTGATTTCCTGTTGCCACTGAGTGGGGCTACAGTATGAACATATATTGGCACATAGATGTCTCCAGACTTGAACTCTTATGAAGCATGTGACGTTTGGGGCAGATTGAAAAATGTACGTTTGAGATATAACAATTTCATATCCTGTGGTGAACTATTGAAGTTCAGCATGCTGCCACAGACGTGGCCTTTAATGAAGACTCAGCATCGTCAAGGTCTTTAACTTTAACTCACCAAAGATCATGTTCATCCAATTAAGTCTTTAGGAAGAATTTGTTAAAATACAAATGATGCCAAAATTGCATTGTAAATTCAAAATGGTTGACTTCCTGTTGGGTTTAGGGGCAAAAGGCTCCAGGAGGCTTTTTTTGCACATCTTGGGACATTATATGAGGCTACCAAATTATACACATGTAGATGAAAGAGCACCGGGGCTGCACCACTAAAATTTTGTAGATTATGGACCCAGTTTGCCAGACCGTGTGGGTGTGTCAAACTTCAGCACATTAGAGGTATGCGCCAAGTTTAATGAATTTTTAAGATTTCCTACCCCGTCAGGAACAGCTTCCTGTTTCATGGTAACCCCACAACACCAGGGTGTGCCATGAAATTAAAACTTAAATTAAAACTCCCAATTTTCACACCGAAGCATCATCAATGTCTGAAGCTTATTCAGACCACTTTTGAATTGGTTGTGGCTGCACTGTGAGGAGGAGCACATGAATACTGTCCAGCACTGTATGTTTTCAGTCAAATTACTTCAAGCATATTTTCAATTATGTATGAAAGAACAAGATCAGTAACACGCTGTCAGTGGCAGCAAAATTTCCCTTCAATTGAAAGCAAATATAAACACTTTCCAGAAGAGGTTTAGTTGTAACAAATAGAAATACATTCTTTTGTGCCACAAGTGCATATCATGGCACTGCTGATTACACACAAGCATATACTATACAAATGTTCCTTGGAATTTCCCATTGTTCTGAGTAATGTCAATCCAATGACTGCTAAAAAAAAAAAATCCTTTTTATGCTGGCAAAGAGAAACTACTGGTTGTACTCAATCATGATCACTAATGAAAGGTAATAAACTTTGGCCTTGTCAAGTTAAAAGACACTGTAGAACTTTCAGCATCACTTACTCAAAGGTTTAAGTCAGTGTATGTACAGTTTTGACCCTGTGTGGGTTACAGAAAATCCAAAATAAGTTCTAATTTTTTGCAGTCAATGCTTGTTTTTCAACATCATTAAGAGGTACAGTATGCTGTACAATCACTCCACCCTGGAAAAGGAACAGTTCAAATAAACCATTAAAAATCTAAAATTACCATGGCATTCATGCCCGTGATGAGTGTATGTAAACCTCCGATCACGACTGTACCTGTCTCTGTGGCATCAGCTAAAGGGACCAGCAGACTGCAGCATATGAAAAACCAACTCGCTTGACAGTATTTTGCATTAAACTCCCGTCAGATTTTATTACTCATTAAATGAACGCCATTCTGCATTGTTGCCCACTTTAACCCCTGCAGGTATGTATCTGACCATGGTCCGGGGGAGTACCGTTCACTGTGCCAACATAAACTGCTGACATCTCTGCAGCTTCCAGCCCCAGCCTGCCGGAAGTACCCACCCACCCAGCTGGAATGGACCTCCAACCAGAGGAAGGGAACCATGCTGGTGGACGTTCACACCTACAATGGTGAGACTAACTGGAAAGTTCCAAATTCAGTGGGGTTAAGGGCAGTGCAGAAATATCAGTTTTCATAAACCTGTAACACAATTTGATATTTTATTTCAGATGAGAAGTTTACAACTGAAGTGGAGTCATGGACCACAGGAGAGCAGCTGGCATCGTGGATTCTTCATTTCAGGTACTAGTTGTGAACATGTGTGATTGTCTCCCTTTGCTCACTAATGTTTTGCACGTATATCTTCCATAAATTCCCTGTAATGAGCTGTTTTGTGCCATAGAGGTGTTTCGGAAGCAGTGCAGGGCTGGTCGGTGTCTCTGTTTTCAATCGATGAAGGTTGGTCTGATCTAGCTGGCTCAGATTTTGTCATGGATCTGCTGGCTGGAGCTGAAGCTGAAGTGCTACCACCAGACGGGACCCTGTCTTCTACTCACTCTGACTACCTGTTCAGCAACCAGGGAGACAGGTAGAGCAGTGAACAAGTGGTTTTAGGGGGGGTCACTTTTAAAGAATCCATTACCACTGATGACAACTGTTTCTCTTCAGGGTACCAGCAACCAATCTAGATGACTTTATACCACCAGCACCGCCCGTACAAGCTCCTGGGCTACCTCCTTTTGAAGGAAGCCCATGGGGAAGAGATTATCCACAGGAAGGTAAGCATGTGGTGACATTGCAGTACACTAATATATCACTATCAGGAACATCAAATAGAGCGATCCACTAATCCGTTTTCAGTTATAGTTTGTTATGATTCTGAATCAAATCTGGTGCGTTAGGTTCACTTAAAGATAATGGTTTAAAACTTTGAATTTATTTACTTAAAAGACACAAAACATATTGATGAACATCTGAATGTAAATATGCCAAAAGGCTACTTTTCATCTGTAGACCCTGGCAGGTCAGTCTGCGAGTGCACTCAGGCACAGTTCATTATTTGTCGTACCAGAAGGTATTTCACTGAGCCTTGAAGAGCCATGCAGTCCATCTAGCTCTAAATGTGTCCACGCAGCATTTCAGAAAATGTTTAGTGAAGTACGATAAGAAGCGTTCCCATAAAGCTTAAACACCGTCCTATTGACTTTATAGACTCAACTACTAATAGTACAATGTTCTTCTTTTAAAATGTGATTTAATTTAGAGTAAAATAGATGATAAAACATGCTAATTATGCTTTAATCTGACAGAAAAGTATGGGCGTACTGAGAGTCCACAAAGTAATCAGGACCATACAGTCATGTCCACAAGATTTCTGACAATGACATCATTTTTTAAATTTTGTACACCAACACGGTTCATTTTAAATCAAACTTTCAAGCTGTTAGAGAGTTGCAGACTTTCAGCTGTAATTTAAGGTGTTTTTAAAAAGTATTGCATTAATTGTTTTGGATTTACAGGATTTACAAAAGGCCTGGAAGACCAAGGAAAATAAATAAAGTGGATGATCACGGAATTCTTTTTTTGGTTAAGAAAAACCCTTCACAACTAGCCAAATCAACAACAAAATGCATTTAACTTTTACAATTTAACAACTTACAACATTTATAACATTACAACCTTTTGACCACTTATTTAAATAGTGTTGACAGTGATATGCAGTCTTTTAACCACTGAGGCAGCTGTGGCTCAGGAGGTAGAGCGTGTCATCTACTAGGTTTGATCCATTGGCCAAGATAACCCCAAGTTGCCCCCAGTGCGTTCATTGGTGCTTAAATGGATGGGTGAATGAGACATGTATAAAGCGCTCTGAGTGCTCATGTAGAAAAGTGCGACATAAGAAATAGTCCATTGACTTGAGTGCAAATCAACCAGCTGTTACACTGGCATATTGTTGTGGCTATAACAGACAATTTAGCAGACGCTTTCTTACACATCACAGAGGCATGGAATAACAAAAGAAAAATATCAATTGAGTCTGATTGGTTTATGATTGTGTCAAAGAGTAATTTAAATATTACTTTAATATTTAGTTTTAAGCTGAAAATTGAAGGACTGCCCATGGAGGTAGGAGTAGTAATGGCTTTGTCAATAATGACAAAAAGCTCTTTAACTAATGAGCAATTTTATCTATCTTCAGGGCGTGGTCGACAGATGGGGGCCTACCTTGATGGCGTATTTGACCCCGTACAGGACCACGGACCTCCAGTGAGTTGTGTCATGTTTCTGTGCAGTTTGACATAATGTGTCTGCTAGCTAAGGGTACAGTGGCCACATTTCCCAGAGAAGAAAAAAAAATCTCGTTGTGTGATAATTTTAATGTCTGAGATGGAGAATGATGCAAGAAAGAGGGGACATGAAAGGAAGATGAGAGAAACTAGAAACGTAAAGCTTAAATGTCATGTTCTAATTGTTTAATCAGACATTAAATCTGTACATGATGTGTTGCTTGAGTCATCTGGTTTCTTATTTCTTATTCTAAAATGTTTGTGAAAGCAAATTAAATGATAATAATTCCATGTCACTCAAAGTGCAGGCTAAACTGGGTAGTTTGCAGTGTTCTGGTTCAGTTTACAGTGATGACTTATGTTGGACTGGTGCAGGACAGACTGTGGTAGCCTCAGTCACTGCTAGGTTAGGTCCTGGGTAGCACCAGAGACATTGTAAGACAGAGGCCTGATAGTATAACTAGCAGGGAAGAAGCTTTTAAAATCTTATCTGTGTGAAAAATCTGGGTGATTTTTATCAGATTTGACTGAATATTCTGTACATAAAGTTTTTGCGTTCATATGAAAAGTAATTTAGAGAATGCTTCAAAATAATTGCTCAGATGCTTTTCAGTATATCTGCTAAGTAACAGGAAGATGTCATCAGTTTCAATTTAAGCATACCTTGTTCTTTAGTAACAACTGTCAAATTCCAGGTTCAGTCCTGGTTGTGGCTGCTCTGTCACTCACAATGTATTACAATGCACAGCTCATTTGTGTGTGTGTGTGTGTTTGTGTGTGTGTGTGTGTGTGTGTGTGTGTGTGTGTGTGTGTGTGTGTGTGTGTGTGT
>JAVDPK010003173.1:144414-165464 GCA_034780415.1 Cichlasoma orientale | reverse complement strand
GTGTGTGTGTGTGTGTGTGTGTGTGTGTGTGTGTGTGTGTGTGTGTGTGTGTGTGTGAGTGTGTGTGGGTGTGTGTGTGTGTGTGTGTGTGTGTACTGCACAAGGTTTTTCAAGTTATGGATTAAAATAAATGACAAAAAAATGTTTCAAATCCTTAAATCCTGGTGTTACTGTATGTATAGGAGCTCCAGTCAACCCTGCAATGCCCGGCTATGGTGGAGCTCCCATGATGCCAGCCATGCCAGCCATGCCAGCCATGCAAGCCATGCCAGGTAATTCTCCTACAGCTGGGATTGTCAAAGTGTGGCAAAATTATAACCCTTGACAACATGTATTGCATTTCACAAGGTCATCCACAGTTCATCTCATACTGCCTTGTAGCAGCACAGAATGAGACCAAGGAAACGTTTGTCTTTAATTACAAATTTGGTTTAACCTTCCCAAACTTGACAAAATACACTTCGTGTCAAAAAATGTAACACCCAGTTCACTAATGGTTAAAATATATATAAACCAGTATGAAAATGATAAAGACAATCTTCCTAATAGACTCACAACAAACACTAAAAAAAGTTAATGTGTCCTTTTCTCAGTTCAGTCATATGTTGTCTAACAAAACTGGTACACAGTCAGAAACTGGAGAAACCCTGACCTGAACCATGAACCTTTCCTAAATGCAGAGACCTCTGTTTTGTGCAGCACTGAGTACTGTGCATAAAGGCTATCCAACTCATGGATGAGTGAAACTATTGCATAATAATACACAAAAAAACAAGCTGGAGAAAAAGCTGAGCTTTACGGATGTGTTTAAATATGCATAACACTGTCATAATTGATCATACACAGCCATGATGATGCCTCAGGCTCCCATGGTGGCTCCTCCTGCTGCTGACCCCATGCAGATGGCAGCAGCAACACAACAGGCTCTCATCAACCAGCAAGCCCTTCTCATGGTCAGAACTGTGATGATCATTTTGTTCGCATCTTCTATTAGCCCCTTCATCAATGATGAGTGCTAAGTTTGTTTCCCTCCATCCTCTCAGGCCCAGCAGATGACCATGCAGGCGATGACTCTGTCCCAGCAGCAGGCAAAGGAGCAGCAGAAGAAGGAGGAACAGCAGAGGAAAAAGGAGGAGCAGAGGCAGAAGGAACAGGAAAGAAAAAGGGCAGAAGAGAGGGAACGGAGGCGTCGCTCCAGCTCACCTGCCCCTCGATCTCCCTCACCCCCACCATCTGCACCTAAACACACCAAAAGTTACAGGCAGCCTGAGTCAGAGGTATTTATGTATATTGTATATTTTATTTTTTTTATTTTATTTTATATATATATATATATGTGTGTGTGTAGTGTGTGTTAGTGTGTGTGTGTGTGTGTAGTGTGTTCCATTACTGTTTTTTTCTCTCTTTCTCACTTTTATTGTTTGTTTGTTTTTTTTACTTTAAATATAAGACTAAACACAGTCACCACTGTACTTCTGTTAAGTTGGTTCTTTGCTGTTTTTCTGCTGACAAAACAATCTTAATTCAGAGCCCACCTCAAATCAGACGAGTACAATATTTTGTATGGTCAACAAATAATTTAAAAGACAAAAACCAGCAATTACAGTGTAATTGACAAAAAATCATTATTAATAAAAATAATTTTGTCACGTTACGCTCTGCAAGTATACTCTTGGGCCAAAATTATGCTTCTGCGTCAGGTCTTTGTGGGGCTGATGCCTTAACTAGAAACCCCTCTGACTCCGACGCAGCAACCTACAACCTACAGTAACAATCACCGTCTCAGTATAAGGAATAATAATCATAGCATCAATATAAGCACTCACAAATGTCAGAAAATTCCTGTAGGGACATCGGAATGGATGAACAAAGAAGTGGAAAAACTAGAGGGACAAATACACTCAAAAAGAAAGGGAGGAGGACACGGGGACACGACTGCATGTAACACAGATACAGCGCTGCCAGTATAACCAGTATTTGCTGTGTCGACCTGAATAATTCTGATTTAGTCTCAAGCTGAACATGTTTTTCGTTTGCCAGCCTGGCTGGATCAGGGGCATAGAATGAGGTAGGGCCGGTAGGAACACGTCCCTAACAATATCAAATAGCGTCCATTATGTCCATACAAATCACGGGGCATGATTAGCAAGGAACAGTAGGGAGATGCCCCCACCAATATTTGCTCTGCAGGTGTAATTAGCATCACACAGGATTTGACTCATGTTCCTGCCAATGTTAATACCAAAGCTTTTGAATACACGTGCAGGATCTGTCAGTATGTTGTGGCAGTGAACTAAAATGTGAGCAAATGTCATTGGTCTAAATAAAGTCCTGGTATGATAACTGGCAAAAACGTTGTTTAAACCAATGAAACAAATATATTGTTTAATTTAAATAACAACTGACTTTTTTCTGAAAGCAGCTGGTTGATCAGTCAAACTGTCCCAGCCTGAAACTGATCAACAATTGAGGTCAATAACACAAAGACTTTAATACGTTTACAAAGTCGGACACAGACAAACGGTTTTGCAACCTTAATTTCTCTATATGTGAAGCGGTACTGTCACTGGATGTCTTTCCTCCTCACTATCAATTAAATGTGACTTTTACAGCCAGAAACAGAAGAAAACTTATCAGATCCAGACGAGCTGCACTCTGTCAAAGAAAAGAGGAACTTCTTCCAGAAGATTGGTGAGTTCAGCAGACCACAAAAAGCACACAGCTGTCAGGATCCTGGGGTTTGACCCAGCCTTTGCTTTTTTGTATTTTTGAATTTTGGTGTTTGGTTTCTTCAGTTTGTTTCTTGGGCTGTTTATAGTTTAGTTCCTCACCTTCTTATTTCTTTATGTATTAGCTTTCTATATTCTTCTGAGTTTAATTTTCCTTGCCGGCCCCGCGTCCTCTTATGTCTGTCTTCTCGTTACCTCCTGTGTCTTGTTCAATAATAAGTATCAAATGTTTAGGGATTTTTGTTGTAGAGTATTTTAGTACTTTTCTATCAGATTTTATAAATTATTTATTCTTGTTTTTGTACTGAGTCCCTCTGCTGTTTGCAACACCGTAAATTTCCCACAATGTGGGACAAATAAAGGATTATCTTATCTTATCTTATCTTATCTTATCTTATCTTATCTTATCTTATCTTATCTTATCTTATCTTATCTTTGTGTTGCGTTGCCGTCTGTGTTCCCTGCCAGCTGTGTGTTCCCTCCCTGTTGTTTTCCAAGAGTTTTGCATTACAGATAAATGACTGACCTTGGATTTGGGATTTTGTATTTTGCGTTTTGGGACACTGTTAAAGAGACTCAGCATTAAAGCTGTTTTGGAGTCAGTTTTGTCTCATGCATCCTGCATTTGGATCCACAGGGTGTGCATGCCAGGACTTCAGTCCCTTCTTTGTTTTGTTAAGAAGTTCCTTAATTGTGAATACAGCCATTAAATGATGATTTTAGGCTGCAGAGTATTTAGTCTGTTCTGATGATTTTTAAAGATTATTTTTGTATTTATGGTGTTAAATTAGTATTTTTGAATGATTGCTCTTGCAGTGTTTTTTCAAGTTATGTTTTTTTTTCTCAATCCCTACTCTCCTTTTCCTGTGCTGTCCTATAGCCACTCAGCCCAGTGTTAAATCCAAAACCCCAAAGACACATCAAGCTCCCCCAAGCCCACCCAGACAGCAACAGCAATTACCTCCATTACCTCCTCCATCGCCCCCATCTGTACCACCTAAGCCTGAAGGTAAGAGGATTTAACAAGTTCAAGCAGCTCTATGAAGGCTCTCTAAGCTGATTCTTCCTACAGATCCTTAATTTAAGTTTGTATCATTGAAGATAAGCTCCAAACCAACCACCATATAATAATAAACAGTAAAATAATAATATGTTGTTTATGGTTAATTTTGCTTAGACACTTTCATCATGTAAATATAGCACACATAAGTACTTGACATGACATACCTCTTCCTATATGTGACAGTGTTTCAGCACTGCTGTTCCGTTATCATCAGGATTGATTGCTCTCCTGTATGCTTTCACTTTAAATTTGAACATATTGTAATTACAAACTGTAACTCTTACAGCTTATAGCTAGTTAGACTAGAAACTGTAATTCTACTGAAAGGTTACGTGTGGAAACACCTGTAATAGTATCTGCTGCTAATGTTGGTGCCTGATTCTACAGGACAGCTTTATTGTAGAGTCTAGACCTCAGCAGGTTGGAGCTATTTTGAGGGGAAAGCAGCATATTAGGCAGGGTTGGTCATCTCATCAGTATACTCAGTTCAATTCGATTGTATTTATATAGCGTCAAATCACAACAAACAAGGTAAAGACCCTACAATAATACAGAGAAAACCCAACAGTCAAAATGACCCCCTATGAGCAGCACTTGGCGACAGTGGGAAGGGAAAACTCTGTTTTAACAGGAAGAAACCTCCAGCAGAACCAGGCTCAGGGAGGGGCAGTGATCTGCTGAGACCGGCTGGGGGTGAGACAGGACAGAGGCACACTGTGGAAGAGAGCCAGAGTTATAGAAAATGAATGTGGCCTTTGTCAGAGTTCTTGTATTTTATCTCCCATAGGGAAACGTCCAAAAAGCCCACCTGCTAGGAAAGCTGACCCTCAAAAAGAAACACCAACCCAAGCACCGGTTACTGAGCCTCGACCCGAACCCACTTCCAACATTCGGGAAATCATCAAACAGTTCAACAGGCGACCCCAACCAGAACCCAAACCCTTCACGCCCGTCAGGTCGGTTTCAGCGCTCTATCTTCTGTGTACACATTTCCTTAAATCTGAACTACCTCTTTAGCACATGTGGTGTTTACACCAAACTTCAGGTTAGCTTCAGATGTGTCCACTTTGCAGCCAGTCACAGAGCTTTCCTCACCACTTCATTCAGTCTGTTGGCGTCACCGGCTCTGACGTTGCTCCCCCAGCAGACCACAGCAAAGTACATTGTGCTCCCTGAATCAGACTGATGGAAAATCACCAGCATTTTGCTGCACATGTTGAAGGATCTCTGCATCGTTAGGAAATAGAGCCTGCTAATTCCCTTCTTGTATAAAGCCTCTGTATTCTTCTTCCAGTTCAACCTTTTGTGATGTGGCATGACACAGACTTGTATTGAAATTTTGAGGTGTGCGAGGTGAACGGGAGTAAAAACAACACAGTCCCACGTGGAGCTCCTGTACTGCACATGATCAAATTACACTTTCTTTTTTTAAACTAATGTTTAAACTCTTTTGTCTTGTTTTAATGATCCATAAGATTTTTACATGAACTATAGTTTATTTTACTTTCAGGTCACAACAAAACTTGCCAAGAGTCTCCGTGTACATGAAGGTTTAATACAATAGTCTCATTTGCTACAAATAATAACTTCTGTAATGCGTTTACTTCTTTTTTATCCTCCTCTTAGACATCCTGCAAGAACTTTTTTAAAGAAGAGCGACCCCAAAGAGGAAGCACTGGCTAAACTTAAAAACAAAGCACCAGTGGCGAAGGTCAGAATGGTCTGGACACAACAAATAACTTTAAAACAGGAACGTTTCTTTAGACAATAACAGTAATTATTTCACTTTGTCATCCTTCCTGTATGCAGAAACAGTGGGTGCCTCCTCCACCCCCTCCTCCACCAGAGCCTCCAACAAGGGGTCCCAGGGTCATCTCCAACAGCATGAGGGAGAAACAACAGTCCCTGGAGGACCTGTTCAGCTCCCTGCACCTTCCTCCTTCTCCCCCCAACTCCCCACCACCTTCTCCAGACCTTCAGGACATTCCTGACCCGCCACCAATGGCTGCTCCATCAATAAGTGAGTGTCCCCTCAATTCATGTTCCCCACACATCAGCATCAATATATTATATTTGGCTGATAAAAGATGCACTTTAATATTCATGCCACTGCTTTTCTATATGAAGGCATTCATATGTGTCAGCAACCTTCATTTGATGTTCATTAACTGTAGATGGTATGCTAGAAGACGAAGGTATTCGGTCCAAGCTCCACCGCTTCTCTGCTGGGGTTTACTTCTCTTACTGCAACATGCCAGGAAAGCTGTTCTTGCGAAAAGAAGTAAGATCTGCTCATATACACACAAAAACACTTCAGATTCAGATTCACTTATATTAGTAACTGATCCAATTAGTGTCTGTAATGTGAAGCATGTTCCCAGGGATTGAAGTGGGATCTGTGAGGTGGGGGAACCCTAAGATGGGGTGTAACATTGCAGCGTGAGAGAAAGAATCACATAGACATAAGCAATATGATCATTTGTAGTGTGAGCTTCAGTAGAGTTTACTGTGTGATACAGATATTGATCGCTCTTTCTGGATTTAGCCAAATGAATTCTACAAGATCTAAACAGATGTTTCATGAACTGTCATGGCTGATTTCCAAACTCTAAACAGTATAAAAGTAGTTTAAAAGGTAAAATTTAGTGAGTGAATTTTAATCAGCTCAAAGCGATGAAGACACGCACGTCTGGTAAAAGTCAAAAAGGGTGAAGGAACAAAAATAGAACAAGGCGAAAGTCCGCACACCAAAAGAGCTCCTGGATGAACTTTGAATACGAAAAGCTTCGAGAAAAGTGATTTTATCAAGATGAGGTTACTATAAACTCTGAAGAAGGGCACAGCTGCCCTTCTTCAGAGTTACATTTTAATCAGCATCAAAACCTTAATTATAGGGCGCCTGGGTGGCTCAGGGGTGAAGCAGTCGACCACGTTCATGTGCCGCTTTGCAGTGTGAGCGGCGCGAGTTCGACTTGTCTTCCCCCTGTATCTTTCCCCATTTTCCTGTCCCCCTACACTGCAGATAAAAGCTGCTGTGGCCAAAATTGCAAAAAAAACAAAACAAAAAACCCTTAATTATATACATGTCTGCTACCCTTGATATAACCCAAAATTTTGCAGCTCTTCTTCAATGCAACAGTTGGTCCACTTTTTGCCACCACACTTGCAATCCAAGCTTCCCTGATTCCATAGTGCATCAGTTATCTGCAATAATTCTCCCTATCAGATCTTTCACAGTTAGACCTTGCCTGCCTTTTCAATTGCGCCTTAACAAAAGGACTCATCCAAGAGGGGTCTCTTGACAACATAGTCACAGTCTTACTCGGAAAACATTCTTCCATTAGCTGCTCGATGGTTGAAAGTAGAAAGTCCACTGCAACTTCCAAACTAGTGCAGTTAATAGCCTTACACCAGTTTAGTTCTAGAGGCTTTTTTATAGAATTCTGTTGTGTTTGACATGAAAGTACTGCTGTTACAAGTCAGTTTTAGTAACTGCAGGTATTATGTGCAGGTGTTTTACCCCAGAGAGATGTTTAACCAGCCCTACGTCCTTAATCTGTTGTGTGAACAGGTCAGTATATCTATATGTTCTTCCTTATATACTGTAGACATGCACAGTCTAGACATGCTGTGATGCTTTTTTTTCTCTTTCAGATCATCAGGGACACTTACTCTGACAGCTGTGAGAAGATCAGCAGAGAGGAGAGAAGGAAGATGAAAGATCTGCTCGGTGAGATTTTGGCAGTTCTTCATAAAGCTTAATGCAACACTGTTGCTTTTCCAATTATCGTCCACCAGTGGCTTGAAGGAATGTGTCTCAGTTACACCATTTTTGCCCTCCGATATAGCGAATTTCAACATAGGAACAACTATAAACACCATCCAGGACAACAACATGAAGAAGAGGATTGTCATTGCAGCTCGAGACAACTGGGAAAACTATTTCACTAGATTGTTCCCTGTGAAGGTGAGGCTGCTAAAGATGCTGAAGCAAAGTTATTGCACTGAACTTACACGGTAAACCTTGGAATTACATTCAAGAGCAAGAATACATTTAAAACCTTAACATTAAATGGATTAAATGAACAATGGAAAAAGAAAAACAACTAGATAAAAATAATGATAGACTTAAAGTATTTTTGTTTTTTGACAGTGCATTTATATATTTAACCCCTTATATGGAGGGCTTAAAGTGGGATTTGGAAGGTGGTAGAACCTAAGATCTAAGATCCCGTGTAGTGATGGTAAATGGACTGATTCTTATGTAGTGCTCTTCTACTCTGTTTGAGCACTCAAGGCTCTTTTATACAACATGTGATGCACTGGAGAAAAATGATTCGCCTCTAAAGAACATCCAAACTGATTTCTGCTGTGTGATCGGCTGATTTTGCTCCTGCTTCTCTGAGCTTTACTGCTCTCTGTGGATTCAGCAAACTACATTCTACAATATACACTCTCCTGCCGGTTTATTTAATATACCTCTTCAAATGCAGGTTAATGCAAATACTGTATCTAATCCATCAATCACATGACAGCAACTCAGTGTATTCAGGCATGTAGACATGACCAAGATGACCTGCAGAAGTTCAGAATGAGGAAGAAAAGTGATTTAAGTGGTTGTTGGTGCCAGATGGGTTGGTCTGAATATAGCAGCTGCAATCTACTCACAACCTTTGTTAATCACATACAAAGTCTTGCTGCGATGTTATTCTAGTGGTCAGCCTCTTTCATCATTTGATCAGAGCCTTTTAACTCTTCTTATTATGTGTTTTTTTTAAAGTGCTTTAAGAATAATATTTTGATTGTTATCATTAGTAGACAGATTGTGTGCCAAACTGCCAAACTCTCATTTGCTGAGTGAATATCTCAATGGTATCTGCTGGAAGGCTGCTGCACATGAAGCTGTGAAGATGTTATTACATATTAATAAGCGAGATTGATTAGTTCAGATTTATATCCCCTTAATTGAAGGTGAAATAACACCATTCTAGATTGTTCCAGCCCACTTTAACCTTTTTACTGTAATAGCATATGCAGTGCATCCAGGGGTATATCATCCAGGTCTTAGGTCTTGTTTGACACACGAAAGTAATTAGTTGTGTGATTTCAACTGCATTAGAGTGACATCAGAGCACTCACTTTTTACAGATATTTATTTACAGTCATCTCGTATTTGTATGCAGCCAGACAGCGGGGATGCTCAGGTTTTGGGTGTGTCTCATCGTGGGATTCGTCTCCTCAAGATGGTGAGGGCATCGGGCATAAATCCTAAACATCTCCGGCTGCTCAAAGGCTACAGGTAAGCATTCTGCATGCACAAATGCAGGCCGAAGTTATTTCTTTTAACTCCTCACTTGTATCTGCTTTCTTTTTTAGACACTACATACAATCCAGTAAAATATCAAATTTCAGCTGGATGCATAATATATAATAAATAATATAAAACCTAATTATCTGTACTGATTTCATAATTTAGCATCCTAAATGAACATAGATTTGATTAGTTGATCTGTAATCCAGATCCCCGCTGTCAGGGGTGGCTGTAGCTCAGGAGGTAAGTCATCTGCTAATCAGAAGGTTGGTTGATATGATACACTCCAGCGAGCCTCTTCTCTCCTCAGTCCTCTTCCATTTTAAGTACTGAGTCGACATTCCCAAGATGATGCACCGAGACCGATTTCTGGGTCACAGACAGGAGGGCAAAGCACAAAGGAGATCCTGAGCCAGAAATTGAGAAATGACAAGAACAAGATGCAAGAAAGGGAAGGAGGGGAAAGAAGGAAAAGGAAGAAGAGGAAAACCAGTATTGAAGTCACAGTTAGACTTTTGATAGCATATATGAATACCAGCATCAGCTGGTTTTTCCAGCTGAATATGGCATTGTAACAAAATAACTGAGCCGGCTTCTTGTGGGTCCACTCAGCACAAACATCCTTTGGCAGTTGACAGGCTCGCTTTGGCACATACAGGGCTGGGCACTTTGCCATGATTTGATCAACGTGGCGCCGCTCCCCAGCAATTTAAACTGAGGAATACTCTCCCTACGTCTCCAGTGTCCGAAAACTTCTTCAATTATCAAATAATCAGGCCCACTCGACCAGCTCTCTCAGTAATATTTTAATTCTCGCAAGAAAGAGGAGCAGTCGCTCTCAGGTCAGGCATCAGCAAGTACCATGAACCTGACAAGCCTGATAATAAAGTAAAGACAGACAACAGGAATGTGATGTTTATGTCTCTGAAATTCCCATCTCTGGAAAGGCCGTGGAGACGGGAACAATTAAAGGTTGTTCACAGCTCATTAGTCTCTGTATCCAGCAGGTTCAATAGTTCATACTCCTGTTTACTCTGAGATTAGGACAAAACACATCCTGAGAACAAAGGTTTCCTATATACATAGACACATATGTCTGTTCATATAACAGCTTATACAACAATTCATAAAAGCATGATAATTATAATTACCAATGCAACTATTTTTCTAACACCAGCCCTGCCATAGACTGGAGAGACTTACAGTATTAGCAAAATGTGTAACAGCCATGCCAACCAGCCTCACCTGGTACCGCCCCCTGAACTGACCAACTCCACCCCTCCCCCTGCAGCTGAGCTAAAACCACACCCCACTGCCACAATAACAGATTTTATCTTTACATGTCAGTGCATGCCCAAAGTTCACTCTCCTTTAGCCTCCACCAAGTCTTGGGAAAGATATCATTTTTACTACATGTCTGACATTCTTGCACTGTTTTATTGCACATAATGCTAACTTGGGTCTTCATGAATATAGTTTTGCAGAGGTGCTGTCAGCTGACCTCCAGGGTGCAGACAGAGTGGAGCTGGAGCTGAAGAGTGAAAACGTGGCGCTGCAGTCACCCAGGGCTCCTCAGATCATTGCTGTGATTCAGTTATTCATCCAGGAACTCATCAAGGTCCTCTTTTTAATCGTAGTTCATTCCATGATCTGTCCTTTGGAAGCTTTTTAGCTTATCTTGACAGTCTCCTTGTATTTTAAAGCCTCATCAGTTTTAGTTCATCTTTCTCTCCTCCCTTTAGGACTCGGGCTATGTCGTGGCCCTGAAGAGTTTTGTGACAGATGATAAGAGTCTGCTCAGCTTCAATAAGGGTGATGTCATCAAACTGCTGCCAATGGAAGGACTTCAGCCAGGTAAGGTCGTGATCTGAAGCTTAGTCTGAGATTATGTTAGTTTTGGGGTCCAATATTATTTTTATTGTTTCCAGTCCAATAACATCTTTTGTCTGTTCCACCAGGCTGGCGTTTTGGCAGCAATGGAGGACGCTCTGGTCTTTTCCGAGAAGACCTCACCCAGCCATCTGCAGCCCCAGACTACCACTGTCTCAACCTAGACCGCAGAGATGAGAGAAGGAAAAGCATGAGGACCGTTAGACCTGCTGGCCCACCCAAAATTCCATCTCCAGGTCCCAGAAGTGAGGCTTCGCCCCCGAGCTTGGTACAAGGATCTCTTCAGAGGTCACAACAGAGCTCAATGCAGGGTTCAGTCCTCGACTTAGACATGAACTCACCCATGGTTGACTTTGCCATGAAGTACTTCAGGTAGAATAAAAAAATGCTAAGTATTGTTGTGGAATATGCTGAACTGTTTTGGAGACATGTAACATGGCTAGAATAACTTTGTTTCACCCTTTTGCTTGTTTATGGAAGACCGGGGATGATGGGTACGCCAGCCAGTGGAAGGAATTTTTCACAGGTGGTTGAGCACACAGAGGTAAGATACTACAATCCCTCTGATGTCACATGATCACATAGTCAGTGCCCAGCTTTAATAGATGCCTTTCTAGAGTAAAATTATTTTTTTCCAACCTAGCTTTGAGTGCACATACTCAACCTCAGATATGGATAGGTCTAATTAAAAAAACACAAACAAGATTAATACAGGTTCAAAGCAACAGCTGCTGCAGCCAAAGCAGCAGACGCAGACACGTGTGTGATAGAAAAGGGGCTGTGGGAACACAACTTGAAGGGAGAAGTAATTGTCACAAATGTTAACAAATACCATACAGTACATACTGTATGGCCTAGAATCATAACACCTGGTCCTACCCGGAATTAACAAATTCTAAGCCTGTCTACTCCAAAGCCATCAATGACCCTAACACTGAGGGATAACAGAGACTTTACGTGGGTCACTGGATCAGGGAAATGAGTAACTGCCATGCAATGGAGAAGATAACAGTCAGTCACAATTATTTCAGAATGTAGGGCATTTCTAACATATTTATTGTCCAGATTTAATTTAGTCTCTACTAATAAAGCTTATGAATTAATAAACCTAAGGTTAACTGTGATTAACTGGTTAACTGTGTTTTATTTTACCTAGGCCCCCATCCAGGAATCTCTCATTCTCTATAATGACCCTGAAATCAATGAGTTATCTGTTGAGTGCTTCACAAGTGAGTGTATCCACATTACTGCACGGTATTGTACACTGAGACGTTGTTTTTCCTCTCATTTCATCACCCACACTTTTATCTCTCTCCTTCCAGACCTAATGCAGTTCATGGGTGACATGCCATTGATGAACACCCAGACAGATTGCCTGGGCCACATCCTTCTGGTGAGTGTACATTCAAACAGTTCATCTGTGAGTTGGATGGACTTTTAATTTTGTTGGAATTTATTAGTAGTGACTTTCTCTTTTGTGTTCAGCTAGGGAAGGAAAAGGAGCTGCTGAGGGATGAAATATTCTGCCAGGTTATCAAGCAAACCACCAACAACCCAACAAAGTAAGCTTATCAAATATATAATATTAATGTCTTATCAATAATATGCTATGACGTGACCTTGTGAGTTTTGCCTCACAAGGTCACGTCAGCCCTGCAAAAAGTTAATCACAGTCTATTTAAAAGCCTTAAACTCTGATTTTACTGATTCTGGTTTCTAAAGATACATTTTTTCAAATGAAACTTTTGTTTACATCGTGCATATTGCTTTACTCTCTGTCTGCATTCTCACCTGTCCGAGCAGATTGACAAATACTGTGATGGTGCCACTTTCTGTTTTACCTAAGAAGTGAAATTGTGTTTTGGAAATTAAAGACTTACCATGATGTTCAGTAATCATGTCTTATGCTTTACTTACAGCCAGCAAATACAATTGATAAGCATTAATCATTGTGTTATATTATGATGTATTTACTAATACGATGCAGTCAAGAGTCAAGAAAAAAAAGTGTCTTCTTTGTATCTTTTTAACTACCATAGCTCTGTTACCATGTGCTGTGTAACCCAGAACTTACCTTATAAATATTGCATTCAGGTCTATACAGCATTATACATGGTGGGCTTATATTACATTACATCTACCACTTCTAATATTTTATAAAACCCTGTTATAAGTTCTTACATTTCTAAACTAAATTTCTGACTAAATTTGATGGAAAGTGCTGTGGTAGAGAGACTTTAACAAGTTATACAAAGCTTCTGCTAAAACATTAACATATTATTAGCAAAATTAACTGTAACTATGATTGAATGTTTTCATTATGATTCAATTAGCAATCCAAAATGTGAATTATATATAGCTCTTCATCCATGATAGCAACAAGAGAGCACTTGTTATTAAAGCCTAGTAAGACATGCAGCTTCTGATAATCACCACTGAAACAGCAGGTTTAGCAAAAATATTTAGAAGCAAACTGCTCACCTTGACGGCAGCCTCATGGCAGAATGAGCAAGTAAAATTAAAACAACAAAGCATCTGAACTGATTTGGCATTAAGCAGTATAAAGTCAAAGAGGCAGAGATGGACACCATAATGGCAGCAATTAATGCTGCAAACTCTAAATTGTAGTAAATTATGACAACCATAACATAAATTAGTGATGACTGTGTCAAAAGTTGAACTATAGCTATCAACAGCTAAAGATGAGTGAACTACATGTATTAGAGACATGGAATAAAATATTTGGAGGATGTACTTCTACATAAAACAAGATGGCAAATGAACAACCTGACATTAGTGAACTTGCTACAGGAACTTTAGGATCAGACAGTTGCTCTTTTTTAAATAATTTATATGTTTTGGGGTTGATAGTGAAACTAATCTAACGAAAGGTTAATCAGCACAACTGTTGCAAACAATGCAGTGTTTGTTTTAACTTTATAATGCAAATATAATATGTATAATATGTGATGTATTGTTATGCTTTACCGGACAAATTTGTCACTTAGTCTTTCAGAAGTCATATAAATAATAAAAATGATTCAAATGGTAAAATAAGATTACAAGCAAAGTAAAATGTTTCTTTTTTGGGATAATGCCTTTTTTTAAGGATTATGGAACAATTAAATTACTTATTGATTAATTTTGCAGACAACAGAAAAAAAGCTTTAAGCAATCTGCATTAGTGCTCATCATAGAAAGACAAAGGCTTTAGACAGTCTATAGATTCGACTCTTAAAGAGTGTAAAAAGTCTAGTCCAAGGAAATGACTGCATCATTCTGCAGTTTTCATCTGATTTTGTATCTACAGATCCAGTTGTACCTTAGGCTGGCGGCTGCTCACCATGGTGACTGGCTTTTTCCCTTGCTCTGGTACCCTGCAGCCTTACATCACACGCCACCTACATGACATCTCTCAGGATTATGAGCACCCATACCAAGGTGGGGGAAGTTGTTCGCATAGAGAAAAAAATGAAATGTCAGTTTAGTGTTTCAATAGCTCTTTCAGTAACACCGTCCCCATCCTCAGAGTTGGCGTCTTTGTGCCAGGACAACCTCCAGCGCTCTCTTCGTTTTGGTGGCCGCCGCAACATCCTCTCGCATGTCGAGATGGAAGCAATTCTGGCAAGTTGACTTACTCATGCAAACAAACATAACCACATTATAAAATCCTCCTTTTTTTTCACATACAACTGTTCTGAATAATCAGGCCTCATCATATCATAAATACTTCATATTACCATCATAATAAATTCTCTCTCAGACTGCAAGTTTACTTGTGGTTCTTTGAGTTTCTAAAAGTAGAATAGGGAGCAGAGAGTCCAGCTATGAGGCCCTGCTCCTGTGAAAACAGCCCCCAGTTTGGATTTGGGAGACAGACACACACTCTACTTTTAATATTTCGCTTTCCTTTTTGATAAAGCTTTTATTTCGGCCTGGATCAGGTGACTCTGAACTATTATTTATGCTTCTATAGACTCAGACAGCTGCGGGACTTTCCATGATGCACTGAATCGCTGCCCTCTTTTCACTCCCCGTGTATTTATACATCACTATTGTATAGTACCAGTCAAAGGTTTGGACACACTCATTCATATGAATGGGTGTGTCCCAACTTTTGACTGGTACGTCATTAACTTTTGCCTACTCGCTCTATGTGTTTTGTTCCATGTGTTTTTCGTGGTCTCTCTCTTTATTCTTTTTTTCTGTCTTGTCTTTCCCCTCACTCCCCATCCACTCACAGTACATGCCTGCTCCTCCCATTGGTCTCTTCCTGTTGCTTTAATATACAGTCTTTACCTAACCACATAAAGACCTTGAATTAACTGAAATGAATTAAATTCAATGTTTTGGTGTATGCGTCATCTTTTGTTCAACGGTTCTATGCATTTACAGATGATCTCATTTTGACTGTGTTATTTTCTCCAGGCTGGCAAAACTTCCCAACGTGTTCCTATCCACCTGCCGGGAGGAGTGGAGTTTCCCATCAAGATACACAGCTTTAGTGTAAGATTTATTTCTAAACATTTATTTATCTATGAATAAAATCATCTGCCTATTTTCTAATGTTCATATTCCATAGTGTTATTTCTTTGCTTCCTGTAGATCGCTGAAGATGTGGTAATCGAGCTGTGTAAAGAAATGGGCATCTCCCATTTCAAAGAAACCAAAGAGTTCTCCATCCTTGTCATTAGACTTCAGGGTAAATGAGACTGATGACATCTCTATTAACAAATGTGAATTCTGATTTGAAACATTTTTCCTTCCAACAGTTTAGCTTAAAGAGGTCACTGTGGCATTTTCTACTCCTCTGTGTGACTTGTAAGCAAACTGGGGTCACGCACATGCTCAGTTTTTCTTAAGATCTCTGACCTCACCAGGTTTCAAGGATATTCCTGTCACGTGAGTGCAGATGGTCTGAATTAATTTAGAATTATGGGATAGCAGGAAAAAGCAGGCTGCAGGAGGAGCTGTAATCAACCATGCACAGGTATTTCCTTTCCAGAAGGATATACCTGTTACTAAATTACTGTTATCTTTTATATGTAAAAGGGGCGCGGCACACTGCTGGAATAAACAAAGCATGGAGGAGGAAACTTTAAACATGTAGTACTTTTTATTCATGAGGTTTTCAGCTACTTAAGTCGATGCTCAAACTTTCTGCCTTTTAAGGTTTTTGTGCAGAATTAAGAACCATCTGATTAGTTATTTTGAAGAATTATGTAAATTAAGTTTGATTTCAGTGGTCACGGAGACATAATAAATGCAGGTTTAGACTCGCCAGTCAAATCTAATAACTGCTTAAAAGGTTTCTGACTTTTGTGGGTTGAGCAGCAGAGTTGAGTATGTGGCCCGTGAAAAACTCTTCTCTGCCAAACAGCTTATTCTGCTGTTTTCAGTAGTTCAGCACCCAGATGATTTTACTGTAAAGTCATGATTTGGCCAATGTCTTGCTGAAAGACGCATCATCTTGATACCAACATGTTATTTTAAAACATGTACAATGCAGAAAAACTAGAGAGCCACAGAGTAAAGAAACAGATCAACAGATTTGCGCTCCTCTCATTACTCCTGTGCTCCCCACTCGTCAGATGGGATGGTGCGTCCCCTCCATGCTGAGGAATACCTTTTTGACTTTCTGGTGGATGACAACTCCATCTCCTTGTTCCTGAGGAGAGTGATGTGGAGAACACCTCTTTCATTCAGCAATGACCTCTTCGTGGATTTCCACTACCAGCAGGTAACATGATGACTTGACTGCAGCCTGAATTTTCCTGCTTCTGATCTAGTTTCCAGTCATTTGTGTTTGTGTGTGTGTCTGTGTGTCTATAGCTTCTTGCAGACTATCTGAATCGGCAACTGATGCTTCCTCCGGCCACAGGAGGGTCACCACCAATCCAGCACATAGCACAGCTGTCAGCCCTGCAACATCTGGCTCTGGGCTTGCAGAACCAGCCCTCACTGTGAGTTGCATAGTCAGTTTAAAGAGTGGACTGTATATAAGAGACTGGCTTTGATGAGTCTGGACAGCAATCTGTGGACTGTTGTTGCCTCAAAGACACTTAGTGACTGGCAAACATTTTCTACATGTTGTTTTGCCTTTAAAATAATTGTAACCAATTTATATTTGATTTTTAAAATAAAAACCCAAAAGTATCAGAGCTCCTTTTGGGGGCCTGTAAAAAGTCATTTTAATAGATATAATTTACTATCCTGTGGCTTCCTCTGTAGCTCCAACTACTACTGTGTGAACAGGATGCCTGTTTTGGTCTTTCAAAACAAAATTCCAGTCACGCTAAAAGACCATTTAACAGCTGTTTCTTTAGTTGACTTGTTTCATTACATTATGCATCCACTACTTCTAGAAAGTAAAAGCTTTGCTTGTGACTGCTCAAAAGGTCTTAAGAAAATTGTATTTATTTACAGCTGTCTTATAACACGTAATGATGTGGGGAAAAGTGTAATCAAATCAAATAGTGTTTTATATTTACTGGTATCAAATGGATGTGTTATGAAAAAATAACCTCCCTACAGCTGTTATGAACAGGAAAACTATCCAAAGAGAACAAAAATGTATCAGCCAAACATAATTCTGGCTGCAAGCATGCTCTTTCACACTGTGGGCTGAGGGGTTCACTATGAGAGGCTGTGGGGATTGACACACGGCTGGAGCCCGCCTCAAGTGAACAGATGAACTGCACTGTTTGGCACTTCCGTGTTAGCTTAAGTCCCAGAGGATGCCACTTAATTTTGCCAGTGTAGTTCTGGTATACATCAAAGCTGATATCCAGGTAAAGGTCATCCAGTTTTGATCACTTGTGTTTTGTTCTACACTTTAGAAAATAGAGAAAAATCCTGGCGTGTCTTGATTTGTATTGTGAGCACGGAGCATTATAATAGGAACACTTTTGAATGCCTTTCTGAAATGCTTTATTCTTTGAAACGTGTCACTAACATCATGTATACTGACCAACAGACCAATTTCTTACTGTCCTTTAATTGGATGTACAGTATCATAGTGCTGTATGTCTATACTGACATTTAGTCTGTGCATTGCTCTTTAAGGTTAGAGGTAAAGAAGTACGTGCCTTCACAGGATGGGCTCAGCAATAAAATGGAGGAGATTGTCAATTTCTGCCAGGGTCAGATAGCTGCCATGCAGTCCTTTAGCCCTAGAGATGCCAAAATACAATTCATGGGTGAGTAGTATCTCCTCTGTAGCTCTTCTTTTCTCTTCCTCCCTGTCGATAATATTTGTTGATAATATTCGTCTGAATCCTGTATTTCTCAGAGATTCTGAGTTCTCTGCCCATGTTTGGATACAACAATTTCTTGGCCCAGAAGGTGAGCCAGCGTGGTCTTCCTTCTCCCTGTATGGTCTGCGTCAACCAGGAGGGGCTGCTGTTCCTCCACTATAAAACACAGGTACTGCCCTTTCAAACTGTATCACTTGACTTGTGCACTTTTTCTGAAAATGTCCATTTTTAGCAAAACCGTTTTGAAGGAAAAGTCGAGCTATTGTCATGGCTTTGGAATCGGCGGCGGCATCTATTCCACAAAACCTTTAAAGTCGGCCATCGAGAATGATGTGACCTAGGATGTTCAAATTCACACCGTTTGAATCTTGGGGACCTTGACCTGAAGGTAAAGGTCAGAGGTCAAGTTTTCTGAAAATCTTGTGAACGCAATAACTCCAGAACAAGCTTACGGAACCCTGCAATGGACATGGGAGGGAAAAAAGACGCACTTTTATGAGATCCAGCAAAAGTTTTGCGAGATCCCACAAAGGTTTTAATTTAAAGTCATGCGCTTCCACGTTAATCTTGATACAGCAGCGCCGGCAGGTGAGAGATCGCCAGCAAAAGTCGTCTTTAATTCATAATTCAGCGGCTACTGCTGGCTGCAACCAAAACTGTACGAGCATGAAGGAAGCCAGGCACGACCCTGTCTCGCTCTCACGCCCTCACTGCTTCACTCGATCGCACCGCGCGCACACACACACACACAGCTTGAGCTTTTATTTTATGACTATATATGAATATGAATCTCTCCCTGAACTGAACTTAAAAGGTGACAAGAAACACTGACGCTGGACGGGTGCCAGAACTAAACAAGAACTAAAGGGCAGGGCGACACAGTAGGATAACATAGCCGACGACACAACAAAGAACTGACACAGACTGAGGACTTAAACACAAACACAGGATAACGAGAGGATCGGGAACAGGTGGAGACACAGCTGGGAATAATTAAACAGGACGAGACCAGGAAGTAAACTAAATACAAGGCAGACGAGACTGAGACTGACAAAGTAAAACAGGAAACAAGCAGGCACGGGACAGAGACACAGACTAGTCACAACACTGGGAATAAAACACATGAGGCAAGAGGAGTGACCGAGGGACAAAACAGACACTAGAATACAGAGAAGCAGGGGAGAGAGGAATAAAGGGAACCAGGAAGTCAATAATAATAATATTAATGATGATAACTAATAACCGGACACAGAAAACTCATAACCACAAATCCAAACTTAGAAACATAATGAACACAGAACCTAAAAGGAAAAACACAAATATGTATCAAATCTTTACCAACCCAGGGGTGACTAAAAGTATTTGGATAAAAAGTTTGGGGTAAGGTCTGCTGAAGGGTTTTCTATTAACAACACAGCTGTAATACTATCCTGACTTCTAAATGTATTTAATATTTTTTATATTTTGATGGCAGGAGGATTTCCCCATCAGTCATGAGTCTGTTTGTTCAGTGAGATCAGTGTTTTTAAAGTAAATACAGGACGTCCAGAAAGCCTATCTTTTCTGTCAGGTTGGCCAAGTTTCAGTCTGAAGCATAATGTGTCCTGTGTCAACCCACAAATCTCTACTAGTGCTAAACTAAGAAAAGCATATCAGCATATCATATCAGCTATCTGAGAACGTCTGTCTTTGCGCGCTGCAGGAGCCGGTGCTTCGGATTCCTCTGGCTGATGTTCAGTCCATGCGCACCTTTAACCCCAAGAAAAAAGGCAAGGTGCCAGCTGTGGACATCAACTATGGCAATCCAGCTAATCCCAAAAAAATCACCATTCATCTCACACAGGTAATGACTTTTTGATCTAGTTTTATTTCACTCTGTATTTTTGTGCAGCACATCAGTGTTTTCCTGGTTTGGCCTCCACAGTCGGATTAGAGGACGAAAATGATACTTTTGTTGTTTCCCATAATGTTGTCATTTTCAGTTAATCTTTCATTTTCTCAATTAATTGATCAAATATTTGTCGTGATATATTGAAAAGTATCTATCAGAGAGTGTTTACCTGCATCTAAGGTAGATTATATAAATGACTGCTCACATTTCAAAATGCTTGCAAATTATTTTCTGTCTGTGGGTTAACTTTCATTCTGGTGTCAGTAACACACACACCACTGGGCTCTGTGGAACCTCAAACACTGAAGATGTAGTCAAAAGATTTGTACATTCATGTCTAATTTAATCCATTAATCTCTATTTCAGGCTAAACAGCTGTGCCACACCCTTGCTCTAATCATGGAAGAGCTGATTTCGCCAGCAGTCTCCAGTTCCATTTCAAGTCGTCAGTAGATGCAGAGATGAGAGAGCTGTTGCTTAGTAACTTGCTTCTGTAACTTTTTCTGTTTCAGTGGTTTGTGAGTGGTTTGAAGTAACTTCTTGAATAGAATGTCATTGTTGAAACAAACAGAATAAAAACATGCAGCCGTGATGCTCGTGTGTCCACACAAAGCTGTGACACTCATACTAAGTTAAGAGTCATAATAAACTGAAGCCTTAAATCTGATCACATTTTGAACTATGAACTATTTTTGCAATGCAAAGTTGATTAATTATTGAAAATTAATGAATATTGATTTCATTTACGTAAATTAGCATCAATAAAGAATTACCTTACAAACGTAATAAATCTCATGTTATTTTTCACTGTTCTTTCACCAGTAGGTTTCCATAACTGCAGTAATGGTCACAATTATAATCTGTAATATCTGTAATCCTTGGGTACTGAATACCATCGGAGTGTGTGTGT
>JAVDPK010003173.1:96964-120092 GCA_034780415.1 Cichlasoma orientale | reverse complement strand
ATGGCCTTCCTCGCCTGCTGAGAACGCATCAAGTTTTTAGCCACATTCTTGTCTGTACCTGTGTACATGCTCCCTTTCTATTCTTGTAATAATAAAACTTTTCATTAAGCCAGAAAAAAAAAAAAAAAACAAAGAAATTAATTTAGTCGTCAATTTTTATATAAGTTTTATTTTAATGGAGAAACAGAATATCAACCAGAAATCCAGAAAAAAAACACATTACATAAAAGTTATAAATTGATTTAAATGTGTGAAATGTGGTTCTAGCCAGAAGATTTTCACAGGTCGGTACTTAACAATCACTTCCTGGTGCTAATTGCTGTGCCGCTAGCTAACTGTGCTTTTTAAATATTAAAAAGTTAACGGCATCCTCTTGAGAATTATTTTTTTCTGTCTGTTTTAGAGCCTGACTGATAAATCAGCTGACATTAACTATTTACCTATATATTAGCATCAGCATTTATAACTGCTCATAAATGAAAATTTAAAAAGTGAAGAAGAGGTGAGGGAAATAGTTTGTTCACTAAAAGGCACCTTGTAACTTCCCTGCTGGTAACACATGTCTGGAATGCCATAAACACAATAACCAGTTGATCTGAGGAACGTTGGGCATAACAGTTGAGTTCCACAACTTGTTGTGATGATAATAAAGCAATATTAATTTTAAACTATGCCAATATGTCAGATTTTTGAGTGATTGGTTGGGCTCTACTCAGTTTCTTTTTGTTTGCTTGTGACAAACAAATTGTTGAAAAAAAACAACATTTTTTTTCTTGCTCAGGATGATGAGCATATTGTGCTTGAACCAGGAGATTTATTCCCACCATTCTCCCCTCCTCCTTCCCCACGGGCCAATGAGAAGCGAGGACCCCAGATCCCCCAGCAACACCGCCTCTTTAGAGTGGTCCGGACTCCAGTCCTGGACACAATAAGGTATTCCTGTTTTTTTTTATTTTTTATTTTTTTTTTTTGCTTTGCAGAACCAGAATAAGCAAACATCTAAAACGCTAAATTTAAACTTCCCGAATATTACAAGTATTAAAAAATATGGGATGGCATATTGCTGCAGAATTCTGTGGTAGCCATGCTGGTTAAGTGTGTCTTGTATTTTGAATAAATCTCCAACAGTGTCACCAGCAAAGCACCCCCATTCATGGTGGAACTACACGTGTAGGAACCAATCCGCTCACCTTTTCTGCGTTTTACAAAGACATGGCGTTTGGAACCAAAAATCTCAAATTTGGACTCATCAGATTTCAGATTTCCACTGGTCTAATTGGGCCACCGTTAAAAATTTTGATTTTATTATTTTATGACGGGAAGCTACCTTTTAAGCTGAAAATTCAAAAGATTGTTATATGAACAACTCTGAACAGATTCCTTATGGAAGGAATTGCATAATGTCTGTTTTAGATAATATTAGGTCACCTGGTGGCGAGTATGGAACCAGTGAAGCAGGCAACACGTGGGCCACAGGAGGAATTTTTCTTATAAGGGGATTTTGTTTAAAATACAATTTTAATGTCCGCAGAATTTACTGTGCTGGTGCAGAAGCTATTATTGTTATTAACATTTAAGTCCAGAGATTGTGGGTTTTAGAAAGCATTGAACTGAATGTGAGTTAGGTTTTTGCGTGTAGTTGCTCACTTCTGCACAGTACACCTTGGTTCTATCAGCATATTCTACCACTGTTTGCCTGATCCAGCAAGCAACTCTTGAAATTACCAAGTTTTAGATAGTTTACAATTATATTTATCAACCGTTTAGACTACTTTTTTAAACTGCTTTACTCTGGTTCCTCGATCTACACAACAGCACCACATCTGCTAGCAGGGTTTTTTTTTTTCTTCGTGCATTGAACTCAAGGACAAGGATTATCACAAGGATTGTGATGATCACGTAGACTTCAGAAGTGATTTCTGGTTACGTACGTAGGTCCAGCAAAGCCCAGAGGCAGGAGTCTAATCCAGGCCTAACAATATGTATTTGTTTCTGTCTTTTATTCAACAGGAACAATTTGGAGTTGGCACTGTCTCGCCCGATCACTGTGCTAGATAATGAGAGGTTTACAGTACAGTCGGTCATCACCAAACTAGTCTGTCCTGTTGTGCTGGTGAGTAGTTAGTGTGGTCTTCCCAAAGTGTTCTACATTGTATTTAATGTAGACATGTAGTATGATGTACATGTAATATATGTATTTTTTGTCTCACAGGTATGTTTTGCTCCCCTCTTCTAGGTGGCCTTCCTGCTTGTTAATACTATCCGCTTTGCTCTTAGTGCCCCCAGCTTCACCTCCAACTGCTACAATTTTGTTCAACTTCAGGTAAAATCAGTCAAACATGTGCAAACAGCAAAGACTAAAAAGTAATGTCGACAGTCAATATGTGACCAGTCAATATGTGAGGGTACTTTTTGGAATTGCTATTAATTACATTACACTTACTTATTAATTAATCAATCAACAAACTAAAACTTTCACTTTATTGTTGTTTAATGAGAAAGTTTTAGTATTTACCCACCCCTGGTGCAAGAAACAAGAACATGCTGTATTTGGTCAGACATGTCAGACACTATTCGCATCAGCAAATGGGGAACTTGGGAAATACATTAACAGTGTTGTTTCCAGGAGTTGTGCTGGTGGTGATAAAGGCCATTTTCAGGTCCTACAGTCATTGTTTGCTGTCCAGTTCCACAGAATACCACTAGTTTCAAATTAATATTTGTGCTTCCTCTGATGTTCTGTCAGTATTTCATGTCTTCTCCTCTTGGACTCAGGGCAAGCTCAGCTTCATTTACTCACTAGACCACCTTGGGGTACAAATGGGTATTCCATGAAAGTACGATCCAACGCTCTTTTATCTTAAGTTGATTTCATCACAATAAATACATGTTTTGTCAGCATTAATTCATAGTGTTTCTTGATATTTTGTTGATAATTTTTGTTAATTATGGAAGATTTGAAACTATTCAAAGCACGGGAACTTTACATAAGTACCTTAAACCAGGATCGATTTAACCTCCTGAGATCTTATGTCCTCTGTAGTGGTCTCAAAAATAGAAATACTTGTTTCTCCGGAGGGTGAAGGCACATAACCTTCTTTATTCATATGTCAGACCGCTTTGTTCTGTGTTAGCGACAAACATAATGATCATACTAACAAGATATTTCAAAATGAACAAGGTGGTAACTGGACAGAATGTGTGTTTGGAATTGTATTTGCAGCTGATGGGTGTTCTGCCCATCTTGCCCCTGCTCTTTCCTGTCATGTGGGTGCTGGTGAATGCCTATGGAGAGGCCAGGGTCCTTGCTGAGTTCAGCCGTGTTTCACCAGCTGGCCTGGTAAGGGACACACAACCCCCCCCCCCCCTTTTATGTCTTGTTACAGGTTTTATCCAATGTCCAAAAGAACATACACAGTAGGGTTAGAGTGATATTTTGATTTGAGGGGTCATCATCTTTAATCTGACAGCGTGATATAACAAGCTGTATTAGTCTAAACATTAACTTATCAGAAAAGCTACATCCATTCATGAAATCATGACATGTTCATGTCAGACGATATTCACACGTTTGTCTTTGTACTCTAACACACTGACTTTTGCACTGTAACAACAATCACGGGGATAGAAAGTGGACTTTCAGCTGTATGGGTGTTTACATTCATCCAAATGTTATTTATTGTCTTGTTGTTTAACACAAGAATGGATGATGGATGAATATGCAAATGGTGTTATAAATGCCTGCACAGTTATAGGTAAATGCATATATACTAGTGCATCTCAAGAAGTCAGAATATCAAGTACAACAGGCAGGCAAACTCCGTTTATTTTTACCTTCTTCTCTAACTGAATGTTTGTATTTGCTGCAGAAGATACATTCAGATAATTATTTTTTTTTACAGAAATCCTCAAACTTAGATAATATCAAGGCTTTTTTCTCAAAGGTTTCTTCAGAGACACGTGCAGGCTGAGTAGAACTGCACGCTATGACAAAATTACTCTGAATGTGTAAAAATGTTGGAGGAATGATTTTAGATGGATGGACTTCATTCTTCTGAAATACATTCCATCAGTTGGTGTTTTGATTTTCGTGATGGAGAACGCTCTTTCATTTTGGTCCAAAAAAACAAAACCTGTTTGTTTTTTTTCTTTTCTGCTTTTGCTACTGAAACACACTCAACTTGGGAGTGATGTCACCTCCAGCTCTAACAGGTCCCTTTTTCCACTGACCCGGTGCCGGTGCCAAGTGCTCGAATCGTTCAGCCTTTTTTCCACCACAAACTAACTCGTTGTTTGGCCTAAAAATGGGTTCAACTCCAGCACGGCAAGCTAGCTGATCTGGAACCAAGAACCTGTGATGCAAGTGGCAGAAGGGCGTGACTCTGCCATCTCAACATAAAGTTTTCTGCCGCTATTTCACTGCATGGTGTGTATTACACAAGAAAAGAGATGCGATTTTCACGGCTGTGACTTAGGTTGGGCCCTAAGGCTGAACTTGCTGCTTTGTATCAGTTCATATTGCAGCTAAAAGGACGCAAAGTGCGTACTTGCTCGTAGTCTGTGTTTACCTTGTGCTGCACACAGATGTTGCAGTAGTTTTGTTTGGACCGTGAAATATGTTTGCAGCACAAGAAATAGAGTTTGCAGAAGGGGAGCGTGTTCTTCCATGTTTGTGCCCTTCGGCTTCCGTTTCCAGACGAGGACCCACCCACACTCATACGTAAAGGATCAGCTCGCAAAGTGCGGTGGAAACTCAGGCCCGTTTGCCAATTGATTGGAATCAGTAACAGCACTAGCACTGACATGAGCACCGGCACCGTGTCAGTCGAAACGTGGTACATCTGACTTCCGAGGTAAATGGAACGCAGCATATTATTGGTTTCTTCAGGGTCCCTCACTTGGTCTGCTTTCAGCAACACAAACCGTTAGTTATCTGCTTTAACTCCCTCTCGTTCCCCAGGACTACTGTGTAGGTCTTTGAAGGCATACAGATCGCTGCTGCCTTTCTGCCTTTCTTCACCCGAGTCTTTTTTAAAAGCCTCTGCACAGTCAAAACTTATGGCTTACACATAACAGGGCATCATGTTGGTGCGTTCCATTTAACGTAGGAATTTCTGAGTTCCCAGTTGGAATTTTCAATTGAAACGCCACACCAAGTTGGACTTCCAACTCAGAAAGCAGCAGCCCCACCAACCCCCAATTAACAGTCCAAGATGGCATTATTATAACTGCAAAACTTTCAATCTGTACTACCGCTGTTGTGAACTTGTGGCATGCTAAATGAGCCATCCACAGAGTGCGAACCATCCACTAACCTTACAATTAGTAGATGACCTGCTCTACCTTCTGAGCCACAGCCAGAAGGTAGAGCTCCCAGTTCCAACTTTCGAGGCAAATGGAACGCATCATTAGTACCAATGCCTCAAAACAAGAAGGGGCTGGGTTCAAATCTGCTGCCTGTTTGAGGAGTGTAGAGAGGTATAAAGGGCCCATTGTACCTGCTGTTGTTGCCCTCTGTGAATGGCCGCACATGGCAAAAGTTATGTCACATCTGCTGGTACAGGCTAGTCGGCCAGTCAAGCACCTCTAAATTTTTTTTAACCTGGGAGCCGCAGCCGGTGCCACCGAGTTAAAGGCATGAGTGTACAAACATGTCAGTTTTTACCACCGTTCTGATATATCAGGACAGAAGCTCAGCGATTCACAGAGTATGCAGAGGGAGATCTTTCAGCTGTTTGTAAAGATGAGCCTTTCTGGGAAAAACTTTAGAAAAAAAATCCCCTGCAATTTCTTTACTTCCAGTTTTGCCAACGTCTTCTATTCCAGTGTGTAGGAGATGATGATGTTCAGGAGAACACTGCAGCGAGTACGGATGCCTTCACTGCTCTTTTATTTAGTTGGTGCTAAAGATATCTTCAGTGTAGTTTTATTTTATACAAGTTTTTGCTTCATGTTAAGGTCACAGCATATGATTCACATTATTTATTTATTTTTAAGATTGAGATTTTTCCCTTAATTTGCCTACTCGCTCAATCAATTTTGAATGCTGTAAATTGGGAAATCTAAAAAAGGTCACAGTGCTTGCACAATTTAGTTGCTATGGATATAAACACCCTCAAAAATAAACGTGAAAGTCATCACAAAGTGTTGATGGTGTCTCACCAAATGTACGTTTTCCAGTATTTTTGCGAAGTAGAGTACAAAGTAGAGTACAAAGACAATACAAAAATATTAGTGCTGTCTAAATGCCCATGGCCTGCACTGCATGCCATTTCAGATGTTTCCTCTTCAATTCAGAAATAAGTCATTGTAAAAGCTGTCTAACCCTAACACACACACACACACACACACACACACACACACACACACACACACACACACACACACACACACACACACACACCAGACACAGAGGAGACACAGTGAAGGCCTCCCTCTGTGTTTTAACTAGACTCTTCTCTTGCCCCAGCTTGCTAAGTTCTCTGAGGACACTCTAAGCAGCTACACCGAGGTGGTTTCCTCCCAGGTATAACCTCTTGCTGTCTGATACCCCCACCCTCCTCCCTTCTTCCATTCGCTTGACTTCCAGCTCCACCTGAACCATCCCACTCACTATCCTTACCTGTTTGTTTGCAACCCCTCTGTGGAACCCTTGTACGTAGCTCTCGCTATTTTCCCACTTTCCTCCCTGGTCCTCAGTCCCACTGACATCTTTGATTTCTTCTCTGTGAAATTTTACTTTTTGCTTTAATATATATATACTTGGCTTTGCTTTCTGTTTTTAAACTCATGCTGTACGTGTTATTTCCTTCTCTGACTGGTTTTAACCATTTTTTGTGTGTGGATTATTAATCAACACACTTTGACCAAGCAGTGAGTTTACACTCAGATGCCTCCAGTTATCTTCAGGGGTGGCAAAATTATAGACATTATATACTTAAGTAGAAGTACAAATACTTGTGTTAAAAGCTACTCTGGTAAAAGTTGAAGTACTGGTTCAACTTCTTTACTAAAGTAAAAGTCGAAAAAGTACAGGCTCTGAAATGTACTCAAAGTAATAAAGTAAAAGTAGCTCTTTGGAGGATGTTTCTACCAGCTATTTTTGTGTGACGCTAACTGAACCGCATTATACATTATTGTAATAATATGAAATACATGAGAATACAAACGTTATTCCAATCTAAATTTTAATCCTAATGAATGTACTCAGCTTGAATCTGTTATTTAGGGCACAAGCATTGAAAGGGAATTAAAAAATAGCTCTATTGTGTTGCCTACGTAGTAGAGGGTGACTGTGCCTCCACACCTAAACACAAAAATAAGGATACTCAGGGGTTACAGTGGAATTCAGAAGATGGAGGAACCCCAAGATCGTCTGTAGTGGCTCCGCGTGGGGAGAAGAATCACAACTTTCTATTGTGAGTCCAGTAAATGATGTTGGTGTGCAGGCTGTGATCAGCTGACCTGCTGCTGCTGCTCTGAGGTTTACTGCTCTGTGTGGATGAACTGAATTCAAAAAGCTGTAACTCAGTATTTCACAGCTATCTTAGCTGATTTCCATCCCCGACACTGACAGCATACAGGCTCTATAGATGTTGAATTCAGCGAATGAATCTCAGCATCAGCAGCTTTGATTCAAACTCATCTCTGCTACACTTCATGTAACCTGTAACTCTGACCATCAACACAGTATTTTCATACAATCTTTGAATTACACAAAGTTAGCATACCTCAGTTTGTTTTCCAGTTCTTACCTTTAAATCAAACCTCTCTGCTTCCTCTTCTGTCCTCTTTCTTACATCTTTCTCCATCTCTGAGTGAAGTTAGCGCTCATTTTTTTCTCTTCCTGGAAATACAGCAGCTGGACCTTTAAGCTAGCAGACACACTGTGGAACAAACTGCAGATACTTTTTGCACTTATATTTGTTGAGCATTTAGAAACATTGCATTTAAAATTACCTGCCACACATTATTCCCTTTATTTTCGCTCCTCTTCAGTAGTGCTAGCTAAGATGCTGGAAGTACCGCAAGACATCTGCCCTCGGTCTGGCCCACTGTAACCCCTGAGTATAGTGCTATAAATGATACAGAAATGATATGGTTTTACCTCTTTAAGCCCTGGTGATGGAGGATACACCAGTAGGATTGTCTGTTATGTTACTGATCCGCCATTTAGGTTCAGATCAGTTTGATGGCGCAGTGACCAGAAATGAAAACTTCTCTCAGACATGTTAAACCTAAAGTAATGAGCCTGTTTTGAAAATGTAAGGAGTAGAAAGTACAGATATTTGTGTAAAAATGTAGGGAGTAAGGAGTATTTGTACTTCGTTACTTCCTACCTCTGGTTATCTTTGACTAGTTAGCTCAAACAGTCTGTCCAGTCTCTTTAAGATTATGTGTTTACCTCCATGGTTATAACTTCTATCCCCACCACGCTTCACAGAGCTTGACCAAAGCCTGTCACTGTCTTCTGTTCTAACTGGACTATAGCAAAAGAAAGCAGTTGTTGTTCATCAGTCTGTCTTTCTGGAACATCAGTGTTTGGCTTTTGTATTACTCCAGACAAAATGGTAGAAAAGTGCTGAATCTAGGAAAGAGATGATCCTGAGAAGAACTGTCAGTGGAATCTTTGTTGGACCTTCTGCTTGTTTGCTTGCACTGCATGACAAAAATCAGATTTCCTCTCCTTGTGTCCTCTCCTTATCTACTGTGGATTGACCATAAAAATATTTTCCAGTTTATTTTATGAAATAAGGTTTCAATTTGTGTTTGCTGGCCAGTGAGCTACAGGGGAGTTCACGGTCCTATGAAAATTTAATGTGCACTGACAGCTCTGATGTTTAAATTTGTAAGGCATGTAATCTAATAACATTTCTAATTTACACTGCTTAAAACAATTAAGGGAACACTTTGGAAATACATCAGATCTCAATGGAAAAAAAAATTATGCTCGATATCTACACTGACATGGACTGCGTAATGTGTTAGGAACAAAAGGATGCCACATCATTTGATGGAAATGAAAATTATAAACCTACAGAGGACTGAATTCAAAGAGCATGAGGCTGGGCATTGTTGTGCCACCAGGAGGAACCCAGGACCCACTGCACCAGCATACGGTCTGACATTGGGTCCAAGGATTTCATTGATACCAGTCCAGGTGCCGTTGCCTAGCCTGTAGAGATCTGTGCGTCCTCCCATGGATATGCCTCCCCAGACCATTACTGACCCTCCATCAAATCTGTCATGCTGAACGATGTTACAGGCACATAATGTGCTCCCCAGCTTCTCCAGACCCTTTCACATCTGTCACATCTGCTCAGGGTGAACCTTCTTTCATCTGTGAAAAGAACAGGGCACCAGTGGTAGATGTACCAAGTCCAGTATTCTATGGCAAATGCTACAGTGCTGGGCAGTGGGCCCAGTAGAGGATGTTGGGCCCTTAGGCCACTCTCATGATGTCTGATTATTTGGTCAGAGGCATTCACACCAGTGGCCTGCTGGAGGTAATTTTGTGGGCTCTAACAGTGCTCGTTCTTCCTCGTTGCTCAAAGGAGCAGATACCGGTCCTGCTGATGGGTTAAGCAGCTTCTATGGGCTCTCCTAGAGTAGCTGCGTGTCTACTGGAGTCTCTTTCATGCTCTTGAGACTGTGCTGGGAAACACAGCAAACCTTCTGGCAATTTGGTGTGCTAACCTGGAGGAGTTGGACTACCTGTGCAACCGTTGTAGGGTCCAGGTATTGCCCCATGTTACCAGTAGTGACACTAACCCTGGCCAAATACAAAACTAGTTTAAAAAAACCAAAAAAAACAGAGAAGACGAGAAGGGAAGAAATGCCAGTGGGTTGTTCCCTCTTGTGCCACCTGTTGTTGATTTCTTTAACACCAAAGCAGCTGAAACTAATTAACAACCTTTTCTGCAGTATGTGAACATAGATATAGCCAATCTTAGCATTTGAAGATGGTTTTGCACTGGCACAGAATTTTAGTAAATCGGGCACTAAAAATAAATACTGGGGCTACCAGCTAGCTGTTTGGGTAAGGCATTTCATTTTAAGTGTGGTGTTTGGAGATTTTTTTAAATCAGATTATTTCTACTATGTGTGGCCTCTGAAGATGATAAAGCAACTAAAATACTTGGATGAGTTTTGCATGGATTCATGCATACACTGCTATTCCATAAACCTCTGCACCGGCTCTGGTGGTAGTGTTCCTTCATTTCAGATGTTAGTGTGCCATATTCTGCAAGAAGTTACACTCATGATACTGGCAGTCAAAAGGAAAATATTAAAGTCATGTACATTATATGCATGTTTTTTGTTTTGTTTGTTTTGGTGGGGTTTTTTGCCATCTGGATGCTTAATGATAAAGAGAGAATGCAAGGAGTTTGATCCGACAACTTCCCTGAACACGCTGTGATTGTTTTTGGGTTCTCTCCTGGTAAGCTATCAGGGATCCCATCAAAGTAAAAGAAATGTATAGCCCAATCACAAAGCTGATTAGGACTTCATGAAGATGCAGTCCTAATCAGTGTGTAGACTGCATCAGTGTGAAGTGTGTTATATATTTTTTTCTGACTCATACTTTTCAGTTGTTTATTTTTTATTTTCAGCTTTTTGATATGTAGCAGAAATGAGTTCCCTCGATAACTGTGTCTGTGTGTGTGTGTGTGCGCATACTCATTTATGCAGGAGATGCTCCGTTGCGTGTGGAGGCACCTTATTGCCGTCTTGAAGGGAGAATCTCAGACACTCTGCTATACTTCCAGCCTTTTGCACACACTGGGATCTGTCACTGTGAGTATTTTTAGTTCTTTTAAAGAATCCGTCTAGGTAAAAATGCATTTTGTGTTTACTCAGGTTATTTTTGTCTAATATGAAACTTTACTTGAAGTAAGTGTGACAAATATACAAAAAAAATCAGAAATCAGGAAGGGGGCAAATACTTTTTCACAACACGGTAAGTGTATTTTGGAGGAGTTCTATATAAGCTACAACCTTAAAGCTTAAGTATGTAGGCGAATGACCTTATAAGAGAGCTCAAAATATTTCGATTGATCAAACAATCCGTCCTCGAGCAGCACTTGGTGATTATAGAGTAAGAACCCCTATTGTTTTCTCAGCAAGCTTTTCATTGTTTTTGATTGATTGATTGATTTTTGGTGTGTGTGTGTGTGTGTGTGTGTGTGTGTGTGTGTGTGTGTGTGTGTGTGTGTGATCTATACTTGTGCTTTGCATGTAGGTGCTGTGCTGTGTGGACAAGCAGGGTATTCTGTCGTGGCCTAATCCCAGTCCGGAGACTGTGCTGTTCTTTAGTGGACGAGTGGAACCGCCGCACAACAGCCAGGATGACCTCAGAGATGACGTGTCTGTTAACTCATACTGCCGAATGGACATGGATGATGATAGGGACGAGGTGTGTTTGTGTGTGCTCTCTCAAGCAAAATTTTTAGCCTCACAACCTTAATTTTTTTTTTTAAACAAAACAACTTCATTTTGTCTGGTAGGCCCAGGAGGCAGAGGCTCTGCTTTGTCTGCAGACAGAGTCCTCAGCGCAGCTGGGGGAGGGGCTAGATCCCAGCGAGATGTCACGTGACACAGCCCTTTCGTCTGACACTCACCGAATTCAGCAACCCTGCCAGCCTGTACCCATTTGCACCAAACACCACTCTGGATCTAACGTGAGCTTCAGCCACGACACTGAACGCGGCGAGGATGACCAGGCGCTGGTAAAGCTGCAACTGAAACTCCAAACACAGAGCTGTAAAAGCAATGGTGAAAATATTGTAGTTCGACCCATTAACGCTGTAATTTTGGGTTGTCTGAGATGCAAAAGCTGGAGCAAAATTTGCCAGTTTGAATTCTCACTGCTGCTGCTATGAGCTACATGTACAAACAAACCAATGAGAGCATAGCATGAAATGACAAAGAACTGACCAGCACAACACGAATAAAGTTTAGGAACTCTGAAAATATCAAATTAATAATGTAGACTCTCAGAATAATCACAGCTGGTCAGCGGTTGCTGCTGTAAAGTCAGTATGCGCCTTCAGGTTTTTTGACTTGCCAGTTAAGCCTGTTTATTGGTGGGATTTCTGTCTCATCTCCAGGATTTTTCAACGGGCTGTCCTGAAGTGGAGGCTGAGGACTTTGTGTGTGACTACCACCTGGAGATGCTGAGCCTGTCGCAGGACCAGCAGAACCCAGCCAGTATCCAGTTTGATGACCAGTCCTGGCAGTGCCACCTACCCTCCCTGAAGCCACTGGGCCTGAACATCATGCTGAACCTCTGCAATGCCAGCGTCACCAAGCAGCTCTGCCGCTTCTCTGACCATCTGTCCAACCTGGCTCTGCAGGAGAGCCATGGCACTGTGCTACCAGTCTACGTCCCCTGGGGGCTCTGTGAGCTCTCCAGGCTTATAGGTGAGCATGTCTGAATTGATTGTAATGTAGATTTAAAAAGTAATGCCTTCCCTCGACCTCTTGGTTGCATTTAACAGCCTGTGGACTGCTATTTAACATAGAATAATGACTTGTGTAACAGTGGTTAACTTATAGAGGACTATGTAAAACCTCTAAGCCATAAAGTTATATGAAGACAGCAATCGGGGAGATTTTATTCAGATGATTTGGCACGTTAAACTGATCCTACAGTATTTTCCTTGTATGATGTGTAAGAAAGAAAATATAACCTCGCGCTTGCCCCCCCCCCCCCCCCCCAGCATGCATTATGGATAAAGTTTTATCCCAGATGAAGGTTCTATCCTTCTGTGTTTTAGAGTCAAGAAGCATTTTTAGCGCTCAGCCTGAAAAGGCTGATGGGGTATTGTTAACACCTCGCTGGGTGGGCCGGTGGCCAATTTTAAACTTTGTGAACACAATCATTCTAGAACTGTGTGACCCAGGATGTTCAAATTCACACCATAGAGGCATCTACTAAAAAACTCAGACAAGTTTGAACTAGGCGACCTTGACCTCAAGATAAAGGTCAGAGGTCAAGTTTTTTTGAAAATCTTTTGAAGGCAATAACTCGAACAATGTGACCTAGGATTTTCCAATTGAGACTATTACCTATTACCATAAGAATGGCAATGACTGAAAGTGACTATTCTCAGTGGTTTATATTTATTATGATTTATCATTTCCCGTTCCTGGTTCTTACTTAGCTATTTGCTTTTGAATTGATATGGTGAATAAATGGTAAATGGACTAGCTGCTACTCTATCTGAGCACTCAAAGCACTTTATACAACACGTTTGCATTTGCCCATTCACACACACACAGAAAGCAAAATCTTTAAAGTTGGATTTCCTCTAATTCATTATTAAACAAAAGCAATAAAGTAAAAATTTCTCTCACCACTTGTCCTGACAACTCAACAGAGAACATAGTTCTCCTCCACTTTATCGTGGAGGAGTAGAAACTCTGTTTTCAGGGTAGGGAATAGCTTGTGTTCCAAGTGTGAGCATAGGCTGTTTGCTTTTGTGTGTGTGTCCTGTAGGTGTTGCTGTAGGTCAACTTCAAGTGTCAGCGTCAGAGTGGCTACACATCTCCTGTGCCTGCCTCACCATGCTTGTGATCAGCAGCATTGTCTCTGTTGGAGCAGTCAGCCTCTAGCCCAATATCCCCTATGATAACAAACAGAATCATTCATAGAAACATGAGATCTAGCAGCCATGGTCATAAAATACAGTCAGAACATTCCATGCGAAAGGTAACTTGTACAGACGAGTATATCTTGCAATAGAGGATTATATAAAGACCAAAAATGATGCTCTGGAGCCTTCCATGCAGACAGGTAAGCTTAACACAGAGAAGGGCAGAATCCTAAAATAGTCTCTGACAGTTTCCGGGCATGGACCGGGCTTTTACGCGTAGTGCAAACATTTTCAGTAGGGTTGAACCTGAGATTAGCCGCCTCCTATCCATTCCATTTATGTGTGTTTGCTATCGCTGCCCTGTTGAAACACCCAGCTGTGTCAGAGTTTCAACCATCTAGCTGTTTATTTGCGGTGAAGTTGAAGAATTCGGAGGTGGTCTTACTGCTTCAGTTTTCCACCCATTTTATGCAATTCACCAGTACCACTGGCAGCCCCAGAGCATGATCCTACCATCACCATATTTGACAGTTGGTAGTGTTCTTAGGTTTGAAAGCCTCACCTTTACTCCTCCAAACATAACTCTTGTTGTTGTAGCCAGATAGCTCAACCTTTGTTTTTCTGACCGTAAAATCTCCAGAATGCATTTGGCTTGTCCGTGTGGGCAGCTGCAAATTTCAGTCGAGCTTGAAGGTGTTGATTTTGGAGCAGGGGCTTTATTTGTGGCCGGCACCCCCTCGGTCCATGGTGGTCTGAAACTTGCTTCACCGTGAACAGTGATGCTGGTGTTCCAGCAGTTTCCAGTTTATGGCAGGCTCCTGAACATTCCACCCAATTTCCTCTTATCTCAGGGTGGGGTGGCAAAGGAGTGACACATCTGGATTATTTGTACTTAAGTAGAATTGTTTGAATCGATGATCTATGAATCTGCATTTGTTTAGAAATATCTCCAACAGACCTTGTCAGCTTGTGTAAATGTATAGTTCTGTAATGAATATAGAGTATATGCAAGTCTACCTAATTAAATTACAAAAAATTAGGTTTTTCATGACATTCTAATTTTCTGAGCTACACTAGTTCACAGTTTTAAACAATAATAATAAATTTTCTCCTGTGTGTGTTTGTCAGGGTTCACTCCTGGGGCTAGAGAGCTGTTTAAGCAGGAGAACCATTTGGCCCTCTACCAGCTGCCATCTGGAGAGAAGACCAAGGAGTTCACCTCCCGCCGCCTTCATTACTTCACCAAACGCCAGCCTCCCATCTCCCATCTCATCTCTCTGTTCGTACGAGACTCTTCATCCAGTGAGTACCAGCACCACTGAGCTGTCTTTTTTGTTTTATTATGCAGTTTTGATCAAATATTCATGACCATCTCTTTCTTACTACATACACATAATACATTTTGCTGTATATGTTCCCATCCCCCCTTTGGCCAAACAGTAGCCTGAAGAGAGTGTGTGTGTGTGTTGTTGTTGTTTTCCTGCTTGATAATGTTTTTCATTCTGTTGTAGATAATGTTCAGATGCTGTCACATGGTTCAGCAGACCTCATCCTCGAGGCCTGCACTGACTTCTGGGATGGAACTGATATCTACCCCCTCTCAGGCTCAGACAGGTTTAATAGCTATCTCATCCTATTTAACTGCAAGCACAAACATAAACTTTGCATGTTCAGTGTGTGCATTTTATTTCATCCTTGGTTTCCTGTGTCACAGAAAGAAGGTCCTGGACTTCTACCAGCGTGCCTGTCTATCAGGTTACTGCTCAGCTTTTGCCTACAAACCCATGCAGGTATCTCTGTCTAGCCAGCTGAATGGGAAATGTGTGGAGTTGGCCCCTGGTCCCTATCTCTTCTCTGGGCTAGAGTTGCCCTCCACGACTCCCATCAAACACAGCTCCTGCAGGAACAGCTGGAGCTCAGATGGTACGGACGGTGACATACTGATTATTTTTATCACCGTATTATTAGGGGTCTCCACCCAGAGACCACGGATAAAAAATAAATGACCTTTTGTCTGTATCTGGTTTTATTGTCTCTACTAAATAAAGAAGGAACTGCCTGTTGTCCTCTCCTTGTTCCTGTCATGCTCACAGAGGGTATAGGTGAAGGTGTGGAGCGTGAGGATTGTGTTCAGGCCCTAAGTGGGCAGATCTTTATGGGAATGGTGTCATCCCAGTTCCAGGCAAGGCTGGACACAGTCCGTCTCATTGATGCCCTCGTCACTGCCTGCATCCGTTTTGTTTACTTTTCCATGGAGGATGAGCTCCGCAGCAAGGTGAGCACCTTCAAGCTCTTGATCATTTGAAATCTAGCTTGCCATGGCCGAACTGTCTACCTTAAACTCTCCTGTTCATTATTCTCCACAATAAAAGTCAGTTTCTTAGCGTGACACAAAATCACAGGCTACAAAAAAGGCTTTGCTTGTAGTTCACTTGCCTTTAGTTGGTGTTGGTGGTGCACACAGACTCCTCCAGCAAAAACCATCTATTTTTTTTTTTTTTTTTTTTTTGCCTTCTTTAGTTCACTTTGCTCTACAGCTTAACATCTTTTGCAAATTCAGGTATTTATACAGCACAACTTTACCGTCATAGAGTCTGTGACTCTAAGTGATGATTATAGTCTGATGATTTGACTGGAGCTGAAGTTAGTTTGTTGTATCCAGCTGTTTGTAGTATTAAATATTTTTTTTAAATATTTTTTAAAGTTTAACATCAATCCTGTTCATTTGTTGGCAATTGTCTGGAATAGGAAATCGCCCATTTTTCAAGGTGGCCGTGAACACAACTGGAATAGGTCTGTCATCACTTCCAGATGTTCCCTAATAATACAGCTGAAACACTGTTTACGTACTTACAGTCTTTTGCAGTGGATGTTAGCACAGAGAATGCTGAAATCAAACTTTTCTGCAGGGTGACTGATGAAGACCGACTGCAATAGATGTGACCACGCCGCGCAAGAAATTCATTTATCTGACGTATTAATTGCATAGAAATTTGGTCTTTGGGCAAGTTTAATGCACAAAAAAAGATTGCCACTGGAAGTGATGCTGTTGTGTAGATTGAGGCACCAGAGCAGAGCAGGTGCAGTTAAAAGGCGGGCTGAAGGGTGCGCAAATACGATCGGAAACTTTGTCTAAAACTTGGTCATTTCAAGAGTTGTTTTTCTGGGTCAGGCACACAGTGGTAGGACATGCTGATGTAGATCTACCTACACTGTCACATGTACTTATGTGTATGTGATGGCGTGGATCCATGATGTACACCGTGTACTTGGTGAGTGTGCATGGTGGTCACGGTGTGTGCTTGTGTGCATGCAGGGTGTTGCACGCAGTTTCCTGTACCGTCTGTACTGTCTTGCATCATTTACCGAGAACTGTATCCACTCGGCAGTCACCATGACCCCTGTGCATGAAAAATTTTGAGGTGTAGAAAATCAGACTTCAGAAATTTGAGAAATAAATGATGGAAGCTGTTACGACAGAACTCGAAATTAATGACTGAGGCTTCATTTTCAAATGTAGTTCATCAAGGAAGAAGGTAATGTGGACTGAAATAATTCAGCATACACAGGTGCTAAATTCCCGGTAATGCAGGGCGGCACAGACTGGTATCCACTATCATGACTAGCACAGCTATGTTTCCATTTTTCTCTTTGCAGAACCAGAACAACACTGCCACTGAAACTGCCAGGCATCATCAAGCTTCAGCCTTCAGTGATACTATACTAGGCCTGTAATGAAATAAGTGAAAATAGTCACTTCTTACAAATGCATACAACGCCAAAATATTAAATTTGACCATCATAAGCCCCTGATTTTGGAAAGCCATTTTCTCTTTCATTTGTATATAAATGTAAAGCTATGTTTATGCTTCTGCCCAGTAACTATCATTTCATTACTAACAGCATCAACTGACAACTGTCCACAGGACAGGTACTGTGCTAGTCGACTATAAAAGTGTGTGTGTGTGTGAGCAGATGTTGGATGCTTTGGATCTGTGCAGGTGTTTGCAGAGAAGATGGGTTTAGAGACAGGCTGGAACTGTCACATCTCTCTGACACCAAATGGAGATGGTCCCTGTGACGGAGCTCCATCCAGCCCCAGTCATGGCTCCCTGCATGAGGACTTGAATCAAGGTACCCGCGTTTATGCCAACTTTAGTTAATATTCATTTTATTAGTAATGAGCATAATTCTATAGTTGAAAGTTTATTAATATGACATTAATATTAATAACAGTAATATGGATTCTTTAGTTTGGTTTTGGAGAATGGATGGGGGTTGTCTTTGGTTTTAATACTGCTAGGATATTTTTGTTGCATATACAGTAATGCTGAGTCATTTAACCTAATCCCTGGTTCTTTGATAACAGTGAGCTGTTTCACTGTGGAGATCATCTTTGTTTAACTGCAGAAATTCCAGTGACGCCACATCTGTCACTGACAGACCAGTCGAGTGGTGCTTGGGGCTCCGTTGACCAGCTGACATGAGTGACCTGTTCCTCCCTACTCATTCTAAGCAGGTTTCTTTCTGTGCCCAAGCAAGCAGGAAATTGTTGGTGAAACAGCTCGCTCTGTTGTCATAGAACCAGGGGTTACATTAAGTAACTGAACACTATTTTTCTGACTTTGTTCTGTTTCACTTTGGGAAATACAGCCTACTCCCAGATTGCTTCAGAGCTCCTGAAGCTAAGTTCCACTATTACTCAGGGTCTCAGGCTGGAACTGAGGCACTGGATTCCAGCAGTGCCTGAGCCAGAGATGACAGCACTCAGCCTGTAAAAGTGCACAACTGTGTGTGGCCTAGCCCAGATTCTCTGCAAACGTCCTGGGCTGACATGCTTCTGAACTAGTCCCAGAATGTGGCTGTACTCCTAGTAGCATTAACTCCCCTGGAGTCCTGAGAGCTCTTACAGCTAAAGGCCATATATGCCTCTACAATCCAGCGAGACTCCCATGAGAAGGACAGGGGCCTGCCCATATCATGGGACTCCGAGTCCCGGGGCCCAACCGTAAACACGAGAGGTGAATGGACAAAGCCTGTAACTCACTAACTTGCTTTTCTGTGGTTAGAGCCAACAATAGTTTCTGCCATCTCTGCTTTGACAGTCTGGATCCAGATAGAACCTGGATAAATGAACAGGTGGATTTACCCAGCAGAATACACCTGAGGCTGGCTGAAACAAGGAAGCCTTTTAATTTGCCTTTGTCAGCAGCTGACTGAGTTTTCTTAGTGCCTTTTTTTGTTGTTGTTGTTGTTGTTGAGAATTTCAACTTGCTATGCATCACGACAACGTTTATGGCCCAAACATGACTGTAATAAGTCCACAGTAACTTAATAAATTGCTATAAAAAAGTGCAAGAAACCACAAAGGAATTTAAATTAATTTTTTTACACATTTTTCTAGATATAGAAATGCCACAGCTGTATCCCCCACCGTATCACTCTTTCTTTCTTTCTTTTTTCCATTTATTTTTATTTTTGTTATACCGTCTGTCTGACTGACTGACTGACTGACTGACTGACTGACTGACCATCAATGTTTTGGGTCTATAAACTCTAAAACCACAAGGAATTGAACCATGGCTCCATCTTCGGTGCTGCTGTTATCTCGTCGTCTCTCAGTGGGAGTGTGGGCGCTCCCGTCAGTCATAAAGAGTTAAAGAACTGGAAATTTGTAAATCCAAGTTTACTCTGTCTCTTGTGTAACACAGATTCTCGGGATGAAGCAGAAGGTCCCCTGCTACCAGAAGAGGAAGCCCACTCTGACCTGGCCAGTTTCCATCCCACAGACAGTGATGTGCCCAGCTTTCTGGAGGACTGCAACAGGGTAATTATCTCTTAGTCAAGACCAGTGAAACTACTGATATCTTTGAAAAAGCTTGTGTTTTAAAGTCAGCTCAGAGTCTCTTATTTTGAAATTATGCATCGCTTCCATATATCTTGTAAAGGCCAAGTTACCTCGTGGGATCCACCAAGTTCGTCCTCATTTGAAGAACATTGATAATGTGCCTCTTTTGGTGCCACTCTTCACTGACTGCACACCTGAAAGTGAGTCTTACCTTTATATGTTATATTCTTTTCAAGATGTCCAATCCTTTACTACTTAATCTGTTCTTTAGGTTAAAGTGTAATAAACTGAACCAATGATCCATGTTCCTGTATCACTTTCTTTCAGCCATGTGTGAGATGATTACGATCATGCAGGAAAACAGGGAGGTTACGTGCTGTCTGGGGAGCGCTGCCAATTTCCGCAATAGCCGTCTGTTCCTGCAGAGTGACCTTAGGTACGCTCATATTGATCCCTAAAGCTGTTTTAAAATGTATTTGCACACATATGAATATCTAAACTCCTACTAAATAACACAGGAATAATAACTTTCTAATCCCATGGATGGACGCAACTCAACTGTCACCGGCTGCAGCTGGTAGTCCTTGTTCTGCTCTGGGGCTCACTGAGGCTGCAGAGCAAAGACTGCCCAAAGGACAAAAAATAACTCTCAGCAATAAAAAAGTGGGACAGGACAAGTGTATAAAACCGAAACTGTCTCAAGCATTGATGGATTCTGGGGAACACAGTGGGCTTAGTAACTGTCAAATTAAATACATTTCAAAGCACAAGGATTCTTCATGGAGGCAGGTGCCTGGCCAAAGTGGCGTAAGAAGGGTTTCCATTAAGGAGGCGATTCTTAAGTTTTAGAAATCCTGTGCAAAGTTGGGAGAGCCTGCCATGTGGACAAACCTCTCTTTTAAACATTTTTAAAAGTATGTTGTTAGTGTACATTATTTTAACACCAATACTCGGTAATGCATAATCCCACAGTAAGATTGATAAGATTGAACACTGAATGGGCTTGAATACTTAACATCAAACTACTGTATAATCCAGATTAGGCATCTGAATTTCAAACCTCTTGGCTTCACAGCATTGCTCTGGACCCTCTGTATCCATCTCAGTGTTCGTGGGAGACGTTTGGCTATGCCACTGGGGGAGGATTTAACGGAGAGGTCGAAGGACTGTCTCCTCTGAGGCTGTCTGGACAGCTCAACAGTATGGGCTGCTCTGTTACCTTCCACCAAGGAGAGAGTGTGAGCATGGTCAAGCTCATAGAACAGGTTAGATGCACACAGGCCCTCACGTACCCAGTAAGTTGAAGAGTAATTACTGGGTGAGAGTAACCATACATTTATTAATGCATCTACCATTGAATGTGTTGCAGGCACGACACACAACCTACGGCATTCGCAAATGCTTCCTCTTCCTGCTGCAGTGTCAGCTCAGTCTGGTCATCATCCAGGTGACAAAAGGCGATTCATAAATTCAGAGCATATTTCTGTTTGCACCGCATAAAACATTTTCTATTTCTCTTTAGCATAGAGACATTTATGACATCATGTAACTACATGAAGTGCTTCTGGTGTTACAGTTCTTAGCCTGTGTAGCTCAGCTTCCTCCTCCCATGAACACCACTGACATCCTCTGGGTGTCGTGCTTCAGCTGCCCTCTGCTAAGGTACGTACATACTATACATATGAAAAATCAAAAAAATAATAATTCATAGTTATTTTGTTGTGTCATGGAGAATGTCATTCCAATGATTTGTTTTCTGTTGGCAGTGTGTCACTTCTGGGAAAGCCTCCTGATAGTTCAGTCATGACTGTTGCCACAGGGAAGAACCTGGACGCGATCCCAAAGAAGGTAGTATCCCTCGAAACTATTGCTACAAAAGCAAGTATGAAAAATGCAGTATACTTGTGCAATATTATCCAGGGTTTTATTGTTTACACACTGTAAAAAAAGATCTCCTTTAAAGGAGCTCTTCCCAACCTCAGAAAATGTATTAATTACACATGTGGCCATAAAGAGAACTGCAGTTGACTTTGTGCTGTTTGCATCTGCACACAGCTCGTGCTTGCATGATGTGTTTGCACCCGGAAGAACAGTAAGACATACACAAGAATGTCCTGCACTATTGTGTTGTATTATTTCATGTACTGTTTACTTCGGTATCAGTCACATGACAACAGAGTTGACTTGGATATGATGAAGCTATCAGTGCAAAATATATGTTGCATAGCTTGGTTAAAGCTAGCCGCTCTAGCTAGCCACACTCTACACCTATTTTGTAACATTAGCTGATAATGTGGTTTGAAAAGGAACAGCTAAGTTACCAGATCAGCCACAGGAATATGGATGGATTAGCAGAAGAAAACGGATAAATCAAAAGAGCTTGACTTTGTGTGTGTCTGTTTAACCAGACTCAGAACTACTTCCTGGGCTGTTTCTTGTTGAAGTTCGGCCTGACTGTGTGTGCCTATCTGTTGGCCTTTGGGTTCAGCCTACAGGCGGTCTGCCTCAGCAATTTGTCAGACTATAACCTGACCTCCTTAGACAACACCTCTGCCTCCTGCAGCATATTTAGGTAGGTATAGCGGTAACTTGCAACAGCTGTGCCGCTCATAGACTTAATGTTTACATTAATTACAACACATCCCAGTTTAGCAATGATGAAGAAACAGTCAGCAGCACGTATTAAACAAATTTATTTCCATGTGTTTGCAGAATTTCACGTGAGGCACCTGATTGGTTCTCTAAGCTGTCCAACGGCCTGCTGATGACTCAGAAAGTCATGGCTGGGTTTCTTGTCTTGCACACAGGTGGGAGCTCCTTTATACATATGCACAGGGTTCTCATTGATTTCCTAAAAAGTCTGAAATTGAAATAAAGAAAATAAGTCTTAAAACATCTTAAAATTCCCATAATTTTGCTATATGTATTAAATTTGTAGATGCTGCGTTTAAGTCTCGCAGTAATTCATTTTAATTTCATATTATTTGCCCATTGTTCTCAGTTTATCCATTTCAGATATGTAAATATATTTTAACATAGAGTTAGATAGGGCAGTATGGTACAGGGCACTAAGCTGCAGTATGTGCCATAAATAAAGCCATCATCTACTGTTCAATTAGGGACATGCTAGTCTCTAGTATCAGAGTTCTTAAACTGCAGCCTGTGGGCCAGTTACAACACTTCATAATGTTTTATGTTGAGCCCTGCAATGACAGAAAACAGTACTGTACATTTCCATTTCTTCCACAGTCCGTGTCACATTATGATACAGCAGCCTAGAGTGGTACCAGACTACATTTTCTTTTAGGTCTTAACCTTCCAAATAGTGACCATACAAGAAATGTCAAGCATGAAGAGAATTAATGTAGCCTGTAAGAGTACAAAAACGCTGAGTTAATCACATTTGCTCCTTGTGATTTGGGGCAGCACGGTGGCACGGTGGTTAGCACAGTTAGGATACCATCTGGAAGGCCTGGGTTCAATTCCACCTTGGCCCGGGCCTCTCTCTCTCTGTGTGGAGTTTGCATGTTCTCCTCGTGTCTGCGTGAGTTTCCTCCGGGCACTCCGGTTTCCTCCCACAGTCCAAAAACATGCGCTTACTGGGCTTAGGTTAATTGGCTAATCTAAATTGCCCATAGGTGTGAATGAGAGTATGAATGTGAGTGCGAATGCTTGTCTGTCT
>JAVDPK010003173.1:75835-96864 GCA_034780415.1 Cichlasoma orientale | reverse complement strand
TTCGCCCTATGTCAGCTGGGATAGGCTCCAGCCCCCCCGCGACCCTGAAAAGGATAAGCGGAAGCGAATGGATGGATAGTTTAAGTGAACCAATATCAGGGAAACATTGGGCATTAAAATGGTTTAAAATCATAACATAACCCTGGCTATCTTTTGTAACTACTTTGTAGTCCTGCTATTCAGCATTTAACACTGGGCTAAAAGAGTGGAAGACAGCTCAAAGTGACATCAAATTCTCTGTTTTTTTTTGACCAACAGAAATTGAAAGAGATTCTCTTTGCTCTCACATTCTGTGCATTAATGAATGTTGTATTACTGAATGTAGTTTAGGCCATAGTTTAGGGTATTTGGATCAAACAATCAAGATGTGATTGAAGTGCAGACTGTTAGTTTTAATTCAAGGGGTTTGGCTGTTGAGGACTTTTTTATACATAGTTCCCCATTTTCAGACACTCAGAAGTAATTGAAAAAACTAATATAATTTTACATGTAGGGATTTGACAGTTCAGTGTTAACAGCAGTCAGACTCCCTTGTTTTCTTTTTTCTTTCTTTAAATCAACCTTTTGTTTTTGTTGCCGTCTCGTTTTACAGTGGTGATCTCCCTGAGCTATGTCCACCGTTCCCAGCCTTTGTGGAAAAAGAGCCCGTTCAGCAATACCTGGTGGTGTGTCACTGTACCCGTGCTGTAAGTAATTATGTCCTTTAGATAGTGTTGTATAACGGTATCTTTGCAAACAGCAAGGCTTAGCTGTACTCAAAGGTCCCCCTTTTAGTGATCAATAAGACCAGAACATTGCAGCAGTACTATGCAAACGTCTTCAGCCATGCCTCATTTTTTTAACATTTTAAAATCTAAAATTGCTGCACCTATTTTCTAGGAAAATAAGTGCAGCAATTTATTGAAGCATATGCAAACATAACATGCATATGCAATACTGTGGATACGGCAAAAGCAGAGCTTGAAGGTCAATATTTGGCATGACCGAGCTGAACTTTGTTAGGCAAGCTTTCTTGTAACTTCTCTGAATAGTCTTCAGCAGTAGTTCTCTAGACTTGTTGAAGTACATTCTAAAGCTCTTCTTTGGATGTTGGCTGCCTTGTTTCCATTCTGCTTCAGTAATGTTGAGGTTCAGGATCTGAGGAGAATCCATTGTGTGTTTTTTCTATCTAGGTGTGCTTTTCCTGCATTGGTAGAGTACGATCATTGTCATGCTGGAAAATGATGTTGCCTATCAGATGCTTTCCTGGTGTTACTGCATGATAAATAAAAATCTGATGGCACTTTTATGCATTTAATTTGCATTTAAAGATCCCCAACACAACTGGCTGAAATGCAGCCCATTACCATGACACTGGCTTGTTTCTACTACTGTTTGTGTGTTCTGGAACGGATCTGTCCCGGAGTCTTTTGCTGTCAGTCTATTGTTGAGCTCAGCTGTGGTGAGAAGCATCCACATTTGTTTACTGTGGAGGCGGCTTTAAAACTTTGTGAAAGGAGTCTGATATGATGAGACAGTGATGCAAACTTCTGTCTGATGACAATGATACTGGGATGAGTTGTTGAGGATGTCCTGAACTTTTCTTGCTGTAAGTGTTGCTATTTGCTGCTGTTAGTTGTTAGTGAAACTTTCTTTGAAGTGGATCGAACGTTTTGCTGAAAAAACTCATGATGTGAGAATATAAACAACCTGTTTGTCAGAGAGAAAGTGCGATTTTTTTTTTTTTGATTTTTTGTTTTTAAGAACACTTGAGTATGAAGGAGTACACTGAGGAAAAAATTTTAAATTGTGCATTTTGAGAATAAAGTCATGGATAAATGTGGAGATTAAAGTTGTCGTTTCAAGTCAAACAAACACCACGTCTGCTACACCCTCCAGAATGTCTTGTATTATGAGTTAGTGAAACTATACTTTGGAATCGGTTTTAGTAACAAGGAAGTTATTTCTCTTTTAGTGCATCAACACGATGTAGTGATGAGTATGAGGACGTTAAAGAGATGGTGCAGAAAGCTGCATCGGCTCAGAAGGAAAACCCACACAAACTGGCGCTGGACAGATGCAAGGATATTGATGGCTGCACCTTCGTGCAGTACAGAGGGGACGTGTTGACTCACAAGACACAATAAGACAGCTGATCAAGTTGTTTCATCTGCCCGAGGCATTTTGCAGAAGGTGTAGCAGCCGTGGCAGCTGTTTGACTTGAAATGATGATAATCTCAAAATGCAGAATTTATTTATTTTTTCTCAATGTGGCTCTAATACTCCTTCATACTTGAGCTTAACATTAGCTGGCATGAAGTTAGCCTTTAACCAGCTGTTGCTGTTTAGCCGGCTCGTTGTCAGCTATCTGGAGGTGAGTGTCGTGTACACGACAAAGTATCTAAAGAGTTAAAATGGGTTATTTGCTGAGCTGTCTATGTAGACACAACACTGGTTCATCACTTTAGTCAGCGTTAAGTGACGTAACAAACAAAACATTCCTCTGAAAGTGGTCAGGTACGAGGACCGGTCTAAAAATGAGTGAAAAAGCAGCCAGTGTCCGAAGGAAACCTTAAAGTCTGGAGGACTGTTGCTTAAATACCACTTTAAATTTAAAGCAAGTCTGTATTCTGGCTCAAGACTTTTGCACAGTACTGTAGTTTGACTGTTTACAGTTGTCAATATGTAGGATGCAGGATGCACAATAAGATTCTGTTTTATGATACTTGACTGTTTTAATCATTTATACATTATAATAAAAGCAGTGGGATTGTCTTAGTTTTTGAGTCTTTATGTTTAATTCCTTTCTCCGTACTTCTCACCAGACTGCTCAGCCAAGTTGTTCAGGCCACGGTGGATTACCAGTTGTGGCGTGACCGGAGCAGCGAACTGTCCTTTAAATTGGCAGACATACCGCTGGAGGCCTGGCTGCTGGTCTCGCTCTCCCCCCTGCTGGTGGTTGTGGTCAATGAAGTGGTGAAGCTACACGAGATACGGTATGAAATGAAAGAAGCTGTTGCAGACAGATGAGTAGTGTTGGGAAAGAGGGACAGAATAAAATGGGTAGAAAAAATGTTTCTTTACAAATGTCAGAAACAATAAGAGGAGGAGGAAAAGCACATGTTGTGGTTATTAAGGGATTTTTGAGATATCAGATGAGCCTTCACAGAGCAGGGACGGGTTAGACTGTTAACTGCAAAAACCCAGCAGGTAGTTCTTCTGTGGCGATCGTGAGCTCTGATTTGTCCCCTCTGTTCTTTAAAGGGTGCGAGTTCGATACCAGAAGAGACAGAAGTTGCAGTTTGAAACAAAGCTGGGGATGAATTCTCCGTTCTGAAGTCGGCTGGTGGGAACACCAGGAGCCAGTCTGTCCCTACTGTACAAGGCACGGTGCACGCACCGCCTTAGCCAATATTACCACTTCAGCCCAACTGCACTGCAACCAGGTGGAGCAAAAGTCAAAGAGACATCATGATGGAGGCTTTGACGTGTTTGTTCAAGCTTCTGGGACAGTTTTTTTTAAACCGCTGATTCATTACCTGAAGGGCGGGAAAAGGAAGCTTTCAAAGCATCAGTTTAAACTAAAAAGAACCAAAAGACAGTTGGATGGGTTTGTACTCTGAAAGGCATGAAGACTGTTCATGCTCCCTCACCTTCACTTCTGTTCAGCTGTGACTTTTGCATGAGTTTCTCTCATCTCCAGGAATGCTCCACTAAATGCTGCTTCACTTTCAGAGGATCTTGATGTGATGTTTAATGTCATCCAACCACACATTGAATTATTGCATATCATCTGACTTGCCTTGATTCATTTCTTTATGAAATAGAAACACAGGGCTGAAAAAAGGCAGTCTGTACCTATGGAGCCCCAAAGTGTGTGATAATTATGATTTAAGGAAAGGCAAGAGCACTTTTGATGCCCTTATTTCATTATATACAAAAACAAACAGTCCAATAAAATTTCTTCTGAAAACATTCGAGGAGGCAAATAAGATACACAGGTGGTGAGTTTGTCTTTATTTTGGTTTGAAAGTAGATTATTTTGTAAGTTAAGTTGAGCCTTTAGAGTCAAAAATGAAACTAAAGCAGGGAAGTGGCTTTAGGCAAAGCTACCTTGTGCTTTGTAAGTATGAGCATGCAGAGTCACTCGGGTTGCTGTGTTTGGGTTTATGTACTGCAGCAACTAGTTCATTAGGTGATTTAGAACTAACAGGAACTCCTGAGCTTGTAAGAGGGAAGAACTCTAATGTCATGAAAAGTCAATACAACTTGAAACTGAATCATTTTTTTAATCATAGTTTCCACACTTTGGGGTTTCATGTGAAATACAGGATATAGTGTCGACTCTACCTCTTAAAAAAAAGGCTCTTTCTAGGCTTCCTCAACCTTCTGTTAATATGCCCCAAAACCACCTTTTAATCTTCACAGTGGTAGCCTGGAAGATGTTGCTGTTCAACTGTATTTTGCTACAAATGTGATCGTGTTTTTTTTTGTTTGTTTTCTGAATTCCTAAGCTAAGCCTAGGTCATAAAAAGTTCAATACATTAATGAGGCTGAGGATTGAATATGATCGTTTGATATGCATGTGCATATATATGTGTGTGTGAGTGTGTGAGATGGGTTTACTCTGTGCAGAACAATGTTCATCTGGTATGTTTATAATACCAGTCCTATGAAAGGTGCTTCATGTCATTCAGTTGCCTTCTTTCTAGGCCTTCCTGCTTACTTCATGTGTAAAACCTGAACACACAGCTCAGGATATTCTTTTTAGTATTAAACAATGAGCAGCAAAATGATTCAGATTATCCCAGATTTCAGACTTTGCTCGGCTGTCCAGCCTGTTCCCCAAATTTTAAAACTGCTATTTTTAGCTCAGCTTATTGGAAGCAAACGTTGAGGTGTTGTCAAAGCCTCGCTGGCGTCTGTTCCATAAAAATTTTAATGTAACTGAAGAATGGCCTACGATGTTCAAATTCACGCCATAGATTCAGCTACTAAAAATCTCAGATGAGTTTGAATCTCGTGACCTTGACCTAAAAGTAAAGGTCTGAGATCTTTCTTGTGAAGCCAATAACTTGAGAACGATGTTACTCACATCGATACTTACTGTCCAAGCTAGAGCCATCAAACTTCACACTTGTTCACTGACTTTAACTATAACAGCACTTTGACCCCCCCCCCATTACAAATCCAAAAGAGCCAAGTGTTGGTACCGGCTCAGCAGGGCTCCGGTTTCAAATTTAGTATGAAACACTGAAAGTAAATTTTGCCGGGGACATGGTAATCCTGTAGGAGGCCTGGAGCCCCAAGTGACTGATTGTTGGTTATTTTTCAGAAAATATATTAATCCCAAATATACATCTATATTTTAAGGTGAAATTATGTATATACAATATAGGATTTTTTTTATGTTTTGAGTTGAATTCACATATTATATGTTCACGGTGCAAATTTGACACTATTCAGTGGCTGTTAAAGTTGAAGTAGTTGTGATTAAAAGCTAAATTTCTTCCATGTATATGTCCCAAGTTTTTGTAGAGTTTTGTAAATATTTGTCACTGTAACGAGTAATGATGACAGATGGTGTTATTCATTTTCCCTGCCTCTGTTCCTAAACAGAGTTGCAGTCAGAGTAACACAAACTACGATGCGGATTATATTCCCTCCAGGTTTTCTTATTATACTGCTTTCTAGTCAACATGGGGGACAACTTCCATAGGTGCACAATTCTGAGGTCTGTTGCTGAGCCACCCTTAAAGGTGTAGTGTGTAGGATTTAGTGACATCTAGTGGTGAATATGCAGTGCAGACAGCTGAAAACCCTCCACCTGAGCAAAGGGCAGAGGTCATCAACTACATTTCAAGGGCCGGAGTTTTTTCTCTGCAGACGCTGCGAGGGCCAGATGCTCCTGTAAAGTAAAATAAAGTTAATATTGTATCCTAAGTAATATATTAGCATTTGATATATCAATTTTCTTCCAAATTTATACTATTATTAATGATGCGATGTGCAAATCTTGCACTTACATGTTCTTCTGTTATGTTGATGGTTGTTATAGAAACACCGCAATTGTGTGCAGTTGTTCTCATTATAGATAAAATGAGCACGGGAAACAAAATATTAAATAATAAAATCTTAAATAAGAGCAACGTGTTTATCTATACATGATCTACTTTTCAGAAGGAGTTTTTTTTGTTGTTTTTTTAATGAATATAAGAACATAAGAGTTCAGATGCAAAACCCTCTAAATCTGCCTGGACATTTTTTCTTATGGTAGAGTTCAGTAACTTCGTTTCACAGGCAGTGGTGAGGTGCCTTTTTTCAAAAATATAAATATAGTCATTTACCTACTTTTTAACAAATAATATTTTGTTTTGTGGCAAAACCAGCTAAATCTTCGGTCCGTCCTCTTCCCAGTGTAAATGAAGGCAAAAGGCCCAAATATTAGACTATGATAAAAAGATTTCGGCATAGATTCACACAGTACAACTGCAATGGCACAAAATACCAGCGCATTTATTTTAATAACAGAAGAGTAGATACTAGACTGCGGGGTTCGTGACAACAGAGAGATGCATACTGTGACCAGCCCCCACCCACATGCGGGTACACGGCGAGCCAGAGCAGACCGTGTGAGAGGCCCTCCCAGGCCGGGGAGTAAGCTCAGCAGCCACTAACGATCCTTCCGCAGGTTTACGGAAATCTTGTTATGACTTTTACTTCAGCATCAGTTTTATAAGTTTTATTTTTATGTTTGGGGTCAAGAATTAAAATCCTGGTTTGAACCCAATATACTTGATTTTACAATTTGCTAGGGAGGACCATCCCACTGTTTCATATAAGATACAATGTGAGTATGAAAAGAATCACCTGTGATGACTCATAATGAACTGTGATGCACAGAATCAAGATGCTTAAAGGTGCATATGGAAGCATGCATATACACAATATCACCATAATCCAGCGCAGACAAAATTGAGGATTGTACAATGATTGTAGAATGTGTGTGAAATCCAATCTTCATCTTTAATTTTCTTAAAAAGTGTTTCACATGGTTTTGTGGTAAGTAACAATTTCAAGTTTATGACCATGAAAGGTTTGAATATGGTCTGTAGGCTGGATACTTTTAGGACTTTATAAACATCATACATGTAGTTTTATCAGTTTGATCTGACAATAGATCCATGTGGAACCTTTTAGTAAATACAGTGGTAACAGATTTTTGGAAATTTGCCTGTAGCAAGTGATAACTTAAGAATATGAGTTTTAGGTGCAGCGTGTGTCAAGAACACTACACTATGTTGTAATGGACTGAAATCTTCCTGCACCCGCAAGATCCCCGTGCTCAAGAAGGCACATGCACCGGCTTGCCTGAAGTTTGTCATTGAATATCTAAATGAGAAGGCTTTGAGAGAAAGTGCTGTGGTCAGATGAAACTAAAATCGGGCTCTTTGGCATCAACTCGATCCACTGTGTTTGGAGGAAGAGAAATGCTGAATGACCCAAAGAATGCCGTCCCCACAGCCGAGCATGGAGGTGGAAACATTATTCTGTGGGGTTGTTTTTCTGCTGAAGGTACGGGATGACTTCACTGCATTTAAATGAGATGATTTGGGTCATGGACTTCAACATTAATCTTTTTCACTTTATAATTTTATTTTCCTATTCTATTTTTCCCAGTCCAGAAACATATGAGTTCTTTTCTCCTTGTTCTGTTAATTTAGCTCCTGACTGCACAAAAACACCATTTACTTTGTCTGAGTATAATTTGTCTGCTAGAGTTTGAAGGGCTTCAGGCTCACCACACAGTCAATTTATTTTGTCAATTAAAATCTTTTGTTTTTGTTAATGGATTTGTTGTTTTTTTGGGGTTTTTTTTGTTTTTGTTTTTTTTTACCTGATTTAATGGCCGAGTCCTTAATTTTAAACCATTCCCATTTATTGACATGTAATGTGCCCATATTTTGACTTCTTTACCAAGTCTACTTCTTCACTACCTTGTAGAGGGTGACTCTGCCTCATCTGAACCGTAAAATGAGTACAGTCAGAGGTTACAGCGGGATTCAGCAGGTGGGGGACCCTAAGATTGGTTGTAGTGGCTCAGCGTTGGGTAAAGAATCACAATAATTTATATTGTGCGCTCCAGTAGATTTTCTTTGTGTGCAGGCTGTGATCAGCTGCTGCTGCTCAGAGGTTTACTGCTCTTTGTGGATTTACTCAACTGAATTCAACATGATGTAACCCAATATTTCACAAGCTATCTTGACTGATTTCCACACTGACAGTATACTGTTTATACTGACAGTACTCAGTTTGTGTAAAGTTGGAACTCAGTGAATGAATCTAGGCATCATCAACTTAAATTGAATCTAATCTACACTTGATGTAACCTAAATATGAGTGTGAACACCACAGCTGCTGTGCACCAGTCCAACACAGAGCTTTACTGTAAATTCACCACAGTACAGCAAAATAACCTGTTTATCCTGCAATAAACTGCAGGATTTGAATAACACAAAGTTAGTGTACCTCAGTTTGTTTTGCGGGACGTTTCACAATTTGAAAAAAAACATCATCTTTACATTATATGCAGATCCAAGATCTGATTTTAAAATGTAAGCTTTAAATTTCCAGCTTATCAGATGTCACTGAGCAGTCCCTACCTTTAAATCTAACCTCTAACCTATTTGTGTTAAAATGTAGGGAGTAAAAGTAAAAAGTTGTCAGAAAAATAAATACTCAAGTCAAGTACAGATACCTGTAAAACCTACTTAAGTACAGTAACGAAGTACTTGTACTTATTACTTCCCATCTCTGCTCATGAATGATATCAAGTCATTTTGAGCAAGAAAGAACATTCCTGTCAGAATGCAGAAGGTGCAGGCCTGCATAAAATGTTCCTCCTCCTCTAAAATTCCAATCTTTGTGATGAAGGTATATTTTTCACGGGCTGTTCTTGTTTAAATGGCCTGCATAAATCTATCTATCTTCTACACATTGTAGTTTCAACAAGGCGAAGATCGGCGTCACACTGTTAAGGAGTCCTACACAAAGACATATATACTTGTGTATGGTCCTGTTTTAATAAACCGAGAACGCCATCTATCACAGCAAGAAGTGGATTTAAAGAATTCCGGTTGATGCTTCAAAGTAAAATGCATTATTTAAATTGTTATGATGTTTGTGGTTCATAGATTTTTCATAGTGAATTATTTATGAAGGAGTCTTTCCGGTGTTAATAGCAACTTTGCTGTTGCACAGAAAATTCAATATTCGAAAATGAACTATTGAATATTGTTTCCGGTTTATTGATGGCTGCCTCCAGCAGCTTGAGCCCCCGACAGTGAGGGTCGAGTGGGAAAGGAAACTGGATTGTCTGTAAGTGTCATTCATCGTAAAGTGTATTTACTGTTCATTTTAAATGACGTTAGCATTGAAAACACAGGAGGGCTGTGATGTCGGGACTGTGCGCGTGCTTTTGGCGTTTGGTTACCTTTTGTTCATGTTTAACATGTTTACATTTGTGAAGCAGCAGCTAGCTTAGCTTGTTTGGGGAGCTACGAGGATGCGGCATGCTTTCGGTCCTTTAAACAGCTCTTCTGAGAAAGGAAATAGCGTGTAGCTGCGTTTATATCTAATAGTGATGCCTTGTTAACAGCATATTTTTCAGTAATATGGCACCGAGCACAGGGAAAACACAAGGTTATCCATTAAGTCCGTAGATTTTATGCGTTTCGTATAAAAGACGCGACCCCAAACTCCAGTAGAAATTGCACTGACTGAGGACAGTATACGCAGCAATACGAAAACTATCATTCGGTTTAATTTAGGTCTCAATTAAATACCAGACAAAGCCACCAATTCATCTTGGAGATGTAGTATTTGGAGCTAAATTATATATTTTTTCTGTTATTGACATAAACTGCTAAAGTGCAGTTAGAAGGCAGCTGGGCTGCAGCCTACGCTCATGCAGAGTTCACGACAGTGATCAGTCGTCTTGTACTATGGTCTTGTATTACCAGCCCTTCTTTTTGTTGGTTAAACCTGTGCCTGCAGAGGAAAACATGAGACTGAGAATATTGTGCATATTAATGGAATAAAAACAATCTCTTGTAATAGACATCTAAATTCTGTGGTTATATGTTTTAAGTTCTAAAGTTGTTTAGTTGAAGTTCATAATTGTTCTATAAATGTTACATTGACAACAATAATAAGTAAAGGGGTCTTTTAATGCAAGCGGTGATAAAATGAAATAATCTGTACAGGGTGTGCCCTGCCTCTCACCCCATGACAGCTGGGATAGGCTCCAGCAGAGGGGTGCTTTTTTCAGCTCATGCTTTTCTTCACACACACCTTTCGCAGGTCCTGATCTTTGCATGTACATCCAGAGCCATATGGGGCTAAAAGAACTGGGTGTGGATCAGGTCTAATGTCCTATCAGCATCCATGTGTCCAGCAGCATCATGTAGGTGTTCAAGGGCTTGGTGTCTGAAGTTGGTTGGGAGAACGAGCCGATAGCAGGGTTTGCCCTCATCGAAGCACTTCCTGTATAGAACCTCATTTGTCAACACTACCTGGTTCATTGCTCTCAGCATCAGCTGAACCTCTTGACTTTTGTGTTGCGTCCTTTTGTATGAAAGACATTTTCCTGCCTTTATAATGTCAATCACATGGCTTATGATTGGATCGTACCTCTGTTCATGTGCCCAGTCTTCAAGAGACATTTTTGGCAGTGTACAGGATCCAAGTACATCTGTTTGGCAAAATACATCAGGTAGTGCAGATGCCTCAATGGCGAGGCGTGGGTGTAGCTCTGACTGGGCATCAGGTTAAGCTCATGCCTCTGACACACTGCTTTTATAGTCTCAGTAGGGAAATTCGGATCTTTGTCATCCTGCAAAAACTGAGCAGTGAACTTTTTAATCCCATCGTGAACTGATATCAGGTGTGCTAGTGTGTTGGAGGTGTGGGCATCTTGAGAGTCCATAAGCACTTTTTTTGTCTTTGTGTTTTGTCAGCATCTTTTTGTGAGCTATCCAGTATAGACTGGATGTTAAAGTTAAAGCTGGAGAGTGCAGACAACCAGCGGTGCCCTGCTGCATCAAGTTTGATGTCTATATATGGTAGTGGGTTGTTATCTGTCGCACTCCATACAAGTAAGAACTTTTTAGGGACAGGAACTCTAGTTTGTGGGCAGGATATCTCCGTTCACAGAGTGAGAGTCCTCTGCTTGCAGAGGCTATCACTCTTATGTTGCCCTCTTGCTCCTGGTATAATGCTGCACCAAGACCATGCAAGCTCCCAAGCTGTGTGGACAGTGAATGGCATTTTTGGGATCTGCAAATCCAAGAATAGGAGCTGTGTGAGTCTTAAAGAGTCTTAAAAGCATCCTCAAAAGCAGGAGTCTCTCTCTCATTAGTTTATATTCCCTATGTATTGTCCTCCAAATCCCTCTTTGTATTTGTTTTCAGTCTTAAACTCAAGGAAAAAAAGAAGATCCAAAGTGAATTATAAAGTTTCCACAAAAAATAAAAATAGCTCAGAGCTCCAAAAAGTCTTTTCACAACTGCCTGGGTAGTATGGTTTGTGCACAATGTCTCAAGCTTATCTGTTTGTGATGAGGGGCCGTAATATGAATCGGTCCACCGTGGGGACGTTTTAGGGCAGCAGGTCCCTGGCTTGTTGATCCAGTCGAACTTGAATCAGGTAAAAATCAACAACCAGAAAATTTAAAATCGAAGGAACTCAAAAAATCTTTGATCTCCAGTGCCTCTTGGGATCAGGTACATCATCTAATCTCAGAATCGACCACTCCGACAATGTTTATTTTTACAATCTCTTCATTTCTTTGTACTGAACAGTGTTCTTTTCAGTAGTGCGTTCGTCTGGTATTACCAACAAGGCGATAAGTGTATCAGTAGCGCTCACATCCCATCTACTGGTTAAACGCAGATACTCAATCATGAAACAAGGAAAATCTTTTGGAGCCGATAGTGCATTAAACTTAGGCGGGTTACAAATGGAAGGTGACTCATGTCATTTGTGTTTTTAGGTTGAGCGTCCCGCTGGCTGCACGGGGTGTCATGGACGCAATTAAGGAAGGTCATAAGACCAGCCTGAGCTCTGGAAAAATGGTGGTTCTGGCTGCAGGGCTTTCTGTTGGGGCCACTATGGGCTACATCATCTATCGCCACATAAACAGCACCAAGAGCCGTAAGTATCTCCCATTCAGCAGTTGTCATTACAAGCCCAATTTGCGTATGACTGATACATAATTTTGTTCTATTTATTTTAATTTTCTTTTATTATGAGCTTATCTGTAAACAATTGGTTTTAACAGGTCAGGATCCCAACACTGAAGTGTCCAAAATGACTGTTCCTATAGAGGTCTACAGGAACGTGCACAGATGCCAAGCCAGATTTTTAGACATGGTGAGTTTTTCAGATTAAGATCTTTTCACTGTTTCTTTTCACTTGTCCCCATTTGGTTGCCAACAAGTGTAAATAATTGGAATCAATTAATTTTGATGTGATTGTCGTTCTTTATTTTCCTAAAAAGAAAAAATATATATTCTTGGATGGACTTTTTTTTTTTACATTATATTTTAGAAAGATAGAAAAACAGTGTTTAAGTTGAGCCTTAAAATTAAAGTATTGTTCCCAGTCACTCACAGTGAGCTTATTCATTTACAGTGGTATGATATTGAAACTGGAAAAACTAGACTTTGTTGAATATACTCCACCCTCTGTTGTAAGACACCCCACTCAACAAATCATTTTTATCATCTTCACTTACATTTTTATTTTTAGCTACATTCTATCTTCTGCTGCTTCAAAATGACTTCAGAGTTCAATTAGATTTTTTTTATCACCATGGAGATTTGATGTTGTCTTAGTGGTCCTGTGTTTATTTACACTGAATAAATTCCCTCTTGCTTCATGTCTGCATACCCATTTAAGACTTTTTCTATTTATCCGTATTTTATGATGGCATTGTTTCTTCCAAACATGAACTAGATGACTTTTGAATGTGAAGTTTTGTCAAGTAGGTCTTGATTTGTATGTTTCTCAAATTCAGCTGGTCTGTCTTTCCCTTTGTGTGTTTCAGGTGGCTGAGAAGTCTGGAGCTCAAGTGAGGGTCTTGTCAGATTCAGGAGATGGCTGTAAGACGACTGTCTGTTTCCTGCTGCAGGGCTCTAAGGAGCAGGTCTTGTTAGCCCGCTGTGTCCTGGAGAACCTGGTCACAGACTGTGAACTTGTGTCAGAGGTTTTGGAGGTTCCTCAGACCGCTTTAGGACGTATAATAGGTAGACTGATTCTTTTTATTTATTTATTTATTTATTTTTGCTTCTCTGTAACACTGATGTCAAGCAAAAGCTGCACATATCATAGACTTAGCAAAACAATGTATTTTTTCAGAACTGTAGACTAATTAATTGTAATGCTTATTTCACAAGTCAGGATGTATTCTTAGCTTCAGACTTTGTATTTACTTCATTCAGAGCTTGTAGATGCTTCCTTTGACATTTCTGACAAGTAACCTTCAGCCGGCAGCGTGCAGCCTGATGCATACGACCACATCGCCAACACCTTCTGTTGGTCTTGAGCCACATAGTTTTTGGCTCCACTGTCAGCTGTGAAAAGTTTGCACACTGACACTCTCCATACTGTCCTTACTGCCCCTTTTTGTATGCCCACACGCACCGGGTGCTCTAAGGACAGTATGGTGCAATATTCGGGGCTTCCATAAGGTCAGCAATTTTCCTGAGAGCTAGCTGGTGAGGTTGACCATAATGCTGTAGGAGACTGGTAATTGTATTGTCATAAGGCTTTGGGGAATTAGTGTATGAGTCTGCTATCAGAAGCGCTTCCTCATATCAAAGATGGATTAACCAGGATCTGGTACCATAGCATCGTCAGGCAGCATATTCTCCAGGGTGACCTTGAGTCTGGCAAATTCTCTAGACTCCCCTTCAGTGAATGCAGGGATTGTGAGCTTAGGACCATGGTACCCAGTCTCATGATAATGAGAGATTGAAAATTGCGTGGCCAGTCATCATCCCCTCCCAAAGGCAGAGTGTGACCACTGCTTTGTAAAGATGGTGGGAATGATAGAAGTCAATACACTCTCATCACTGGGATCCTGCTGTAGGGGTCGTTGATCTGGCTCAGTTGTGTTTGAACAATAGATGGTTGACCGTGACAGCAATGACAGTTCAGTAGGTGGAGTACAAGCATTAACACGTACAAGTCTCCTGTGCTTATCCATCACCTGTCGCTGAAGCCTGTGATTATCTTCCATCAATCTCTGAATTGCCTCCATAACCTCAGGTATTGTTTCCCAGTTCATTAAAAAAATGTAGTACTGGGGTGAAAATAAGTGCAAGTTACATTTCTGGGCTTGTTTCTATGTAGGTCTGTGTGGTTCTATAACAAGGAATAAATGGTATAATAAAACAGGTTGTCATATGATGTAAGATATATTTGGACGTGAGCTTATTTTTCTGACAGCTAATTTCTTAAACATAATGCCCAGAAATCAATACCTAAAATGAACAAATAATGCAAAGCAACAATGAAGCCTTGATACTATATAGCTCTAGCATAGCTCTTGCTTTTAATGCATCTACATAGTACAACAATAATAAATCGCACAACATTGCGTAAACTGTGCTAATCAAATGGACTTGTTCAAACATCAGCATTACACGGTAATAACTCGTCTGACGCCATTAATAACAACAGCGACCCCCGACTGTTACAAAGTGGGACCAAACTACACTATCACAACCACAATATAAAAAGTGAAGAAATTAACAGCAGGCTTTCAATTACCCGCTGGTTGTGTTGGGAGTGTCTTATTACTTTGGTATTAGCATTTAAAGTTATCATTTTTATTATCATTTATTGACCGTTATAGTGGTCACATTCACTGGATTAATGATGGACATTTATGCTTGAGGCCTCAGTCTCATCTATGCACATTTTGGTTCACATGACATTGTGTCACCTTATGTTATATTTCAGGTTATTTTATGATTTGTTTTATGTGTGCCCCCTGGAATTTGGTTCTGCAGACCAACCTGTGTTTGGGTAGTATGAATTAGTTTGGGGATAAATTCTAGTTAAGTGGGGATTGTCCAAAAAGTGTTATTGTAGCAGATGTTTTAATTAGAAGAGGATCTATTATTTATTGGGCCTGTCAAAAAGAGACATAAAGTATGAAGCACCCCGGAGACGTGGTTTTTAGCACATGAGAAAGAAGTCAGTAAAGCCCAGAGGTGAGGGGTCGGTGAGCAGGTTTCAGGGGACGACACTTTATGCAGATTAGCTGGGAACAAAGGAGCGGGTGGAGATAGTCGAGTGGGGACTTTTTTTTATAATAGAAATTCTGGTTTTAATTGAACATACAAACGGTCCAAATCGGGATCTCCTCGGCCGGAGGAGAAGGCTACGGGGAAACCAGACCATGACCGACAACTGCACACACACATGACAAAGACATGAAAAAACACACTAAGTGATAAGTAATAAATCAGTGCCACAGTCCTTTCACACCACCCAGCAGCAGTCCCCTCATGTCCTCAGGGAGTGTTCTGATTGGCTGTCACTTAACAGCCAATTTATTCTATCAGAGGAAGCTGTCCTTTGTCACAGACATGATTATCTGTACGTTGCAGGTCGTGGTGGAGAGAGTCTGAAACAGATCACCAGAATGACAGGAGCCAAAGTGGCCTGTTCCAAAGAGAAGGCGGATGGTTCATGGGCAAAAGGCAAGGTGACAATCACAGGGACCAGACAGGAGGTGAAACGGGCCCAGGTTAGGCACGATGCATTGATTTGGATCACCTGACTGTGCTCAGCCCTTTTATTCATTTCTGTTGAGGAGAAATCTAACTTCTGTTTTTACAACCTTTTCAAAGGATTTGATTCTAGAAAAAGTCACAGATGACATGATGGTGAGGACAACGATTTCACAGTCATCAGCCCGGCGCCAGAAACGTGGCCACATTGTTGTGAGTCAGAAGCTAAACAGCACAGAGACTGAAGCACTCTTGTGCTTCAACAACAATGGTCCCTTCTCCCAGACAGAGAAGAATGGACCTGTCTGTGCCAATGGGACCACAGGAGAACCAGAAAGTTTTTTTGACCAGGTGGGGGAGCTAAAAATCCAAACAGGCAGCAAGGAGGAGGGTAGCACCGCTACAAAGATGTTTTCTGAAGTGTCCAAGTTTGAAAGTGAGTTCAGATTTCAGTCACTCTGTCGCTCCCATGTTATGCGTTTTCAAGCATATTTATTTCATATTTTCCTCTCTGTTCCAGTTTCAAGCCCAGACCTGAGCTTCCAGCCTGATGAGCACCTTGAGGTGTATGTTTCTGCATCGGAGAACCCAAACCACTTCTGGATCCAGATCCTGGGGGTTCGATCCATTCAGCTGGACAAATTGACTGAGGAGATGAAACACTTCTACAACAGTGGAAACCCTACAGTAAGGACACGTCTTGCTGTCTTTGTGTTTGTCTTGTTCCAAAAGAGTCTTTATGATAAAGCCAGGATTTTTATTATCCTCCCACAGGAGGATATTGCCATCATACTGACTGCCCATGAGCTTTTACTTTTCCAGTGTATTTACTCAATAAACACAAGTAGAGCCATGAAATTTGGCATATGTGTACTTTACTCTTCAAAGATGTGCAGCGCGATATTCATATGTCCGTCTGTCTGTGACGTTTTACCTTTCTGGTCTCTAAACTCCAAAACCAGAGGGAGTTGAGCTCCTTCTGATTAACTGAGTGGTGTCTATAATGTTGGTCAGGGATGACTCATGGCCTTAAATTGTACAGACTGACTTATCATTGAGCAATATTAAAGCCATACCTACTGCTCACCAATATTACGCAAATGTAAACAACATGATTGCATTATGTTTTGTACACGATTGCCTTGTGATTATAATGTTATACATAATGCATTGATATAAGCAGATTATGCACTATGGTTTCATTATGTAGTAATATTCCCGTACACCAATGAGTATAATATGATGTAATATTATTATTTGGATAAAAGTTTAAGGCAAAGCCGCCACATTAGGGCAAAATAGTTTTGCAGAGGGTAATAAGATGTCTGCTGAAGGCTTTTCTATTATGAAATGCACAGAATATAAACCAAACTGAATGCGCATCTTCGCTTTCAGCCGTCTCAGTTTTTTTCAGAGTACTATATTCTGTAGAAACCCAAGCCAACCGGCCAAGATTAAAGGTCCAAGAAGAGCTACTGCAGCGCCATTAACTGCAGCAACCGGAGTGCAGGGATCCGGATCAAAGGACCAGTTAAATGTCCTTTTCAATGCTTTCCTCGCCCAGACAAAGACAAGGACATGCAAGTACACACACTGAGGTCCTGTTTACTTGAGAATGATTAGCTGGGTATATAGAATGGTATCGTTTTTCCGCTTTTGTTTTCAAAAAGTAATGCTTGCAGACAGCAACGTTTTAAAAATGATTGCCATTCACAGAACCACAAGAGACGGTGAAAACGTTGCGGGGACTCAAACTGCCGCTGTCGTGTAAACGAATGGCCAATACGCATAAAAAGTTCACCGTTTCTCATGTACTGGTACCAGGTACCAATGGAAATGCCTACAAAGCGTGCCGAGCCGAGCTGCGCTGAGTAGGTACTTATGGAAACGAGGCATAAATAATAAATAACTGAGTCATCATCATCATCATCTGACCATGCTGTCAATCAGCTGTGCGCATACTTCAGAGTTTCTGCCAATGACACAGATAACAAAAGATTATGTTAAGCTTTTATTTCATTACGCTATTAGCCATTATATTGAACCATATAATATTTATATATTATATTATTTATTATAATTAATATTATTATTTTATTATAGACTGATGACTCTGCACATTAAGTAGTTTATAACTTTATACTCAGGTTTATTAAACGTTATTAAAACCCGAGGCGTTCATAAGAGAAAGCTGTGTGAATGAATTGGTTGCTTTCAGGTTGAATAAATTGCTTTCAGGCAGGGAAAAATTGCTTCATAAATAGTGCAGGTTTTCATTCATTCACGCTGCTGTGGGAGCGATCCAATATAACGGCTGCCTTTGGGTCGTTTCTCACAGTTGGTGACGTCACAGGGGCCTTCGCGCATTCTGTTTGGTCTATATTCTGTGGTGAAATGAGGCTATAATGTTATCCTGACTTCTACATTTATTTTACATTTTCATTAATTGTGGGATGAGATCCCCATCAGTGGTGGGTCTGTTAATCTGTGGGCTCACATACACTTGGCAGAAACCTCAAGGATGTTCAAGATGGAGGAGACCAGGGGCGCCAGGGTGGCACAGAGTTTGAGCAGGCAACCATATATGCCACGTGGCAGTGCGGGCGGCGCAGGCTTGAGTCCTGACCTGTCGCCACTTACCGCATGTCTTCCCCCGTCTCTCTCCTCCCACTCCCCCGTCTCTCTCCAATGCAAACTAACGAATAAAGTCATAAAAGTCCAAAAAAAAAAAAAAAATGTAAAAAAAAGATGGATGAGACCTTGTTAGCCAATCTGGTACTGGCCATAAAAATAGTATCTTCACATGTGAAGATGCTATTTTTATGGCCAGTGCCTAAAGAATAATGATTACTCTTGGTGATGAGCAACACATACATGTCAAGGTGTTTCAGACTTTGGGTGATGGGACGTTGTTGAGGTTAGCTATGATATTTTTGTTTCCTTCTGGCATTAATAAACAGATTTGGATAATTTTCTCAAGTTCCAAGTACTTTCCTTGTTGTCTTCATTCTGTTTCAGGTTTGTTAACAGGTGTTGATTTAGTTTCGTTTCATTTCATTTCATTTAAAGTTTTAATCAGCTATAGTTCAAATGGTGAAAACTGGCCAACATTCACTAAATGACACGAGAACCGACTGCAAGTGTGGGGTGCGCGCCTGCTTGCTAATTGCAGTGATAGAAGAGTTCCAATAGAAAACTGGTGAAATTCTCAGCCCGTGCAAGAGACCTCAGCCCTCAGTGGGACAAACTGTGACCGGCACTGGCAAAGCCAAACACAGGCGCCATCATACTGGAAGTTCAAGTGAATGCACCCAACATAACAGTACTAAAAGCTGGGACACTGTACATCGAATCCACATGTTGTAGTTGCTGAGATCGTAATAAATTGATGATCAGATGCCTAAATTCTACAACCACACAGGAATGTGAATGACCATGTTCCCTGTAAATTCCATATCCTGAACTGGATTTATTCTAATATGCAATGTCAGGATACATATCTTGCTACAACAACAATAGGATCAGATGCAATACTGGGATATTTATTGTGCTTGTAAACTCATTAGTAAGACACAGAATGTTCCATCATCTTGGCTCCACTATCATTGCAATGCTCTCTGTTATCCATTCAAATCTGTTCTGTGTTTAAAATGTGTGAACACATCTGGTTTTTTGGTCTGTAGGATCATCAAGTGGAGACCATTGTGGTGGGGGACATTGTGGCCGCTCCATACAGAGACCACGGCACATGGAACAGGGCCAGGGTGCTGGGAGTCCTGGGCTCTGGACTGGTGGACCTTTATTATGTTGACTTTGGGGACAATGGGGAACTGCCCATAAGCAGCCTCCGCCGCATGAGGTAGGTAAAAGAGGAAAAACTGAATTTTAATATACTGAATTTTCTCTTACATTTTTGAGAAATTCTGATTGAAAAAGTACAAGATTGAGTCAGCCTGAGCCTATCCCAGCTGTCATAGGGCAAGAGGCAGAGAGACTGACAAGCATTCACATTCATACCTATCGGCAATTTAGAACCACCAATTAACCTAACCCCACTAACTGCATGTCTTTGGACTGTGGGAGGAAACCGGTGAACCCGGAGTAAACCCACACAAACACAGGGAGAACATGCAAACTCCACACAGGAAGGCCCGGGCCAAGGTGGATTTGAACCAAGACCTTCTCGCTGTGAGGCAACAGTGCTAACCACTGTGCTGCCTCAAAATACAAATAATAATAGTTTTTATTTGCTGGCACCTTTGAAAGCACTGAAGGTCACCTTACAACCCAAAATTAACAACAAGAACAATATTAAGCGATTTGAAATCCAGGAATAATATGATTGTAAGACACATAAAACAAGATTGTTATAGCTGATATGCTGATGAAAACGAATGCATTTTGAATTGTGTCAGTCTACCTGACGAAGATGAAGTGATAATAAGTTCCGAAGATGTGGTGCAGCACAGCTAAGACTCTGGCACCCATGCTGTTAAGTGTGAAGCAAAGAACATTCAGGAGAGCATCTGAAGTTGAGTGTAGGGTGTGTGTGGGGGGGGGGGGGGGTGTAAGGATGAAGAATGTCTGAAAGATATGAGGGTGCCAAGTCACTGAACGCTTTGAAAGTGAGGAGCAAAAAAAGTGAGGAGCAGAATCTATGCTCTCTCTCTCTCTTTCTGTGTTTAGCACAGCCTGATAGTAATGAATTACAGTAGTCCAGCCTAGAAGTAATAAATGCATCAATTAGCTTTTCAGTATCACTCTGCGACAGGATGTTTCTCATTTTAGAAATAATGTGTAAATGCAAGCAAGCACTCCTACATATTTGCTTAATATGTGCATTGATGGACAGATCCTCGTCAAAAATGACTCCAAGATTTCTGGAGGCCAAGGTCACAATTATAAATGCCATCCAGAGTAAGAATCTGGTTAGACACCATGTTTCAAAGGTTTGTAGGTCTGAGTACAAGAACTTCAGTTTTACGTGAATTTAGAAGCAGGAAGTTAGAGGTCATTCAGACCTTTATGTCTTTAAGACAGTCCTGCAGTTTAACTGATATGGATATATAAAGCTGGATGCATAACAATGAATCTATATGCTTACTAATCATACTGCCTAAGGGAAGCATGTATAGTGTAAATAAAATTGGTCCTAGCACAGAACTCCATGATTAACCTTAGTGTGTGAAGAAGACTCCCCATTTACATGAACAAATTGCAGTCTATTAGATAAATAGGATTCAAACC
>JAVDPK010003173.1:60785-72320 GCA_034780415.1 Cichlasoma orientale | reverse complement strand
TATATAATGAGGGGCCCCATGGGATTTTCTGGTTTTTAAGGGGGCCGCAGCACTCTTGACTTTGGGAACCACTCCTTAGCTTACAATGACTGCAGCTATGGCTGTGATCATTTCCTTCCATACACTATTATTCGCTATTATTATTCGTAGCTATTATTCGTGCAGTATCTTCCCAAAACTGTTGCCTTTCACTCTTCTAGCTGGCTGAGGGCCATTCTACCTGCACTATTTGGACTATTATGTCCAGTGAAAGATCTATGTTTGTTTGGAGGTGCTGGGCTCAGCAGGGTAATACTGGCCCGGGCTCCTCCTTCATCTCACCAGGATCAATCCAGATCCTGCATGCTGCACCGTGTGTTCCTGAACCAGGTACTTCATCTTGGTCTGATGTATCTTTAGACTGCACTGTGCCAGCGGTTCTGGTTTGTTGCACAAAGTGAATGGAATAATGAAGGAGAACTAGCTCCAAATTCTTTAACTTCACCTCAAATCAACAACCAATTGCCAGCATTATGCCAGAAGCTTGTTGATGTCTGGTCGAGGTGCAACTTACTGGCTGTATATGTATATATTTGAGCCTCTATGTATAATTTTGACCCCGTATGAATTAGAAAATAGCCAAAATAAATTCAAACTTGTATGCCCAATTCTTCTTTTTGTTTTGAAGTCATTAAAGCTGTATGCCATACAGTCATTCCACCCTGGTAAAGAACAGTTCAACAAAAAGAATTAAAAGCTCCAGATTACCATGACATTCACACCCACGATGAGTCTAACGTCTAACCACAACTGTATGTAAAAGACGAAATAAATAATGATAAAAAGAAAAAAAGAGAACCTTGCTGTTTATATTGGTGTGTAACTCACGTGCTCTAGCACCCAGTGTTTCCCACATAGACTTTACTTGGGTGTTCTGGCCAGGTTATATTAATTGCCACTCAAATATATCAGACAAGTCACTTTATCCTTTTTTGTTGTTGTTATTTTAACTTCTTTTTAGGTCTGAGAGATCAGACAGCCCCCCTTACTTCTATTCTGAAAGTTCATTTGCTGTTAATCAATCTTCCAATCACTTTTGTTTTCTTTTTACAGGATGATGTAATAGGAGCATCATCAGAGCTCAGTCTTTCCTGTATCAGTTTATCAGGTGAGTTCTGGCATGGAACTGTAATGTGGGATCGGACAGTGATTGTGTTTGTGCGAACATGAATTAACACTTATCCCTTTGTGTTGCTGGAATTGTGTGTTGATGTAAACATGTTATCAAGAAGGTTGTGCAAATGGTGACCTAAGCGGAGTAGAAGTGATGCTGAACCATTCTGATGCAGCAAGTAAAATGTTTCACAGAGATCCTCAAGATAAGACTTTAAACTGAGATGGCATGACTTCAATCCAAAACTGTAAAAGTGGAAAGGGGACGGGTGAAATATTTCAGCATTGACCCTTGGCCTTAAAGAGCAAAATATACAGGTACAGGCAAATGTTGAATTAATAGTCTCTTTTCATAAGCTCTGGGTCATATCTCACACACGTATTTTTTTCTCTCCAAAAACATCTGATAGTATTCCCACATATTGCCCTAGCAATACATCGAGCAAGTGCCCCTCTGCACGAGCAGTGAGCACAGGGCCCACCAAAGGATGTTGGGCCCTAAAACCACTGTAATGATGTCTCGGATTTAGTCAGATACATTGACACCAGTGGCCTGCTGAAGGTCATTTTGTAGGTCTCCAAAGGTGCTCATCATGTTCCTCCTTACACAACGGAGCAGATACTGGTCTTGCTGATGGGTTAAGGACCCTCTATGGCCCTGTCTCCTAGAGTAACTGCCTGTCTCCTGGAATCTCCTCCATGCTCATGAGACTTTGCTGGGACACACAGGAAACCTCCTGGCAATGGCACATATTGATGTACCATCTTGGAAGAGTTGGGCTACCTGTGCAACCTCTGTTGGGTACAGGTTTCCCCTCATGGTACCAATAGTGACACTGATGTTTAAACAGTCAGAAAAGATGAGGAGGGGAAAATGTCAGTGGCCTCCACCGGTAAAACCATTCCTGTTTTGGGGGTTGTCTTATTGTTGCCCCTCTAGTACATCTGTTGTTAATTTCATTAACAGCAAAGAGGCTGAAACTGACTAACACCCCCCTCTGATACTTAACTGACCACAGATCAGTATCCCAAAAGTAACTTGAGGCTGTACTCGAATTAAAAATGTTCCTGTAATTTTTAAGCAGTATATATAAAATATATTAATATAAATTAATAAAATGATAGCTGAAATAAAAGGCTTGAGCATTGTATGACATGGTTAACTGTGGATTAAAAATAATTATGAAAAATGAAGGCGGTAACAAAACAGTTGTTTAAATTTTGTACATTCATTCAATTACCTGATTTCTCAGAGATGCTAATCTGAAAGTGCTGGTTTAACCTGCACCGCTTCAAGTTGCCTGTTTTACTCAACTAGACATTGTAAGAGCTGAAATAAAACCAACAAGACACATTTTAGTTTGGATCAGTAAAGTTTTTCAGTTCTGAATCCAGCACAGTTTGTAGTTTTTCTCTCTCTGTTACATTGTCAGTTTGGTTAAAGGGACTGAGTCATCACACGGTGACTCTGTCAAGCTCCTGCATTGTGGTGGATAAGTGTTTTAAGCTGCTGCCACAGTGATTGTTAACGTGAGCATTTCCTTTTCGTACCTCAGAAGCTGCCTCTATATCAGGAAGTGTTGACGATGTTGTGGAGGACGAGCTGCTGTGAGACCAAAGACATTCATAAATACCAAGGTATCTTCTCCCAGCTTGATGACTGAGTGATTCTGAACATTTGCTAGAGAATGCATGTGTGTGAACCATTGTGTCTATAAAAATAACGACTGCTTATTTAGCAGTTGTGATCATCCACTCCTCAGCATAAGCCCTAATGATGAAGAAGAGCTCCGTCTAATCCAAACTTGACTACATAAATCCTCATCGTGAAGCCTTACCTACTTGACAAGTGTCCAACAGTTCTTCCAGCCATAGTCACTTTATTGTTGGTACTTCAGTAATGAATACTTTGGTTTTGCTTTCCTGTTTTGTTCTGCTTTAATTAAATGTGTTGCAAATAAAAAAAAATTTTTTGTTCAAGAAATGAGAAAATCAGTAAAACCAGAATGTCAGTATTATTGAAAAGCACTGTGAAGTCAGTGGAGCCAGAGTTTAGCTGGTTTTTGGCTAATGTTTAGTTTCTTGCTATACTTGTATGTATATTAAAACTGAATTCCCTTTATTGGGCTTAAGTTATTATATTTTGGAAATTAAAAGCTAAAGTGTTATTGAATGTGTTTCTCAGGTTGTGTTCGGTATGAAAATGTGGTGTCTACTGTAATCTCTCAGAAGAAAGATTATCTTCAGAAGTGTAAGCAACAGCACTATATTCTAATAAAGGATTTATTTTATTCCACAAGTATTGTGTGTTTTATTTTAAAATGCTTTATTATATATGCATATTTGAAAAATTAAAGTAAGGAGCCAAAAAAAAGACTGACTATAAAATGAGTTACTGTATTTACAGATATTCTGTTTTTGAACTGAAGGGGTCTTTCATTCATTTCCTCTGCAGAGTCCACTGTTTTGTTTCTGCATTAGGCTATGACCTCCATTCCAGATCCACCAATCACAAGAAAGTAGGTTACGCTCGCCCATGCGCAAAGGCTGCAGAGTAATTTGTTGATATCCTGCTTGGTAGTATTTTAGACTAAATTTCAAAGCCAAATTCTGCCCCAGCATAGGGGTTTTGTTTGAATTAGGCAGCGCAGATAACTAGAAGGGCATCTATATGAAGGGCTGATGGAAGATACAAGGGATTTGGTGAGTTGGTTTGAAACATTTTTGGGCCGCGAGCCTCCGACTCCAGTGGATTTGCTCAGGCTAGTGCACTTCCTTTGTTGTTATCTCTTTACGGTAACCAGCTAGTGGTTCAGCCAGCTGTAAATATCACTAAAGCTCTCCAAAAACAAGTAGAAATTTTGTTTTACAAAAAGCTTTAATTTATTGCAACTACACGTTGATAAATGCAAGTTTAAAATAAAAAAGCGTTGTTCTGAATAAAAACAGGAAAAACGGGTTTCCGCTAGCTAGACATGCTAGTGCTGTTAGCATTAGGAGGCGTTTGTAATAAGGCCGTCCGCTATTTTAGTTTCTGTGTTACTTGGCTTTTCTAATTTGTACATGTAAAATGGCGCTTAGAATGAATGCTTTCTGCCAGCTACTGATTTTTTCCCCCCAGCATTGTTGCTTGTTGACTAATTGATCTTAACGCGGCCAGTTTGGGTTTCAGCTGAGATGCTGTGAAGAGGAAGTAAACCAGCTTTGACAACATGTTCGTATTGTTCCGGATCCTGTGATCGCGCTTCCACATTTCATGGCAGTAATTGCATTTAGATTTTGCCTTTTCTAAATTTAGGTTCATCGTTATTTCTGTAAAGCATCTAAAGAGGTTGGACGGTAAAAAAAATATTCCAGGGAAACTTAAAATGTTGAGAGCGAAAAAGTAGAATTGAATACTGCTCTTAAAATTGTTTTGCAAGATTAGTGGTGAGAAACACAAACTTTTAAATATCGGCATCCATTGTCATAATCGTTTATTTTCAATAATTTATCATTACTTTGTTTATTTGCTGACTTTGTTAGCCACATGTTGTAGTGAACACTGTCTGTGGTCAAGCCTGACTTTTTTTCCTGGACGAACGATTTTCTTGTCATCTGGTGTCGTACCAGCAAGTGATCACCTGCCAAAAATGGTTTCCAGTGTTGTGCCAAAAAGTGATCGTCAGCCAAAAAGTGATTTCCATTATTTTCCAACAAATGATTGCCTGTATTTAAACTGTTGTAAATTACTTCTGTGGCCTATAATCTGTTAAGCATATGACAAACATAGCTGTCATTAATGATATTAAGTCATTTTGAGGCAGAAACAACATTCCTGTCACAAGGTAGAAGCTGCAATCACTTTTTGGCAAAGTGATTTTCATATATTCTTTAATTTTCAGGGTAAAAACTGTAACTGACATTAAAAATGTCTTTATAAAGAGAGATCTGGCAAAGAAGGCTGTTGAAATTACAACAAATATAACATCACAGTTCTATAAAGATATTTGAATTGGCCAAAAAGGAGTTGATTGATTATAAAGTAGATACATTATACCTTAGATACAAGATACTTGCAAAACAGGCCGTTTTTTAAAATTATTTTGTATATAAGCTCTTCATTAATCCTGTCCATACAGTCTATTTAAATTGCAACAAATATAACGTAATAGTTATATAAAGATATTTGAAGTGGCCAAAAAGGACCGGCTAGATTATAATGTAGAACACAGAGTAGATACAGTAATGGAGTCATAAAGATACTTGCAGAACAGGTAATTTTCACATTTTATTTGTAACCCCTTTGTATATCCTGTTGCCTACAGCCCATTTATCAATATAAATAAAAATATTAGACATAAAATAATAATAAAAAAAAACAGGTGATCACTTTTTTGACACAACTCTGGCAAGAAGATTTTTTTTTTGTTTTTAGTCACTTTTTGCCTTGGGATTAATTTATTTTGTTTGATTATCAAGTAGAATAGATTTCTATTGAAGAAGGTAACGCAGCATCATTGGGCTTACAGATGTTTATTAATGAGTACCACAAATACATGATTCACTGATATTTTCCTACCTGAATCTAAATGATGCACAAATGATGAAAGCCACACTGTCTTAGGAACTGTAAACACCCATCTGTAAACTAAAAAAAAAAATCCAATTTAACATTAATGGTAATTTGGTGAGTTGGGTATTATTTACAGTTGTCTAAAATGTGATAAAATGCTCATAGAATCACACAAATAATAAAATCAGAATTTTAATTACAAAGAACATCCTAAAGTGATGTGCTTTTTCTAGCTTTCTCTGCAGATACTTGTTTCAATTTTCTTCAGTCGCAGAAATAACCTGCTCTTTTTTTTTTCTTTCTTTTTTTTTTGCTTTGGTGGCCAGATTTAGCACAAGATGCACTCTATTTATCCCCAAACTGGATATTCTTGTGTTACAGCAGCCAAAACGCCAAACACAACCAATAACAAATTAAAATAATAGTTTAATAAAGTGCAGTAGCTCAAAAGAAATAGATAGAAATAGAAATTTGAGGAAGCAGTCTAGTTCAGTAAGTAAAGTGACTCAAAAAGGAATTAAACTGATTTAAATAAAATACGGTCTTCTGATCAGTTACAGTGACTCAACTTCACTGCTTTCTCCATGAAACACATTAAGGAAAATGTATTGCCTTATATGGAGAAAAGGAGGCATGGCAAATTGCAGGGAGCGAGCACAGACATTTTTAATTCACTAACATTCGCATGCACGGTGGTAAGAATTAAAAAAAAATTGTGTGTGAACTTACTCTGTGTGCACAATGAAAACACGAGGCCCATTGCATTTACTGTGAGTTACCTGATTGTGCTTATTTTTCTGTCAGCCCATCCAAAAGTCCTTTTTAAAAGCAGATAAAATCTCTGTTACTTCACTCAGTCTTTTTTTCTGTTGTGTCCATGTCTGTGAAGGCTGAGCGTACCCCACGTTCAGATCGTAAGCGGAGAGACTCATTCGGGATCTTTGATGGCTATGACAGCTGCAGCGAGGAGTCTACCAGCAGCTCTAGCTCAGAGGACAGTGAGGATGAGGTGGTGCCCTCCATCCCTGCCAGTCTGCCCATCATTAAGAACAATGGGCAAGTCTACACCTACCCTGATGGAAAGGCTGGAATGGGTGAGTGCATTGAGCTTATTCTTTGTAGGTATTGCTAAACTTAGCTGCTGTGGCTAAGGAGGTGTCTTAAAATTGAAGGCCAGGTCATGAGTTTGATTCTCAGATCCTCAACGTTCGTATGTCGAAATGTCCTTAGTCAAGATCCTCAATCCCAAATTGCCCAATATGCATTTAAAATGGCTGTAACACCTAAACGGTTAATGCATTATTTTTGTTATACTCCTTTAATTAAAGTCTGCACTTCAATCATATTTTGATTAATTGGTTTAAAATCCGCTGTGGTGAAGTACAGAGGAAAAATTACTAAACAAAAATTTCCCATAACATAACTGTAAATACAATTTACCATTTGCAGGCTGTTGATCTATTTCAGTTTGTTTTCACAGCCACATGTGAGATGTGTGGGATGGTCGGTGTACGAGATGCTTTTTACTCGAAAACAAAGCGTTTCTGCAGCGTGTCCTGTTCAAGGAGTTACTCCTCAAATTCTAAAAAAGCTAGCATCTTGGCAAGACTCCAGGTAAATGCATTATGAAGCTGCTATGCTAGTTTAACAAAGATGATTATGTATTACTTAAATATTAACATCTGTTTTGATTTTACAAGGGCAAACCACCAACAAAAAAGGCCAAAGTCTTACAAAAACAGCCTCTCATGGCGAAGTTGGCAGCTTATGCCCAGTACCAAGCAAGTCAGCAGAACCAGGCCAAATCGAAAGCGGGTAGGTTATGAAAAGGCAGTCATTCTAGGCCTCACAGTGCTGCTCTGTTTGATGTACCCCAGCTTCACACGATTTGTTATTTCTCTCAGTGGTCCCTGCAGAGAGCTTTGAGTGGGGGCAGTATATCTGTAGCAATAACACAGTTGGGGCTCCTGTCAGCTGTTTCAAGCATGTAAGTAAAACCTTGAGCTGAGAAGGTGGTGACTGTTGGTATGATATTTTCATGGCTGAATAACCTCTGTGCCACAGGCCCCTATGGGGACATGCTGGGGAGACATCGAAGTAGGTGTGAGGATTGAAGTGCCCAACTCTGATACCAACTTCTCCACTAAGGTGTACTGGATAGCAGAAATCATAAAGCTAGCAGGTAAGACTACAAGTAATCAAGGGAAAAATCTGAGAGACAACCTTTCTGGGTCTTTGTGTTTTGTCATTTCTGTAAACTCATGGTAGAAGCAGCTGTTAAGGCTAAATTGGTATATCACAACACGGCAAATGTATGCAAAGTCTAATGTGAAATTCGCACACTGAAGTCAGTTTGTCAGTGTTGTTGTTTCAGAGGTTATGAATGAGTGCTTACAATAGCAGTGTTTCCTCTTGTTCTTTAGGGTTCAAGGCGTTCCTCCGTTACGAGGGCTTTGACAGCGACACAAGTAAAGACTTCTGGTGTAATCTCTGTATCCCTGAAGTGCACCCTGTGGGATGGTGTGCTTCGAGTGGCAAACCCCTCGTACCTCCAAAAAGTGAGTGTTGTGGCAAGCTTTATCAAAGTTTTCTTCATCACTGTATTTAATCATTGCTGTCCTGTAATCTCCTCGACAGGCATACAACATAAGCACTCTAACTGGAAAATGTTTCTTGTGAAGCGCCTCACTGGAGCTAAAACACTGCCACCTAACTTTAATGATATGGTAAGGCACACAACTACCGAGGACTCCAGGCCAGTATTGTAAAGCTAAAAGTTATTCTTGCTGAACCCGAAACTCTATTAAAACATTGTTGTTGCTGTTTTTGTCCATCCTCGGGTGTTACATTTAATCTTGGTTTGGTAAACCTGTCGCTCGCTTTTCACTAAAGGTGCAGGAGAACATGCAGTTCCCCTTTAAGAAGCTAATGCGGGTCGAGGTGGTGGATAAGAATTATCTTAGCCGGACACGAGTGGCATTGGTACAGCAAGTGATCGGAGGTCGCCTCAGGCTGGTCTATGAGGAGAGCCAGGATGGATCTGATGATTTCTGGTGCCACATGTACAGCCCCCTCATCCATAATATAGGCTGGTCACGAAGCATTGGGCACCGCTTCAAGCGATCCGGTGGGTACATCGAATCCAGCATCACTTCACTTACCTTGTATGCCTCATATATACCAGAGACAAAAAAAAAGATTAAATAAGTCCCTTACAGATGTTTTTGCATTGTTTGCTTTAACTTGAAGAATTCAAATAATTATATTGATACAGCTGACCAAAAAACTACAAAAACTTACAGCAATGCTCACTTCATGTATGACAAGTAATTTTGATCTATTCAAATTTTAGATATTACAAAGAAATTAGATGGTCAAGTCGATGCTCCTGCACAGCTCTTCCAGAAGGTAAGACAACGAGCCAAGAAGAGAATATATTTGATCCTCGGCCACTTCCAAACTTTCCCATGTCTGAGCCACCACTGAAAGTCTTTGCTCCCTGGCAGGCTTCCCCCTTTGAAAAGAAGGTCCAGAACTTGGAATGAGGGGGTTTTCTTTAAATTGACCAAAAACTCCTATCCTGCACTTCTAGTGAAATTACATGGAAGACTGCCAATTTTGGTCCTGAAGTAGATAAGCAAGTTATTAGTTTTAACATTTCTATATAATTTTAATGTGTTTTGATGTCATTTTTACTATTTTCCCATTACCTACTGGTTTAACAGTGATATCGTAGGATTTAACCATGCAATACAAAGCGCCTTAGGCAACTATCTTTGTGAATTGGCGATATGAGTGTGTATGGCATTTAACCAGCCTTTTATTTAAAATAAAAGAACTCTGTTCATTACACTGCATCCAGGGTTAATGAATCCTCAAACTGCACTCAAAAAACCCAAATAAAGCTGGCTGGGAATTAACCAAAGTCTTTCTAGAAAGCAGGTTTAAAGATTTTTAAAAGAGTCTGCTTTTTAAAAACTGTTTACTTTGCCTGAAAAAAGGTTTGACTTTCCCCAGAAAGTTGGACTTCTACTTCTGTCACCATCTTTGCTTAATGGCTCTTTTTAATGAACTGGATTTTATTTTAGCCTCATAAAAACCACGTTTAAAAGTTATTTGTTAAACCCACATTTGAAAAAAGTAAGCTGGCAATCAAATAACCCCTTTGATCATTCCGTACACATTTGTCTACATCACTTTCTATAGTTATATATCGGACTGTAATATTAATTTTCTGACATCTCCTTCTAAAAAGATTATGTAGGCAGAAGTGTTCACTGTACTTTTTGAGCGCAACAATGTACTAGAAGGGTACCAAAATGTCAGTTTTCTATATATACTCATGTACTTGGATTTAGGAGGGGGGGAAAAGGCAATTTATTCAAAATTTTCTTTATTCTTTTAACAAACATCAAATTAATTTTCAGCATCTGTGTTGATGTTTGTGTGTGGGTCTGTGATCATGCATGTATGGGTTAGTTTGTATGTGCAAATTTGAAAATTAGCACAATTTAGTGGCATACTCAACTATAGGATGAGATTCTCCCGTGTCCTTAAGGATAAAGTTGTGATATTGTGAAGTCTGTTAATTCACACAATTGGCATTTTTGCCGACTTTTCTTCTTGCCTTTAAATAAGCCTCACTTTATTAATAAAGTCATTTTATTTACAGTGTCAGTGACCAAAATGTTAAAAACGCGCACACATTCATACAACGGTTTAAACAGCAAACTACTGTACAGCACCTTTCCTCTCACACCATCTGCAGCAGCTGTGTTATTTGCATTGAGTATTTTGTGTGTGTTTAATATCATAGTTTCTTCATTTCTAAAATCATCCGCTCAGCTGCTGGTACCGTAATCAGTGTGAATGGTCAGCTATAACACACAGGGTGGCAGCCAGTGCCACCTTTTTCATGTAAATGCGCTCATAATTGGAACTGGGAAACCCTGGGTTAACTTAGGAAGTTAATAACCAGCTTCGTGTGACCGCTTATCCTGATTGCCACTGTTAGGGTAAGCGAGTCCAGTTAACAGAAAGATAACCTGGGTATGTTGAATTTGCTTTGTTGTACAGAGCCCAGAAATTGGAAGCATTGCTTTAGCATTATTGCCCTAAGAAAAGTGGTCTAACTGCATAATGTGTCCCTGAGGCAATGAACCAAAAACTGTTGTTTTAGTGGTCAAACCCTCTTCTGCTTATTGTACTGAATAGTGGCACGTCTTGTCATTGAATACAAAATAAATGAATACAAATTTCAAGGAAAAGTATAATAACCAAATATGTGATTGTTGCCTGAGGACACCACCCTACCATAAAGGGATTATGAATGTAGTTTGGATCTGTGAAGCCAAAGCAAAGGTGCTGGTCAAAATTTTCCACTGATAATTGCACTGAAAGAGACTATACAGTGATATATCAGATATTAAAACATATGATGAACTGTGTTCTAATAACTTAACTTGGTGTTTTGTTTTTTCTTCTCCTACCTGTCTGTATGTTATAGGTAAAAGATGTGGACCAGAGTGGGGACTGGTTCAAAGATGGGATGAAATTAGAAGCCATTGACCCCCTCAATCTCTCAGCTATATGTGTAGCTACTGTAAGAAAGGTAAGCCCGATTTTCATTTTAAAAAACCCAATTCCAAAAAAAAGTTGGGACGGGGCAACAAAAAGCTGGAAAAGTAAATAGTACTAAAAAGAAACTGATGGGGGAACATTTTGCAATGAGTGGGTATAAAACATGATTGGGAGTAGAATGGGAGGCAGAGCCTTCAGCTTTCGGGCCCCTCTTCTGTGGAACCAGCTCCCAGTTTGGATTCGGGAGA
>JAVDPK010003173.1:34954-47155 GCA_034780415.1 Cichlasoma orientale | reverse complement strand
TTAATTGGAGGGGAAGGCGAAATGTCAAAAAAGTAACTTAAAGGGACAAATTGTATGTTATTTTTTACATCAATTCGTGGACCGGAAGTTGGAAGCGGCCCGCAGTCTGAAAAAAGTTATGCTGCGTCACTTCCGTTGTGGCTTTTGTATTTGTGTTGCGGCTTTTGTATTTGACCTGACACCTCTGGGCCACCGTATTTAAGGCTTCATTTAAAGTAACGTAACAAAAACCCCACAGACACAGCTGCTTGTTGCAATCCTGGTTTGACCTGGTTTTTGTTGCTTCCTGTTTTCCTTTTTGTTTCTTAAAAGGAAAATATGATTGTTTTTTTTTTTTCTACCATTTTTGTCCCAATTTGTCTCCTGATGAGATTTGGATACAAAGTGTAAGTGTGAGCAATAAAAGACTGTCTCACAATCATTGGAAGCAGACATGTTTCAAGGGGCTCGTGTTCCTGTAATGTAGGAGGGTAGAAAGAAGCATTAAAACAGTTCATGACCAAACTGCATTAATATCTTAGTACAAAAACAAAAAAGACTGTTCTCTAAACTAAATGCTGCTAGCCTCCTCTAGAGTAAACCCCAAATAATCAAAGGCACAATCAACATTGTTTTAGATCTTCAGTTTCTCACTTTTCCTTGTAGATAATGAACTTTCTTGATTTACCTTGTTCCCTAATGCTCCACCCACAGTAGCTATGTATTTAGTGTTTGGGCATCAGTAGCTTGAGGTGGAACCAATGAGTTGATTTAGATTTTTGGGTGCACTGATGTACTGAATGCACGTAACAGAACTTTGTGCGATGTTTTTTTTTTTCATAATCGTCATTGGGTGTTCTTGGCCTGCGTTTCTCTCTTCCACTGTGATTTACAAAGTTATGGAACTCTGTTAATGCCAAGACCACCAAAAACAGAGGCAACATCAAAGTAAAAAAATACGAGACGCTATCAGATATTAAAGGCAGAACTATATTTGTTTAAATCTATTTAAATTTTATGTACTTCTATAATTCTGGGTTAAATTGTGACCTAACTGGTAATGAAAAAAATATTTTCACCATATTATCATTTTGATACACTTTCTGTATACATATGTTGCTTACTATTACAATTTTGGTAGAGTAAGCCAGATTTCTAAGAGTTTTCAGTACATCTCTCTGTTATGAGCCAAAGTGTCAGGAATAATTACTGTAATGAGTTAAACTGACTCAGAATTTTACCGATAAACTATTTTACAACTTGTATAATTTCATTATTTAGGCTGAGCCAGAAAAATTAGCTATTTATGTTGAATTGATATTGCTGTTTTGTCTGAGTAAAACAAATGTGACAAATCAAATTCTGACCTAAATTTCTACTTGGTAATATAATTTTGGTATGCTAAGTCAAATCTTTACCTGCATAATGCCTTTCATTTTGGTTTTAAGCCAAAATTAAAATTATTTTTTAAAATCTGAGCCTAAAGTCAGTCTTAAATTTGGACTTGCAGCCTCATTATTTTTGCTTTCTGAATAGTCATGAAATTTTATTTTTCTTTTCCTGGCGCTTATAGCCTTCCACGGAGAACTGTTTTGGTTGCAGAGGTCATGCAGCTGAACTGGTTCTTCCAGATGAGTACAATGACGAGGTAAACGCTGGAGTTGGGTTTTGTTTTTTCTTTCTTGGCTACTAACACGGGTCTTTTGTATGCGATAGCTTCCCCTCCTGATTATATTGTGGTGCTATATATATATCTATATATATGATAAAAATGACTCAATGTATTGGGAATATTATTGTCTGAAAATAATGGTGAGTTGAGAGGGTTATAGTGCAAAATTTATTTTGGATACAAATGGAAAAAAACCCCATCTATGTTAATAGTTATAAATCTATTGATATTAACACTGACCCTTGAGGTACATTATCAGATTGCAGTTTAAAGTTTGTACATCTTTTTGATAGTGTATACCAGTTTCTGTTCATATGGTTAATTTGTGCTGTGACTAAGCTTTGATAGACTTTGTAAATAAAGCCAGATGTTTGGATTACAATGCTGGTTGTAATGGATGGCTTTTTGTTTACAAGCGTTGCAAATTGTTTCCGCATGGCTGTGAAAATCTGGTGACTTTTGTAAGAGCTGACTTTTACACTGAATAAAAGTTTAATAATTCAGACACTTTGCCAATCCTTTCTCAGTTTCACCACTTGATTCTTTAAAGACATGTTTAACTAACAGGCAAATTGGCAGAGAAAAATCACAAGGACCGTTGTGATAGTGCGCCCCATAACCATACGCTGCACTCTTACACCAATTTGGATCATTCAAAATGATAAAACAGCTGAGGTTTCTAGAAGCTTAATGTACCAGCACTAGTATGGTGGTTAGCACTGCTAGCAAGAAGGTTAAGAACATCAGTGAACTTTCCTGCTGACATTATGGGTTCATTTGATATTGACTGGGAGGTTCCAAAAAAACCAAACATGTCAGCATTAAATAATAATGGGCTTTACTTGTCAAAACTGACAAGTGGTTAACCAATGAGAACGCAGTATCCCAGACTTTCAGCTCTGTCTGCTGGATCTGAAAGCAACTCAGCAGCCAAACTAGGATTCTGCCTGATGCTGATATGAGCCACCACATTTTCTTTATTTAAAAACAAAACAATCCCCGTACTACAGTTCAGCAGGTCACCACAGGATCATATTTACTAATGACACAAAATGGTTGGCATTGTGTCCATTTATTGGAAAGCAGATTACCTTTAACAAAAGTGAGTCAGAGACAGGTTTGAAGTCATTAACTGTACATTCAAGAATTGCATGGAATGTTGCTAGAGGAATGGAGTTCAGAAATTAATCCAGACTAGATGCGGACTGCGCAGAGACCCAATCCGGGATAATGTGTAGAGGACAGGTGGGGCAAGTTGTGCAACATGAAGGATTTTACACAAGTTATGCTCCCTCCAGGCTACAGATGACCACAGGAAATCTGAGGCAAGAGTTTCATTTGGTGTCCAACCAGCGGTAAGGTAAGATCTGCTGAACCCAGAGAACCTCAGTAGAGCCAGCTAAAGGCACAGCTAGTGTAGCTGACCAACTCGTCATCTTTGAACCACAGGGAAATCTCCTTGTTGGCACTCTCCACTGAGTCGCTGCCGTGGATGATGTTCCTAAGAGGACAGAGGCAAAACGTGACTACCCACTCCATACAATCAAGGCACACTGCTGTCTTCACGCTACAAGCACTCACTTGCTGACGTCGATACAGAAGTCTCCTCTGATGGTTCCAGGCTTGGAGTCAGCAGGGTTGGTCTCACCCAGCATCACTCTGCCAGTCTTCACCACACCCTTGCCCTCCCACACCTGAAACACAAGAGATGAGGGTGAAGCTAGTTGGTCTGTGACCTTGAACGCTTGTCTGTAACGGCAGACGGACAGGCTCGAGCTTTGAGCTTTTCTGGTTCAATCTGCCAAGTCTTACCATAGCAACCACTGGACCAGAGTTCATGTAGTTGATGAGGGTAGGAAAGAATGGTCTGTCCTTCAGGTCAACATAATGCTTCATCAGGAGGTCCTCAGAGGCCTGCAGCAAGGAAAAGGCAGCAGTTTGATTATGTTCACTTCCATAATTTTTACCCTCAGTCTTATGTCACCGTCATCATTTGTACAAATGGTTGGCTTTGCTATAAAACTTGTGATTTCAGATCAAGCAATAAGTTGTAGTTACAGTGTCGCAGTGGTGGTATCTGTTCAAACACATTTGTGCGCTTCCAGAGCTTTAGAATCAGATTCTAAAGCTGTACCACAGGTTTAGATAGTGTGAGGTGCAAGTGTCCCAGTCGCCTAACAGTTCATAATGCACGCTCTTCAATCCATTTTCTCCCCTACTTAACTAACTCACAGGGGGCTGGAGAGGGATGGTACACCCTGAACGGGTCGGTTTATCACTAAGACACCCCCCCCCCTCAAAATACAAGCCTGCCAGAGCCCTATGAGAAGTCATCAAAATCCATTAATACTGTGAAATTTTCAAAATAAGAGCTAGTAGTTATATTTAAGCATCCTCTTAATTAAATTCAAAATGAAAAGGTTACAATTTCCTTTACAAATATCAACTCCCACATCCCATAAACTTACTATTTTTAAAATCCAACATCTTTACTTCCAGCTTTTTAAGCAGCAAGCAACCACCAAGTCTAGCAGTAGCAACAATCCCACCAATTTCTCAGAAACTGCATAGCCTAGTTACATAAGAGATTTGTTGAATTAGTTTTACGTAAACACCAAACAGCAGCACCCTTAGATTTTAGAAACATGTTCTGATGGCATGGATGGGTATTGAGAACCAGGATTAAAGTGGTACTAGTTCCACATTAGACCGTAAAAGTACTGATGATTGGCCAGACTAAGACTCACAGGACAGATGTTTGAACAGAAACAACTGCATAACACAGGCTTATAACTTAAGTGCACTTGATGTGCACGTAAAGCTGTGCCTCACCATATCAGGCTAAATGTTCGAGGATGAGGAGACCTCAACTCAGTGCTAATAAGCTGTGCTCAGGAACAGATGAGCAGGCTAATCAGCTCAGAAGTCTTACCCGTTACTTGGCACTCTTACAAGAACATGTCCATATGCTACAGACGGTTAAAATACACGGTTCAAAAAGCAAAACAAAAAAGGAACACTTTAAAATCCTAGTATCAAGTCAATTAGAAATGTTCTCATGGTGATGTTTCTGATGACCCTAAACCCTCCCCTAATTATGCTGCAATAGGTCTAGGCTGCTGGGGGCTTCCCATGATGCACTGTTTCTTCTTCACTCTGTATTTATACGCCACTCTGGATTTAATTAGTTCTTAATCTCTGGCTCTCTTCCACAGCATCTCTTGTATCCCATCTCCCTCCCCTCACCCCCAACTGGCCGTAGCAGGCTGCCCCTCCCTGAGCCTGGTTCTGCTGGAGGTTTCTTCCTGTTAAAAGGGAGTTTTTCCTTCCCACTGTTGCCAAGTGTTTGCTGATATGGGATCTTTTGATTGCTGGGATATTCTCATTATTGTAGGGTCTTTACCTTACAACATTAAGTGCCTTGAGGTGACAGTTGTGATTTGGTGCTATAAATAAAACTGAACTGCACTGAAGGCAATTAACAGGTGTACTAGAGGGGCAACAAATGGTAAATGGACTAGTTCTTATGTAGTATTTTTCTACTCTAGCTGAGCGCTCGAAGTGCTTTATACAACATGTTTGCATTTATCCATCCACACAAGCACTTCTTTCTAGGAGATTAGTGATGCCCTGGTCCAGAACTGGAGGGGATCCCCAGGACACCATCCATTGTCTCAATAAGAGTATGCAATGATGTCAGGGATGCATACAAGCATGTGGGGGTCATACAGACTACTGAGGATCCATTTGAGTTGCTGCAATGAAATTTCACCAAAAGGACGAGCCTGTCACTTAATTTTGATCATTTTAATTTCCAAACAACAATGTGGCATGCTCGATTCCTAACATTACCATATCAGTATAGATATCCAGCATCACCCCCCCCCCCCAAAAAAAACTGACATCTGATGTGTTTTCTAGGTGTTCCTTTAATTTTTTTTTGAGCAGCGTATTTGCGACCATTATGAAAGCAGCCAATCATAACGCATTTGCCTTAACCCTCTGGAGTTGACGGATGCACCGGCATGTCTAAATCACATGACTGATTTAAGATGAAGTAGCAGCGTAGCTGAGTCTGTTTCAGATTCTGTCATAAGTGTAGACTTCAAACTATATATCAGTTTTTAAATTGTGTTGATAGGCCAAGTAAAGCCAAAGGTTTGGTGCACCTATTTCAAGTAAAAAAATTTTTTTTAAAGTGAATATAATAAAGTAGACAAAAACAGACAAATAAGTATATTTGACTCAAAATGTTTCAAGGGGAAGATGTGTTAGTGCATCACTGACAAATTCACACTACTTACATGGAGCATCTTCATGCCCACCAACTTGAAGCCCTTCATCTCAAACCTTTTGATGACCTCACCAATGATGCCCCTCTGCACGCCATCAGGCTTGATGGCAATGAATGTACGTTCCTTCAACTCAGCCATGGCTCTGAAACAAAGCAGACATAAGAATGGTGAAGTCAAACAGGCAGCCTGTGTGCTGTGGAAAGAACGGGCCTCGTGAGCTACTCACGGTCCTCGGCTGCATTTGACAGAGTCAGCAGCAGGGCTGGCTGCCATGAGGCCAGGTGCTGAGGGCACTGACCCCATTGTACAGAACGTACAGCACACTGTCTGGGTTAGCATGGCTCTTAGTGTGATCGTCCAAACGGGACAGCAACTTGATCCAGCAGCTCCGCCCACACAGTGAACACATTTATCTTAATAGTGTCAAGACTGTCACATTCAAACTCTGAATGAGCCAGAATGAGAACATGACAGCACCTCACAGCTTCATACAGCTGATTCAGATTAGATTTAATTCAACAATCAAACAGGGGCTTTTTGTTTTAAAAGCACAGAGCACTAAAACTAGAAGTGTAAAATGAAAGTTTAGTAAAATAAAGTATAGTTTGACAAACTGTCAAATGTAATGCCAGTGTAATAAATCAATACCAAACTGATACAAACCTTTAGCAGGACAACAGAATTTAAGTTACCCATAAGAAATATTGTTTAAAATGGGGATTTCAATTTCTATAAGTGGAAACAAACTACAAGGTGAAATTAGATTTCATAATGACATCTAGTTGGCCACCCTGCCTTTGTTTTATGAACAGTTTTATGTGCAGGGAAAGTGTATTACATCTATGTGTGAGAGGTCAAGTCTCAATCTTCAAGCTTTAAGCCTCAACTCCAACCTAAGGCCTAATCTGTCTCCCAATGCCATCTCATCACGTGAACAGCATTACCTAATAAGATCCATCCATGGGAGAGCGGGGGGGCTATCCCAGCTGTCATTGGGCGAGAGGCAGGGTACAATGTGGACAGTCTGTTGCCAGTCTGTCACCAGCAATTCACCAATAAGTTAAACTGCAGGAATGTCTTAAATACAAACACCTGGATAAAATTTCCTGCTTCTAAATTGAGATAAAACTGGGTTATTGTACTCAGCCCTAAAAATCTTAGAAACATGGCGTTTGACCAGATACTCTGGACGGCATTAACTTGGCCTCTGAGTCATTTTTGACCAGGACATGTTCTTCAGTGCAAATATTAAATATGTAGGACTACTTCCTTTCATTTGTACAATGTCTATAAAATGAGAAACATCCTGTCTCAGAATGATGCTGAAAAACTAGTTCATGCATTTATTACTTTGAAGTTCAACTATTTTATTTCATTACTATCAGGCTGTACTAAAAGCCTTCAGCTGCTCCAAAGTGCTGCAGCTAGAGTACTGACAGGGACTAGAAAAAGAGAGCAGATTTCTCCCATATTAGCTTCTCTTCATTGGCTCCCTGTTAAATCCAGAATTTAAAATCCTTCTCACATACAAGCTCGTGAATAATCAGGCCTCATCTTATCTTAAAGACCTCATAGTTCCGTATCACCCCAATAGAGCACTTCGCTCTCAGACTGCTGGCTTACTTGTGGTTCCTAGGATGCTTAAGAGTGGAATGGGAGGCAGAGCCTTCAGCTTTCAGGCGCCTCTTCTGTGGAACCAGCTCCTAGTTTGGATTCAGGAGCCAGACACCGTCTCTATTTTTAAGATTAGGCTTAAACTTAGTTAACCGAGTTGCTGCCCCAGGTGGAGTAGTTTAAGTATCTCGGGGTCTTGTTCACGAGTGACGGCAGCTGGAGGATGACAGACTGATTGCATCCACATCACTGCAGACGCAGCATCTGCACCACTCTGCATTTAACTGAAGCAGCTTTTCAGATGAGAGGTGAAACATGTCCAGTCACCCTTTTTCAAGCTCCAGAGACTTACATGTATACACACCTTATTGCATTTGACATTCCTGTACTTGTGATTATTTTTGCATTAAAAAAAATAAATTGTACACACACACACTCTCATGTAAATACATTGAAAGGTTTCGTTTTCGTGACAGATGTAAATGGTATTAACACTGCAATTTCTAAAATTGAACCAATGAGCAGTTCATTTTAAAATACCTGCCCCCCCCCCCCCCCGTCCGAATTTTTATTGCTGCTCATTAATAAGAACAGTATTTCTTCATGCAATAATCCATAGAATACTCCATTACTAAAACAACAGCTGCAGCCCTGGTTTAAATGCGGCTTCCCTTCTGTGTTTATTTTTGCCATTATGGAATTAAAGATTCACAATTCTTTCTGTGCCATGTCTCTGTTATGTCAACTTAAAACAAAAAGATACTCTGCTGTTTGCATTGTATTTAGTTACATTTCAAGAGCACCTTTCTAGACCAACTTCCCAGAATTTACAAAAAAGTATTAATAGGTTACAAAACACATAAAACATAGAAATAAGACATTAAATTATTGCCTTGTTTAGGTGTGCTAATGTCAGGGTCATCGTCACTGCTAACCCACACCCTTAAAAGGACTAGGCCTTATTAAAATTATGGAGGATGCCAATGCAACGAAGCACACTTTATTATTTGTTAGATTCATTATTCTCATCCTTCCCCTGTTTCAACCTAAAATTCTGATGCACAACTTTTTCCACTGGTTTGAGAAAACCACCACCAGAGTCATCTGGACAGGCATACTTTATTGTCAAATCAGATGTTTATGCAGGTCACACGGCTTTAGCCTTTTATTGTCTGATATGTGGATTTTGATGGTGGATTTTCAAAATGAAAATTTATGAATATTAAAATGACCTTTGAAGAAGCTTTAACATGGTTCTAGCAGTCTCTTTACCAGTCTTAATATAAGAGACTTTAATGATCCCACCTTGGGGAAATTTGCACATTACAGCAGCTCAAGTACAGATAAGGATGAAATAAAATAGAAAACACTATATACATAAATTATATCAATACACATATACATTAAAAACAACTATAGATATTAACATGCTCCATCTTCAAAATACTTTTCAAAATAATTTTAGCATAATTATACCTGTCAAAATAAAAGCTCAGAAAGATTACAGCCGATTGTCGAGGATTATTAAAAAATGACTTGGCTCGATTTATGCCTACTACTGTGGCCTCTAAAAACAAACAAACAAAAATCCCTTCATACTATTAAGACCATTCAACATTTTAGCTCTTTATCTCGCTTTTTTCCGAGCTGCATACATTATGCTCCCAATACTTCTTGCAGCCTCCAGAAAGGAGTTATTTTCTGATGGTACATCATGTTAGCCCCTATCGGCTGCTGACGACTCAAACGCTAGTTATAGGTATAGCGGCTCACTCAATCTCTTCAGAAATGTTCCCGTTCACCTGTTCCGCTCCTTGGACGAGTCAAACCGTCTGACATGTGAGCAGCAATGGTTGGACCGCACGCGGAAGGAGCGCTCGCATTGTCCGCTCCCACTGTAAATTATGCTGGGCCTGTCATCTGCACGTCACAGCATGTCTTGTGGTCGCACTAGTGAAACGAGTTACACCCTCATAACTAGTCGCCTACGCGCCGGAGTACCTGATTGATCTCAACGCATCGAGCCTAACATCAAATTCCCCCAGAGATTTTTTTCTGGGTAGGCCCGACCCTTCTTAGCCAGCCGCACGCTCCTCTTTGTTCGCAGTACTGCGATGAATCAGTTCTAGAAAATCTTTTCAGCTGAGCGGGCCGGAAATCGCCTCGCAGCCTCCCAGAACCGTCCAGACACTACAAACAACCTTCGATTGTATTAAGCCCTCTATAAATTAGGATAATATCAGGAATTTCGACGGTATGAACGGATACCACACGTGCTAGAAAACCGATTCAACATCATTTTTATTGAAAGCCCACTTCAAATTGCTTTAAGTAAAATAGTGGGAATTAGGAAATTGTCTTAACACAGATTTGTCGCATACAAATACCAGAGTAAGAATACGCTAACAATACCTTAACAGGTAGGATCCGGGTAGAGAACAGACAGCAGTGACCACGGTTAACGTCAGAAAAGACCGACGGAGGTTGCGCAGCAGATTTTTATGCACGAAGGCGGAAACCGACACAACGGCGAGTCACTGCAACCAAAAGTGATGGGCACTGCGAATCTTTAGAATCTAGGTCCTATTATCCTATTATTAAACATATTAATCCTATTATTAGATTTTGACTGACCGGTTTCTATTTTACTCTCCACATGTTTTCTCGTATTTACGGTAGGCTGTTCAGGGTGCGGAGAAGAGTGAAGTTATAACCGAGTGGAAAATGTCCACTGCAGCCACTGTCTGTGCTTTTTATGCTGTATTTTTGAAATTTAATGCTTGTTTAGTGCTTCTCCCGTTCCTTTCACTGCTGCTGCAGCACCTGCATTCATTGAATGTTTTGTATATATAGATTTTTTTTTTTTTAGAAGTATTAAGTAGATTGTATTATTACTGTTTTTTATGTCTTTTGGTGTATACACAGGTCTCTCTTGTAAATGAGACTTTAAGTCTCAAGAGACTTTTTACCTGTATAAATAAAGGCTTAATAAATAAATAATAATTAAAGCCGGCATTATGCTGTATGATTCAGCAGTCCAGGGGTGTCCTCCATCAGCAGAGAACTCTGTACCTTTGTGGTACAACCGGTCGTGGGCCACTCTTGTGATTGCTAGCATATTGCTGTGGTTGTAGTTTTAATGTAAGTAAATGGTAAAGTGACTGATTCTTATATAGCACTTTTCCATTCTCCTTGAGCACTCAAAGCACTTTATACAGCATGACTCATTCACACCAGCACTTTTATCTATGCCTAAGTGCTTTCACTCGCTAACACTCAGTAACATTTAAATTCCAGTGAACACATTGGAGCTCAACTTGGGATCCAGTATCTCGTAGATACCTTGGCACGCAGACTAGAGCAGCCAGGGATCGAACCAACAACCTTCTGATTGGTTGGTGACCTGCTCTACCCCATGAGCTCCCCCTCCCTGAAGTAATAGATTTGTCTACAATCACTGACCAGCTCTTAAACTCTCCCGTCTGTAATGAAACTGAAAAATGCAACACCAACCAGACATAAATACCATTTACCTTCAAAGCAAAAGTTGCGTCTTATAAAACACACTGGCTGCAGTACTGAGGCACAAATCTTCTCCTTTTCTGGTTTGAGTCACACTTTTTCTAGTTGTTTTACTGCTCAGGTAGTAGTTAGAGAGTATTTGCAGACAAATATGAAAACTAAAAGCAACCGTGGCAATCTGTTAACAACCAAAGTAAACACTAGAGCAGGGGTCATCAACTACATTTGTCCAAGGGCTGGAATTTTTCTCAGCAGACAGTGTGAGGACCAGATGCTCTCATAAAGTAAAATAAAATTAATATTGTATCCTAAGTAATATATTATTATTTAATATATCAATTTTCCTTTCAAATTTATACTATTTTTAATGATGTGATGTGCAAGTCTTGCACTTACATGCGCTTCTGTTATGTTAATGGTTGTTATGGAGACACCGCAGGTGTTTGCAGCTGTGCTCATTATAGATATGATGAACACGGGAAACAATAAAATGCTACATGAGAGCAACGAGTTTATCTCTGCACAATCTACTTCTCAGAAGGTGTTTTTGTTGTTCATTTTTTCAAATGAATATAGAAATATGAAGAGTTCAGATGCAAAACCCCCCTAAATCTGCCTGGACACTTTTCTTTTAAAAGAGCTTCTTTTTTTTTTTATCCTGATCTGATGGTAAATTTTAGTAATTTCATTTTACAGGCAATGGCGAGGTGCATTTTTTTTCAAAAATGTAAATATAGTAATTTGCCTACTTTTTAATAAATAATATTTTGTTTTGAGGCAAAACCAGCAAAATCTTCAGTCTATACTCTGACCAGTGTGAATGAAGGCAGACAGCGCAAATATCCGACTCTCAAAACTTTAATTCTTTTGAAAGTCTGACTCTTAGTCTTGTCCACCCTAATTGTGAAACTCAAAAACGAGTTTTATTTGTTATTGTCTATCGTCCACCTGATTTCTCAGACTTTTTATCTGATTTAGTGCTCAGTTCAGATAAAATAATTATAGTGGGCAATTTTAACATCCATGTAGATGCTGAAAATGAAGCCTCAACACTGCATTTAATCTATTATTAGATTCAACTGGCTTCTCTCAAAATGTAAAGGAGCCCACCCACCACTT
>JAVDPK010003173.1:21973-34854 GCA_034780415.1 Cichlasoma orientale | reverse complement strand
TGATTGATTTTTTTGGCAGACCTGTGAAGATACTGTTGCAATAATCAATGCGACTAAAGATAAATGCATGGATGAGTTAACATAAGAGACTTCTGTGGGACGGAGGATTGGAGGGTTTTGCCTTAAGCAGATGGCGAGATGATTGCATAACAAGCATAGAGTGGGACAGTGGGTCCCACTGCATCCATAATCTGTCTGAACATATTCTAAGCTGTGTGATCTCATCTTGCATCCTACTGACTCAAATCACTAATTTAATTAGCATTACTTAGACTGATCTTGAATTTTCTGAAGACACGCTGGATACATTTCTGGAACACGTAATCACAAATACTATAAAATACAGTAAAAATATATAGTATAAAATGCAGCAGTTTTCCTCTATTATCTACAATGTCCAAAGAGATTCTACAAATTTAATCCAGCAGTGGAAGAAATATTCAGATCTTGCTGATGCACAGCGCTTAGTGACAACAGTTTATTTACAGGTGAGACACAAATGCTGCTCTAAAAATCACTGACAACTGATAAACTATATAGATAACACATAGTTGACTAAAAGTGGTAAATTTAAGTTATAATTAATAAAAATATCCCAGTGAGGTACACATCAGCTCTTTCACGTATCAGTATTTAAGGTTGCTACACTTTTTGTCAGGGTGTAGGAACCAGGAAATGCCCATGTGAAGTGAGTAACCCATATTTTGGACAAGATGAATAAATCAAGTAATTTATTCTAATACTACAGACGCCTTCCTCATTTTGAGCCATTAACCAAAGTGCGTCAAGTACATGCACATATCTGGAAAACTGTTTTTATCTATACAATCAATGTAGTTGTAAGTTGTAATAAAAAAGGGAAACTATTCACAGAGGACAAAACCATTTTTTGGAGCAGGCTGTGAGTATGTTTATTTCCACTAATAAGTTGGACATTTTAACATTTTTGGAGGCAGCCTCAAGTGGTCACTAGAGGAACTGCACTTCTATCACATATCTTTGGTACAAGAATCACAACTTTAGAAACTGCAGCTGCCATATACTGTAAGTGTAGTGCATTGAAAAAGTGCAACATAATTTTTTTAAATTCACCTCAATTCTATTTCAGATCACAACAGTTGCCTAAAGATACAATATAAAACTGGTTCTTTGCTATAGCCGTTATTTGTAGACACAACACTGACTCATTCCTTAAGATGGATTCCTTTTAAATGATTCAGTTCAATTCAGTTCAATTTTATTTATGCAAACAAGCAATCACCTCAAGGCGCTTTATATTGTAAGGTAAAGGCCGTATAATTATTATGTATATAATTACAGAAAAACCCAACAATCAAAATGACCCCTATGAGCAAGCACAGTGGGAAGGAAAACCTCCAGCAGAACCAGGCTCAGTGTCATTAACATTAATGTGGAGCATTCCTTAATTTTAAAATGGTCACATTTTAACAAATGTTTTTTTACAATAAAATTTTGCTCTGAAATGTGACTAAATGTAGACATTTATGCTCTGTTTATAATGTGCAAAATGCACTTTTCAGACCTCTGTACACTTTACAGTTAAACCTAAACCCCAAACATGTGAACTGTTGACAGTCGAGAAGGGAGGCGGCACCTACATAATCTTCTGCTGGGGTCACCTATAAGAGGGACCGTAAGCCCTGACTGGCCCTCACAGCAAGCCTAGCATAGAAGTCCACTCATCTGCTAGACAGACCAGTGCTGCGCTCACAACCGCTCGTCTGGCTGTTCTTCACCCAAGCAGCCGGTGAGTATACCATCATCACTATTATTACACCAGTCAGTGCTGATATACTGACATCATGTGGATTTATTACAGCGGTCAGAAACTTTGTTACTCTGCTGTAGCTCTGTGCATGTCAGGGAAGAATGTGGATGTCAAGAAGTTTCGTTTAGTAGAAGAAAATACTGAAGTTTAGATCTCCACAGATCAGCGTGCTTGGAATGAAAAGAAAACAGCATTTTAGGCTTTAATTCTTAATGTGATTAAACATTACAGATTAAACTAGCTCTCGAATCTTGTGTTGCGCATGATTGTATTTATGGTGTCGGTGCCTCAGACCTCTGTTAAACAGTAATATAGACACTGATGTCATTTAGGACTGAAATAAGAAATGTTATTTTTACAGTGCATCTAAAAAAAAAACCCCTACATTCTAAACTTACTGCAAACCTGGAAATGACACTACAGTCCAGATATTCAATTCAATTCAGTTTTATTTATATAGCGCCAAATCACAACAACCTTTGTATTGTAGATCAGACAGGTATTGTTTATCAGACAGGTACATTTACCAAAAAAGGTCTAAAAATAATTTCACGATTGAATTTCATTTTAAAGATTTGAACATTGAACCCAGGGCTCAAACAAAAGCAAATCTCTGAACATGAGATACATGGATATCTACACCCCACATGTATTCTTTCCTTTGCCATGTTTTTGTTCTCGTCATTTTCAGTTATTGTAATTTATTGTTTTTCTATCACGGTTCATATTGGTTGCTTGTTTTTGCACCTTAAAAGAATATTCAGGAATCTGGATAATTGATATTTAAATCTGAACATCAGAGAGGGGTAACTTTACAGTTTTCAGTTTCTTTTTTTAATTCACTACCACAGATACCTTTCATTAAGAATATAAGACATTTGGATGTTCAGTATAAATAACTCTAGGATGCAGCTTCTTCTCACTACTCAGAATCTTAAATCAGGAGGTTTTTAAAAAGTGCACAACAGGTCAAATAATTCATTCAAATGAAAGGAGAGAGTAACCTATTAGACCAGAACTGTTTGAGAGCGCTAAACTGACAATATCAGTCAGAGGTATTGTAGTTTTGTATTTTCCCTTTTTTTTCAAAATCATTGAGTTTCATCTTCTTTCTACATTTCAGGTTTTTTTATTGTTTGAAAATGTTTACTCTTATTTAGGTTTTTATTAGTTTCAGTGTCAGTTTTAGTTTTTTAAATATCATAATAGGCAGGGTGTTTGTCAGGAGCAAAATTGAGGATGTTCCGAATAGAAACTTCAAACTCAAACATTTCCAATAACCTTGAGTATCTAACCAATATAACCGCATTAATGCTTCAGACCTGCTCAGGGCTGTCAGTGTCACTGAGACATGGTGAGCCGATTTAATCACTGATACCCTCAGCGCTTAGCTCAGCATTTCTGCGATGGCGTCCTTGCTTTAACAAGATTACGAGTTCTCCACCAGCTTGAAACAGAGAGGGAGGGCACTTATTAACTTGAGCCAGCGATTATCAGTAATTGGGTCATCCCTGCAGAAAAGGCTGCAATGTTGTCCACCTCATTCAGGTGCTGGGAAAAATGAGAGTGTAAGTCCTGGCAGGTGCTCATTAGATGAGTAATAGGATTACAAACAGTAATGTCAAACAGAGGTGACAGGAGCTGCATGGTATTTTAGATAATACCCTGCTCCACACTAACGAGATTTACAGACAACAACCTCGTGAAAGTTTCCCTTTACTTCCATCTTTTTAACTGCTTTCCCCCCATTGTTTCCAAAATAAAGATTTCACCACGACGACTACACTTCAGAGAGGTGACACTAACAGCCTGCACACACGTTCTCATACATAACTTCTCACAATGAATCTTGAGCCACCCAAACCTGAGATCAAGTCAGCCACCCGTGTCAGCGGAGGCCCTGCCACCCCACGCAAGGGACCCCCCAAGTTCAAGCAGAGGCAGACCCGTCAGTTCAAAAGCAAGCCTCCAAAGAAGGGAGTCCAGGGGTATGCCTTGAATAATTTTGCCTCTTTAGGGCCTTACAAAAAATAAAATAAACCTAATCAAATCAAGTGGTTTGTAATCTTTGTAATGTTTTTCTTTGCAGCTTTGGAGATGATATCCCTGGAATGGAGGGCTTAGGCACAGGTGAGTTTATGTCAGGGTTAAAAATTGTTTCTGTGCTATGCAGGAGCCTGAGCAACTTCACATCTGTGCATTTGTTTGTTCCAGACATCACTGTCATTTGCCCATGGGAGGCCTTCAATCACCTGGAGCTGCATGAACTGGCCCAGTATGGCATCATCTGAGCCTGCCCACATCTCCCTGCAATCCCCTGAGGATTACAGACCACCTTCATGCACTTCAAACCATCTGCCTCAGGATCCATCTCCTATCTTAATGTGGAACTACTGAACCATTATGAACTGTAACAAACGCAAAAAAAAAAGGAAAAAGAAAAAAAAATCTGAAAAAAAAAAACAAAACCCTTCTCTTCCCAACTATGGATTCCTTCTCTGATTCTGCGGCTCACACACATCTGCTCATGTTTAGGATCTGTTGTTTTTAAATCTCACCCCTTCACACTAGATCTGCACCGTTACCCAGCCACGCGCTTCACTTTCACTATCTTTGTCTCTCTCCTTCCTTTTCTCTTCTTTCCTGTTCACCTACATGGACAAAACAACGAAACTTACGCAAGCAAGGCAGCCTCAATTTGAGTCTAAGTGACAAACCCGTGAAGTGGGTGGGTTCCCATTTCACGAGCTTCGGCACCTCTCTCGCCATCTCAGAGGCTTTTCCATCAACGCCGAACCTTTAAAACACTAAACCTGAATTCTGTAGAGAGTGGACACCAGCTTGCCATTGCTGAGCGTAACATTTCGAAGGGATAAAAATTAACCCTAGAACACTAACATGAGTTTTGTATCATTCTCATGTTCACATGGGTGAAAATCACCTGACGTTAGTGTTCTCGGGTTAATCAGATATCCCTCTATTCCCTCTATTGAACATTTAACTGCACCAGGACACAGAAATCTTCACGTTCGTGGAATGTGGAAGTCTTCGGGTAGTTGATGCACGTGAAGAACAACCTTTCATCTTTTTACAACACAAACTAAGAAATAAACCTCTTCAATCTCACTTTAGCAGATTATAAATGTTCAGGAAACCAGTGTCTCCCTGAACATCCTTCCTTCTTATTTGTATATCGCCCATGTGTATCAATGTATATGAAACTATGTATTGTATGTTTATTTCTAATACTTTCACACAACACTGCTGTACCCTGTGTGTGTGCATATTTGTGTTTTTTGGCCTCATGTAGAGTAGGTTGTACATTTTTCCTCATTGTTCATCATTCAGTATTATGTTTGTTTTATTTCATCTCTATAGTTCTCTCTATCATCGTCATCCTATTGCCCCCTCAAACTTGTCTTTCTATTCTAATTGGGAAGATGCTGAGAAGCTTTGACGATGTAACGCTGGCGGATGCACTGCAGTAGTGAAAGATGGCAGAGGAATGAGTGGGATGGATGTTTCAGTAGAGATCTGAAGAGATGTGTAATGGAGCTTTGTCCTCTCTACAGGATGAGGGATAAAAAATAAAGCATAAAAAGAGGAAAATAAAAATGGTTTGTTATTCTTTCTAATCAGATTGGGGCTCAATGGCGAACTGACGCCCGGGGGGGGGGGTTTGGCGCCAAAGCGAGGGCCAGGCGATGCCAAAGCATACAAAGGGATGCAGTACGAAGGCTGTATGTACAAAAAACACAGTGACGGGAGGATTTCAGGTTTCCAGCCTATCTCCAAAACTCTCCAAAAGTCGCCGATGTCACCAGAAAAAGTTGCTAAATTTGTCGCTAGTTGCTTTTTGGAAAAAAAAAGTCACTAGGGGGGTCTGAAAAATTGTTAAATCTAGCGACAAAGTTGCTAAGTTGGCAACACTGGTGGAAGTTTAAGTTTTAAGCCTGGGTTGATGCTCCTGCGGGGGAATCAGGGTGGTAGTGATGGTATGGCGAATGTGTCAAATCCTTCCGACCAGCTGCTTCACCAAAAGCCTGATCACATGAAGCCCCATTTAACAGCTCATTTAGGAGTGCTGACATCTGCTGGACACTTGATTTACAGCATTCCTACTGTTACGTTACATGTTGGCTGACGGATCTTTTAGTATAATTATGCAAATATTATGTCAAAATCTCAATTTGAGGTATTGTAAAACCAGATTAAATAAATATGCTGATAGATCACGTGTGGTATGTCAATAAAGCATTGTATATAGACAGTGTGTGGTGTGTGTTTGTGGATAAACAGTTACAGGAAGTGCTTGGGTAGAGGTGGGGTGTGCATTATTGATTTTTATTCAAAAATAAAATAATTTTGACAGTGTTGGAGCTCAGGCAATTCCTTCTTTTTGGTTTAACTTCCCCAGCCTTAGAAAACACTCTTACAGAGGACTGAAGAAGCAGGGGCACGCTGAAAACAGGGCCTCGTTTGGTTTTTGTCATGTGATATTCTGAAAAACGATAGGGGCCTCGGCACAGGCTTCATTTGGAAACGCCCCCTTTGCTCGACACAGGCCTTGGAGCTTTAGTATCAGATGTAACATCACTGCAGGGTGGCATTAAAGGCCATGGGCCTAGCCTTCAGGGTTATTTATTTATTTGAGTTTTGTTTGGTTCTTTTTAACAGTTTTAAGTTTGTTTTTGTATAGTTTTGCATCTTTTGTTGATCATATCACCAGCCTGACCTGCCTTGTTACGAGCAATTGTAAATAAATTGTACAGGTGAAAAGAATTCCTGCCTCCAAGTGTGCTTCCTCAGCCGTAGCTGTAGCCCTACTACACCAACATAAAACAGGAAATGACAAGAAGGGAAGACAAGGAACTAACACATGGAAGTTTAACGACAGGAGAAACATTAACATAATACTAACATAAAAGTAGGGATGTCAACAAAAACAGGGACCCAAATTCAATAAATACTCAACAAGAAACCAGGACCATGAAATCCACTTTATATTTAAAAATTTTTGGCTTGCCTATTACCTTTATTATACACTACATAATGACATAAGTACTAATGTAATTTTAATTGATACCTTTTTTAATATAAGCTATTTTTGGTTTATTTACATTTAGCAAAACATTAAGAAGTACCTGGTGGTATTAAGCTAAACTTAAAGTGTGTCAAATTATACTTACTGGCCCCTCTTGTGTTTCAATACAGCATTTGATCACAAATGCTTTTGTGATGTGGTCCCTAAATATATGAATAATTAGCAGTGCAAAACACATGTGTATGCACAGTGACAACCTACGGGCAGGACTTTTTTTCCTTGTTGTCTGTCCCTATCTCTTCCAGGTTTTTTTTAAGGCTCAGTGGCTCAGACCACTCTAAAGCAGTCACACCAGAACCAGGACATCTTCTCTGCCTCCATCCTATCCCCTTGCTGCCTGGGTGAGAGCATCTCTGTTGATTGTGCGTGTACTCATTCATACACTTTCCCTGTACTCAGACATTGTTTACACATTGATATCCTGAGAAACATTCATACTGAAGTTTGGTTTCTTTACTTTATTTAATTAAACAATTTAACAGCATCCTAAGATTTTATGTGGTCTCCCTCTTTTTGAACTCACTGTAGAACCCAAATCAGAGGCTCATGCAGTGGGCATTTGGACATCCGGCATATCAAAGGCAAAGATATCATGGCAGCTTCTTTGTCCCAGACAAGCCCCGATTTCATACAATGGTCTTTCTCCATTATGATTAGATTCAGTTGCTCTTATATAGTTTGAGATAAAAGAAGGTGGCTACCATTTTTTTTAGCTTGTGCTAGCTCACAACTAGCTGTTACTAAGTAAGAGAAATAATGCACATGGTTATTGACAGTTTTGGCATTTAATAGTTTTTAACCAGAATGAGGTCATTATTTGTATTTGTCAGTGAAATGTACAGTAGTGCATTACTTTCTTAAGAACCCAGGATTAAATGAAAATAGTACAAAGGCAAGTTATCAAATGTTAACAAATTACATTTATGGACCTCAAGTCTATCAAGTCTCAAGTCCACAAAGAAAATAAAAACACTCTTTCTTATACAAAATGTTCATCAGGCACATTCACCTTTAGAGCCAGTGTGAGTGAATAAATGGCATAGAAAAAATAAATCTGGCACAATAATAAAAATCATAATACTGATAAACAACAAACTGTATATAAGTCTAAAGGAAGGAAAAATTCTTATGCATTACACATTTTAATCAATACCTGCAAAATGTATCAGTCTTAAATTAGACCTTTTCTACATTTTTGTTTTTGTTTGTTCGCTCTACATTTACCATTACTTCTGGCTTATATATTACCTAAACATCCATTTTCTAAACCACTTATCCAATTTAGGGTCTCAGGGGGCTGGAGCCTATTTCATTAAGCCATATTAATCTTGTTTCTGTTACTAAATATATCACTGGATCGCTGAAGATTTTAGAAAATATGAAAACGACCACCCATGAAACTGTTAAAGTCTCAAATATTTTCTTCTTGTAGTAATTTAAAAAATTATCACTGCATTTAATCATTAGTAATTATTAAACTCTGGCTCTCTTCCACGGTGTGTCTTTTGTCCTGTCTCCCTCCCCTAACCCTTAACTAATCGTAGCGGATGGCTGCCGCTCCCTGAGCCTGGATCTGCCAGAGGTTATAGGGAGTTTTTCCTTCCCACTGTTGCCAGGTGCTTGCTCATAGGGGGTCGTCTGATTGTTGGGGTGTCTTTCTAATTTTATTGTAGAATCTTTACCTTACAATATAAAGCTCCTTGAGGCCACTGTTGTTTTGAATTGGCAATATATAAATAAAACTGAATTGAATTGAACTGAAATGAATAGTTGTCTGTCTCTGTGTAAGGCATGCAATAGACTGGTGACAGCTGGGATAGACTCCAGCCCAACCACAACCCTGAACTCGATATACGGAGGATAGATGGATGGATGGATAGAGAGATGGATGTTGCAGTATCAGTCAAATTGGACTGAACATCCCAAATAAATATTTTTAAATTGTGGAAGTTTTTCACTCCACCTTCATGTGACTGGGCAGCATTTACCTCATTCCTCATACCTGGATGCTAGCTTTCAAGGTGTCCATGTCCTCATGTTCAACAGCATCATCATCTTTTTACCCTGTCTTTCACTTTTCTAAGTCTCTAGAATGTTTTTCCCCGTCCACATTTTGGTTTTAACTTCAGAAGTCAAAGTAATAGACCTGTCTGGAAGCTATGACACTACACTGTCAGCTATCTTGGTGCCATATGGAAAACCTCCACTGCTTTTATGTGCACCAACACACTTTAACAAATCATGCAATCTTTCACACCAAGCCCTGTGATTTTGCAGTTTCTATCGTGTGTGGACTCTCATATGTCTCTTCAGAGTTCCCTGTCGTGAAAATGTTACGCCACAGACATCACAACCAAATGGTTTCTCTCCTGTATGAACAGTCATGTGTGCTTTAAGGTGTGTCTTTCGCTTAAATCTTTTACCACAATCATCACAACTAAATGGTTTTTCTCCTGTATGGAGTCTAAGATGTCTCTGCAGACATCCCTTTTGGCTAAATCTTTTACCACATTTATCACAACCAAATGGTTTTTCTCCTGTGTGGACCCTCATGTGTGCTGTAAGATCACTCTGTAGTCTAAATTTTTTATCACAACTGCTGCAACCAAATGGTTTCTCTCCTGTGTGAACGGTCATGTGTGCCTTCAGAATTCCCTGTTGGCTAAACCTTTTACCACATTCATCGCAGTGAAATGGTTTCTCTCCTGTGTGAATGGTCATGTGCGCTTTAAGAATTTTCTGATGGCTAAATCTTTTACCACAATCTTCACAACTAAATGGTTTCTCCCCTGTGTGAGCTGCCATGTGTATTTTAAGAGTGCACTGATGTCTAAATCTTTTACCACAGTTATCACAACCAAATGGTTTCTCTCCCGTGTGAATTCTCATATGGATCTTAAGATGTGTTTTCTGGTTAAATCTCTGTCCACAAAAATCACAACAGAATGGCTTCTCTCCTGTGTGAATTCGCATGTGAGTGTTTAGATGTGTTTTCTGGTTGAATCGCTGTCCACAAACATCACAACCAAATGGTTTCTTTCCGGTGTGGACTGCCATTTGTGAATCAACATTCTGCTTTACTGTGAAGCATTTCTTTTTATCCAAACCAGTGGAAGGCATTCTTCCCCTGTCCCCCTGAAGAGACTGCTTGCAAAGAAGAGCTTTTTCAAATTCGGAGGGGCTAAAGGATACTTTGGCACTGTCACATCCTTCGTCACTATTTACACCTGATTCAGGTGCCCTAGTTTCCTTACAATCACTGTCACTGTCTTCAATTTCAGGTCCAGAATCTGACAGAGGCTCCTGCCAATAATAGTCATCATCATCATCATCATCAATACTGACTTCAGTCTCTGAAAAGTTGGAAGCCTTTTCATCACTATTTGGATGTAAATAAAAATCTTGATTGAGGTTTCTAGCTGATTCTGGTCCTCCACAGTCCTCACCATGAGTTTCCATTTTTATTTGTCCAGCTGGGGGACTGGTTAAAGGCTCTGCTTCTCTGTTGCACTCAGTTTTTCTTTGAGAAGGTGGTAAATACTCAGATTTCTCTTTTTCCTCTTCACACTTAAGATGGACTGCATGGATTGGAAACTTGGAGATATCAGCCACCTCGAGCCCATTAAGCTGCTCTCCCTCCTGACTGGCCCAGAGCTCTTCCTGCTCTTCTTTTATGTGGACGGTCTCCTGCTGGTTCGTAGTGGGACTCCATTCAGGGGGGACCTCTTTAATCACCAACAGCTGTGAGACATCTGTGTAGAACAATGACATATTATAGACAGCTATGATTTTATGATCACACATCACTTGTGTGATTACTATCGCACACTCACAGATTACAAAAATTATACTAGTGGCAATTTCCTGGGAAAGTAATGAAGTAAAATTGGATAAAATTAATAACTAAGAAGAGGAAGAAGAGGAGAAGCTCATGCGTAGCTATGAGGGTACACATGATCTGAACTGTATGATGATGTTTTCTGATTTGATGTTACTATCAGAATCACTAAACAATCCAAAAAAAAAAAAAAAATCAAGCTGTTTTCTAATCCTACACTGTCTGGAAAAGAATAAAAAACAAAATTTGTTATAGTTAGAGGAATATTCACTTACTTAAAAAAAAAAAAAGACACTATTGCTGGGAAGTATTCTGACCAAAATTCAATGAATATTAATTTTCTGATACTACTATACCAGCAAACAGAAAAAGTGGATTTCAAAGGGTTTATCTCTAATAAATAGAATTATTGCCCATATGGAACACTGAGAAAAATACTGGAAGGTGACCTGTATCAACTGCATACATGGGTCAAATCATATAATGAAATGAATGTAAGACAATAATAAAAATCCATATTAACTTTCTCCAACACGGCAAACATCATTTTATAGCACTAATAATTGCAAATTTTACATTTTACTGTGCTACATTCAAGAACAGTAAATGGAGGTGGAAGATGAAGAAAAGAGCAGAGATTCTCAAACTGATGAGTTGTGTCTGCTGTTTGGAGTTTCAGTTTAAAAAAAATCTAGCTCATTTAATTACTTCTGTGCTGGACTTTGAGGGTGGATGGGGCTCAGGCAGCTCCTCCACACACAGCGACAGGGAACCAGGTGACAAAGATAATGAGAGACGGGTGTTTATATACCTGGGAACAAAAAAATTTGTGCCACAATGTTTGAAAGAATGAGTTAAAATGGAGTTTGCTTCAAATCTGCACTTTATTAATGTTAATGAGCCAGATGTTGACAAAGTGAAAAGCAAAACAAACTGCCTTTTAAGGACTGCATCTGCAGCCCTGTGCCAAATATCTCATTTTTGTTGAGTATATTATTGTATATGTTGTTATTGTTCAGTGGTTTCTTTTTTAGTACATCAAAATTTTTTACATTTTATATGCTTCTGACAGAATAATGAACCTGTTTAAAGACAGAAAATCAGCACCTCGCACACTGTGGCTCTCCAGTGTTACCAGTTTATGGCACCATGAAAATTGTGACGTTTTGAGCACACTGTCTTATGAAAAGGAGTCGTGTTGAAAGGTGCAGTTGAATTGGTTCAGGCATCTGGATAGGATGTGTCCTGGGCACCTCCTTTAAGAGGTTTTCCAGGCATCCCCAGCCGGGTGGAGGCCCCAGGGTAGACCCAAATCCTGCTGGAGAAATTAAATATCTTCTCTGGCCTGGGAACGCCTTTGGGTCCCCCGTGAGGAATTGGAAAGTGTGGCTGGGGAGAAGGAAGTATGGACTACTCTGCTTAGCTAGCTGCCACAGTGACCCAACTTCAGATTAGTGGATGACAGTGTATGGAAAAATGGATGGCTGGATGTCTTATGAAGATCAGGTGTGACGCATTGTGTGAGCTGCTGATGTTTTACAGGCTTGTTTTCAGGCCAGCACCTGCCCCTGTGAATTCTTTTATACATAAAGGCCCTCACAAGCAGAAATTATTTTAATAATAATACTACCACTGCAATACTATCACTGTGTAACCACCAGACTCCTAAAAATACAGCAATACAAATTTTTGGCCAAATCACCTAGAAATAAAAGACACAAAAAGTCAGCAGAAAACAGTGACGGCGTCCACTCTTGATTAATTCATTCACCCCAACCTTCTCCCCCTGCCAACGTTGTGGCTGTCAAACTCAATCACAGAATGGGCCAACATCGCAAACACAGTCTAAGTTGCAGGCCAAACAGGATTAACCTTTATTGAACAGTCCAAAACTGGAAATATTTTAATCAGCAATATGAATTTGAATGGACAGAATACAGCAACTTTTTCCTCAACACATTAAATAAAATCTAAAATTCTATTTTTCTTCAAAAATAACATCAAAGAATGTTTCAAGCTGATCAAAATCAGCTTGAAAAAAGACACAGGTTTACCTCCAATGTCAGCGAACAGGCCCTCTGGCTCCCACCTGTTTTCAAAGTCCACTTTTCAGTTGGCCATTTTTTTTGGGGGGGGGGGGGGGGGGCAGG
>JAVDPK010003173.1:0-10076 GCA_034780415.1 Cichlasoma orientale | reverse complement strand
TGGTGTGTGAGAGACTTTTGACTTATGTAAAATGTATCCAGGCATTTAAAAACAATTGTTTTTTTGTTTTTTTAAAAAGATCGGATTTGTATCGGTATCAGCAGATACCCAAATGTAAAATATCGGTATCGGTATCGGACATGAAAAAGTGGTATTGTGCCATCCCTAGTAAAAAGAGAAGTTTCTCCTTTGTTGTCCACCTCGGCCTTTCTGTGTGGAGTTTGCACGTTCTCCCCGTGTTTACCCAAAGTGTGAATGGTTGTGGTCTCTTTGTCTTAGCTCTGTGACAGGTTGGCGACCTGTACAGGGTGTACCCTGCCTCTCACCCTATGTCAGCTGGGATAGGCTCCAGCTCCCCTCCCAAAAAGGATAAATGGAAGAAAAAGAATGGATGGAAGTAGGCTGTAGCTACTTTCAGTTGCTCTTTTATTTCCCAAAGAGTCAACACAGCATCTGCACATTTGATTTTGACATTGAGATTAAGGATGTGCGCAACTAGCTGACTAATCGTTGCTATTGTTATTATTCAGTACCAGACGTACTAGTCGGTTAGCTAAATTGTTAAGATTTTAAATGATGCCCAGTGCCTTAAATGGTCGTCCTCTCGTTAAATAGATGAGATGGTTCTGATCAACCACCTTGGAGCTGGACCTCAAAGTGTAAAACATGACATTTCCTGTACCCACTAGGTGGCGCTGCAACTGTCAGTAAATATTATCATATGTATGTGTTCAGGGGCGGACCGTCATCCTACTGAGGAAGTTTGATCCAGATTGGATAATGTAGGTTTGAATGAGAGGCAATCAAAATTTCCTGGCGAATGATCGAAATTCACTGTGTGTCAACTTTATTTTTGTTTTCTGTGAAATGCTCCCACACCTTTGACAGTCTGTCTTGATTTTCTTTCATTTTTTACACCCTCCTTTCTGTTCCACCATTGTTATGTTGTTCCATTACTTTCTTCTTCGCTAGTATTGTTGTTATTGTCAGACAATGGAGTCAATACTGCCCCCATATCTTCCTGTAGTGTATTGCAGTTACAAAATAATGTATGTGGTTTTAGAATATGACATGTTGACATTAAAATTCCATGTCAACTAATATTTGTAGTCAACATCACTGATTATGTCGACGAATCGTTGCAGCCCTAGTAGTGAGGTAATAGTTTATACATAATTTAGTCTAGTGCATGAGACACATTGTGGAATTGGAGCTTTCTATCACAAAATATGCCAATTTTACAAATATTAGACTGTACACTCTGAGGCTGTGGATGCTGCCTATATACAAAAATGTGAATTATTTAAAAAAAAAAAAAAGCATTTTGGGAAAGTGAGGCAGAACACCATCACAAGTCTTGGATGTTAACTACCAGACACCAAATCTTTCTAGAAAAACCTAACTAAAATTACTAGATAATGTGTTTTTTTTTCAATCCCAATTAATTTGCATGAAAATAATATTTTCCTCTTCAATTGATTTAAGTAGTTTCATGGTTCTTAGAGTATACCTCATATATTTATGGCAATATGTGTTACAAATTTCAACCCATCTTTGAAATTGTTTTTTCTACAGGCCTTCAAATGTGGTAGTGCAGGCCTTACTAGCACATTTTCAAGCAAATTCAAGCTCTCAGAGCATGATGCTGAACTTCAGCTACACTTTTGAAATTCCATATTCCCAAAATCTTAGCCTGAAAAATTTGAATGACATAGCTTAAGTAGTTCTCTAAATATAGTTATTTTAAAATGGCTCCACAGAAAAACTGCTCTGAATGGCTTGAAAATCTCCCTGACTTCATCACCAAAATATATTTCATGAGAAAACTAATAACTACAGTAAGAGCTAAAGTTGGCAGTTTTCAGCATACAAACACACACATCTGTTTAGATCTGGGTTAAATTATGCAGAAAAGCCAGTCGTATGAGATTATGACAGGAAATCATAGTTTTGGTTAAAGTTATTCCTCTTTTATAGTTAATTAGTGCTTTATAAGGATGTTATTTCTCTTGTTATTTTTTGTCAGATTTAAAAGATTGAAACCTCCGGGTAGATCTTTAGAAATGTTGAATAAAGTCAGCTTATATTACAGTGGAAACGAGGGTTTGTCTTCCAGTGAGATTTATTTTAATTAACCCTCAGAAGTAGCCAAACTGCCTTACACTGAACTACAGCTGTGTGCGCACCGTAAATAGTCCGGGTGATGCAGGCAACCCTCACACTGACTTCCGTTTTTTTTTAAATCCGTAAACATGAAATTATTAGTAACTATTATCAAATAACTATCATCATTAAGTTTCTTGATGGCGTCTGTGAACTTATTCAGATTAAGACACGATAACAAGCCCCAGTCTTACGTGAATAGTTTCTTTTCCCCTACAGTGAGCTAGCACCTAGGAAGCCGTTTCCTGTTGGATAACACTCCGCATTAAATCTGTGATTATTCTCACCAGCAGTTTGGTTCATATCATCTTTCTCCGGCTGATGGTCTCCGAGGACTTTCATCTCCGGTTTTTCCTCAAAAGGCAGACTTTCAGGGTCCTGTTGTTGAAGGTAATCCATCGCGTTCATGGTGTTCGCTCTGTTGTGATAAACCACGCATGCGCAGAGTGGCTCGCAGTCCGGCCCATTCAGCCACGCCTCTGTTTATTTAATCAATGAATGCGTAACAGAAGTTGGAAACGGGATCAAACCAGGCGCTTATGATTCTCTAAAGTATTTATTGACGTGCTGTATTTTGGACAGACATCTAAAGAGACACCTTTATTGTCTTTTCTCTTTTTTTTATTTAAGTGAACTTTATTTAGACTGTTGTCACAGTAAACATTTATTATTTAACTGTTTTTTGTTTTTTTTTTCCTGTGGAATACAACTAAGGGAAGAACAGTGGCGTTTGATTCCACCTTGGCTGGGGCCTTTCTGTGTGGAGTTCGCATGTTCTCCCTGTGTTTGTGTGGGTTTTCTCCAGGTGTCCTCATACATGTCCTTACATGTTTCTCTGCCCCTCCTACCTTCCGGGTTCCTCTTAACAGTCCAAAGACATGCAGTTAGGTTAATTGGTGATTCTAAATTGTCCATAGTTATGAATGTGAGAGTGTTGTCTGTCTCTCTGTCTTAGCCCTGCGACAGGCTGGTAAACCGCACAGGGTGTTCCCTCCCTTCTGCCCTTTGACAGCTGAGATAGGCTCCATCTGTCAACCTGCCAATAACCTTCATAAACAAAAAGGGACTCTGAGCAGAGCAGATCCCTGGTGTAATCCCACCCCACCTCGAACCCATCTGTAACTCCTACATACTTCACCACTGTCTTGTTGTCCTCATACATGTCCTCACATGCTTCTCTGCCCCTCCTATATTCCTCATGCAGTACCGCAGTTCCTCTCTTGCCACCCTATCAGCTGCTTTCTGTACATCTACAAAGACACCACACAGCTCCTTCTGACCTTCTCTGCGCATCACCATGAACATTCCCAAAGCAAACATCAGCTCTATAATGGGCTTTCTCAGCATGAAGCCATTCTGCTGCACACTGATCATCACCTCTCTCCTTAACCCAGCTTCAACAACTCTTCCCCATATCTTCACGGTGTGGCTCATCAGCTTCATCCCTCTATAGTTACTACAACTCCACACATCACCCTTGTTCTTGAAAATCAATACAAGCACACCTCTTCTCCATTCCTCAGGCATCCTCTCACCCTCCAGGATGGTGTTAAACAATCTGTTTAAAAAGTTCACCACACTCTCTCCTAGACATCTCTATACCTGCACAGATATGTCATCTGGACCAGCTGCCTTCCCACTCTTCATCCTCTTCATAACTGCTATCCTTCATCCTAATTCTCTGAAAATCCTGATTCACTAACTTTCTTCAATCTGTTCCCATTTCTGTCATTTTCTTCATTCATCAGCTCCTCAAAGTACTCCATGTTTTGCATAATTCAGTAGTCTTGGTCAGTTTCTTAATTCATTGTTGTGTCACAAAATGCAAACTGAGCTATGTTTTTGTTTAAGGCTTTTGTTCACAGATAATTGCATTTTTATGGACATCAAATTCCAGAATTAAAGGTTTGGTATTTGGCTGATAATATCAATATTATTTATTAGCAAAGATGTTGATAGATGTAAAAACCAAATGACATGTCTTTACAAGAATTTATGACTAAGTGTAGTGTCTCACTTGTCTAAGCCCAATGTTCAGAGGAAACTAACACTAGTGTCCATAAGCTCATTCTTATGGCCACTACCAACACAATGACCACAAGTTAGTGTGAACATAGACTGACCACAAACTTGACAGCTTTGCCCTTGATTCTTTCATAACTTTATGGACTAGGAACAGCCAAGAGGTGGAAAATGTGAGGTTCAGTGCTTACAGGATCACGTCTCTTGACTGAAACTCTAGTAGAGCACACACTGTCATCTTACAGTCACAGTGTGGCAACTTGTAAGCAGTGTTGTGGTCATTACTTAAAAGTAATATATTCCACATTCTTCTTTATTTTTTTAAAGTAATGCATTACTTTTATTTATTTATTCCACTCCTTCCCTGTAGAAAGTAAGTAGTTGCAATACTTATCAGATTACTGTTGCACTAGTCCACAACATGGCCTGTGTAACTGCCAGTTAACAATATAGCACTAAACTTTTTATACATCCACATATGCGATTTCAATTTAATAGGATCTAAACCAATCTAAAACAACACCCTTATTGTCAACCCAATTTTCCAGCCGAGACAGGAGGATCTGGTGGTCCACTATATCAAAGGCCTCTATTAGGTACAACAGGACCAAGGGAACACAGTGACCAGGATCTATGCTAAGAGAACGTTAATAAAAACCTGCAACAGTGCCGACTCTGTACTGTGGCAGGGTTTAAAAGTATCCTAGGAACCACAAGTAAGTCAGCAGTCTGAGAGAGAAGTGCTCTATTGGGGTGATACGGTACTATGAGGTCTTAAGATAAGATGGGGCCTGATTATTCAAGACCTTGTATGTGAGGAGAAGGATTTTAAATTCAATTCTGGATTTAACAGGGAGCCAATGAAGAGAAGCCAATATGGGAGAAATATGCTCTCTCTTTCTAGTCCCCGTCAGTACTCTAGCTGCAGCATTTTGGTTCAGCTGAAGGCTTTTCAAGGAGCTTTCAGGACAGCCTGATAGTAATGCATTAGAATAGTCGAGCCTAGATGTAATGAATGGATGAATTAGCTTTTCAGCATCACTCTAGCCAGGATGTTTCTAATTTTAGAAATATTGCGCAAATGCAAAAAAGCAGCCTTATATATTTGTTTAATATGTGCATTGAAGGACATATCCTGGTCAAAAATGATTCCAAGATTCCTCACAGTGTTACTGGAATCCAAGGTAATGCTATCCGGAGTAAGTATCTGGTTAGATACCATGTTTCTAAGGTTTGTAGGGGCGAGTACAAGAACTTCAGTTTTATCTGAATTTAGAAGCAGGAAATTAGAGGTCATTCCATGCAATCTCTTCTCACAGGCTCACAAGCACTGAAAGTGAAATTCAGTTTCAGATTTAATTGTTGTTTGTGCTGTAGACTGTAGACTAAAATTCAGAGGAGAGAAATTTTTTTATCCCCACCTGGAATGAAAATAATTTAGTAGGCACAGGGACAAATAGACCAGAGCAAATCACACCCTGGTTTACACGTCTGTGCGTCTGCTAGGGTCTGTTTGGGACTGAACAACATGAATTTCATCATAACTGCGCTCTGAGCAGACATCCATGTGCCTGACAATTTTTTGTGACTAGGCTGACTCATCTCCAGAAAAATTATAATGCACCAAAAATGCATATCCCTACAGGCGGACTTCAAAGAACTGTAACAGGACTCAGCCTTGGTGGCTCCAGCTGTCTGTATCCACAACTGAGTATAATTGCTACTTTATAGTTGAAGGTTGCTTGAAATCTGCCTTAAGAGCACACATGTATTTGGTGCATTGTAATGTCTCTGCAAACAAGTCCAGACTCACAGACTATATCTGGTCCCAGATTGGACTGTATATAAAAGACATAGCCACTGTGATGTCAACAACTGGTCAAGTCATTTTTAAGTCTCAACATTAGCCTTTTAGCCACCACTGTCTTAGTTTGTAAGAGCCAGAAACGACCGTATTATAAAAGTTCTAAGTAGTCACAGTCGACAACATTATTGTGACAAGTGATTTTTCTTTTTACTGAAGAAAATTTAAATGTAAATAACTGTTAATTACACAAAGAAGCCTGCCCTGCTGTGAGTCTTTGAGTTGAGCATTTGTCCTCAAAAAGATATGAGCTGCGTTCAGATTCAGGGGCTGCATTTGTAGGCCGATTACGTCAAAGGCTCTTTTTTTTTCTTCAGTTTCAAAGACTCCTCCAAATGCAGTTGACGAATGCGTCATCCTTTGTGGCCTACCATATCCCATGATTCATTGCGCATCAAAACTTAAACGCGGTAATGGCGGAGGAGAGTGGCCAAAAAAAGTTTGAAATATGACTGTTTCTGTGACACAAAATAAACTTTTAAGATGTTTTCAGGCGAGAATGTAGATGTGCAAACCTCAAATATCAACTCGTTTTATCGCTTAATTGCAAAAGTGCTCTGACGTTTTCGGAGATGTCCAGTACTGCTGCTCTACCAGCTTACCTCGCTAGCTGTCAGCTGATCAGGCTATTGAGGCTCGCTATACCCGGAGAGAACGCCTGACTTCCGGCACAAACCCCCGCTGGTTTTCGCCACTGAGTCCAAGTTAAACACAGATATAATTCACTCAGATGATGTCTAACGGGCGCCTAGGTGGCTCAGGGGTGGAGCTTTGCGGTGCGGGCGGTGCGATTTCAGTCCCGGCTTGTCGGCAATTTGCCCCGTGTCTTCCCCAATATCTTTCCCCATTTCCTGTCCCTCTACACTGCTCATGAAAGCCACTGTGGCCAAAAAAAAAAAAAGATGATCTCTAACAGCTGATGTTTGGTTTATTTCAGTGTTTCATTTGTCCACCCATTCATTCTCTTCCTCTTATCCTGTTCAGGGTCACAGGGGGGCTGGAGCCTATCCCAGCTGACATAGGGTGAGAGGTGGCCAACACAGAGAGACAGACAACCATCATGGGCAATTTAGAGTGACCAATTAACCTAACCCCAGTAACTGTGTGAGGAAACCTGAGTACCCAGAGAAAACCCAGGCAGACACAAGGAAAACATGCGAAGGATGCAGCCCCTGAATTTGGACACAGCTATGGTGTGCTTGTAATCAACCAGTGAGTTAAACTGAACCCGAGGTGGAGTGGTACTCCCGTTACCAGCCAGGCTATTAAACCTGTGCGTAACACAACACCAACTGGTTTGTAGTTGTTCTTTAAGCAACACATAGTGAAACAAAACACTTTTAATACTTTCAAAAATCAATCATAATTCATCCCCTTAGAAATTTTATTCTGAGCAATATCTCAAATAATGAAATCCAGTGTTGCCAGCCGTCAAGAGCAGTCACCCTAGGGAATTCACATCTGCATGAACTTTCATGTGCCTCTTAAGAATCATCTTCTGGCTAAATTTTCGGCCACAAATATCACAACCAAATGTTTTCTCTCCTTTGTGCACTGTGTGTATGTGTGTATAAAGACTGGAATTATGTCTATATCTTTTACCACAAATATCACAACCAAATGGTTTCTCTCCTGTGTGGACTCGCATGTGTATTTTAAGACTAGACTGATGTCTGAATCTTTTTCCACAGCTGTTGCAATCAAATGGTTTCTCTCCTGTGTGGATTCTCATGTGTGATTGAACTTGACACTTGTGACTAAAACTTTTACCACAGTCATCACACTTGAATGGTTTCTCTCCTGTGTGAACTCTCATGTGTAATTTAAGATGACAGTGATATCCAAATCTTTTACCACAGTCATCACAACCAAACGGTTTCTCTGCTGTTTGGGCTTTAAGCTCATGTTCACATCTTTTTGGACTAGATTGTTTCTCTTCAGTGTGGACTGTTTCATATTTGTTAATTGTCTGCTGTTTAAGCTTTTTACCACAAATGTCACGACTAAATGGTCTCTCTCCTGTGTGGACTCTCATGTGAGTTTTAACGTTACACTGATGTCTAAATTTTCTACCACAAATATGACAACCAAATGGTTTATTTTCTGTGTGGATTATTGTGTGCCTAATGAGAGCTTTCTTGTCATTAAATCTTTTATCACAAATATCACAATGAAATGGTCTCTCTCCCGAGTGGACTATCACATGCCTCTTAAGACTACACTGATCTCTGTATCTATTACTGCAAAGCTGACAGCCAAATGGTTTCTCTCCTTTGTGGCGTCTCAAGTGTTGTCTGAGATCATCCTTTACACTAAAGTTTTTACCACAAACATCACAATGAAATGATTTCTCTCCTTTGTGACGTATCATGTGTGTTTTAAGACTACACTGTTGTTTAAATCTTTTACCACAAACATCACAACCAAATGGTTTCTCTCCTGTGTGGACTCTCATGTGTCTTTTAAGCGCAAATAGATGTCTAAATATGTGTCCACAGTCATCACAGACAAATTGTTTCTCTCCTCTGTCAACACTCGTCTGTGAATTTACTTTCTGCTTCACTCTAACACATTTTTTCTTAAGAAGATGGCTGGAAGATGTTTTTCCTGAATGAGTTGTCATGTGTTTCTGAAGAGACTCCCTGCAGAGAAATTTTTTACTGCACTCAGAATAGCTTAGAGATTTTTTGGCTGTCTTTACACCTGACTCCTTCCAATCACTATCACTGTCTTCATTTTCAGGTCCAGAATCTGACAAAGGTTCCTGCCATTCATCATCATCATCAGTATCATCATCATCACCACTTTTGTCACTGTCAATACTGACTTCAGCCTCAAAAGTGTCTGAAGCTTCTTCATCAGTATTAGGCTTTGAGTCACTGTGTGGATCTGAGTTTGTGGCCATTTCTGGTCCTCCAGAGTCCTCTTCACCTGCTTCTGTTTTTATGTGATTAGCTGAGCTGATGATTGGAGGCTCTTCCAGTTTTTTTATTTTAATTTGGCTTTGATGCAGCTCTGATAGCTGAGGTTTCTCATCATCTTCACTCTTTACAGGAACACCAGTGGCTGGGAGCCTTGTGGTATCCACCCCCTCAAGACTATTAGGTTGGTTTTCCTCCTCATTGCACCAGGTTTCCTCCTGTTCTTCCTTTATGTGGACGAAATTTGGGTCCTGCTGTTCCAGAGTTTGGCTCCATTCAGGAGGAACTTCTTTTTTAATCACCAGCAGCTGTGGGACATCTGAAGGAAACAATGAAACATGGTACATTATATGCATGCATGTACACTGCATATATAAATTCTACATCCGCAAAGAACGGTCACATTTAGGTCACATTTAATAACGGGTTTTTTTAAATGCCTTAAAAAAACCCGTTATTTTAAGGCATTTATGATGATAGATCTAATGATAGTTGTCGAAGGAAAGTCAGAAGCAACACATCTCTCATGCAGCAGATTGTACCAATAAATCACCGATGGCCAGAGTAGCTATTGCTCACCAAATTCAGATCCAATCAAGTCGATTTTTAGCACGTAACCAGTAATGCAGTTAATGAAATAAAATTCGCATTATTATTAGATTCATATTAAATTTAATCTGCCTCATTTTAGTTTCATGTAATCTCCAGGAACTGGGATTCAGAGGTGTCTGGGTATGCAAGAATGCACGCACGCACACGTACGCACACACACACACACACACACACACACACACACAGTTAATGCTTGCTCGCTGTCTGCCCTCTTTGAAATGAATGTGTGTGTGGGAAGCAGATAAAGTGATCCGTCATCATTTCAAAACAAAAAAAAAAGGTGCTTCTGTCTGTGGTTTTAAAATCAGAGCTTAATGAACTAATCCCTGTTTTACCTGGTGTTATGTTGTTGACATATTGGAGGAGAGACGCCATACAAGTGCAATTCACAAAACCCCTATAGACAGGGGTGAAAATAGTTTTAAATTCTTGCCGGTACCATGACTATTTAAATATATATATATATGTGTGTGTGTGTGTGTGTGTGTGTGTGT
>JAVDPK010003172.1:54894-71410 GCA_034780415.1 Cichlasoma orientale | reverse complement strand
AACAATGCAACATTAAAACAGTATGTCTATACGCGTCATCTATACTGGCTAATGCAGGTGTTCCCTAAAAAGCTCAGCACTTGCTCATGCTTATAATCTGAAGGCCTTTCAAGGAAATGTTGACTAATGTTGGCCTTGCAGAGACCAAGTTATAGTCATAACTTATAAGTTTGATACCCTTGATGTTGAAGATACTGCTAAATTTTTATATTAACATCATCGGTTCTTGCAGTGAAAGTGCAAGAACTCAAGGCGAGGATATAAAGCTGCTAGCCCCAACTCACACATAATACTGTTAGCCTCAACTTAGCAACTCAGTCAATCTAATGATTCTCTGTTTAACATCAGAAATTCAGAGTTTGGTAGAAGCAAAATTTACAGAGTGCTGTAAATCTGCTGTTGTATTCAGACTGTGATGATCACAAGAGAACTGCTCACCAGGCTCAGTCACACAGCTAAAAGAAAAAATATGGATGAAAAATGAAAAGAAAAAAAAAACCCAAAGGAAATATGCCTTCTGAATAGGGGATTTGAGGAGCATTTCAGCATAACACACTCTAAAAAACACTGTGGGATTTGGTGAAATCCATAACTAACACAGAACCAAAGAAGACACTTCAGAACTGGCTTTTGAAATCCGCTGATCTGAACACATTATTCTGTACATTTAAGACATTTAAGAATCACAACTCAGTGCCAGAAACCGTTTTAAGTCTCACTCTCACCATGACAGTTGTTAACATTTAGTCTGAATAGAACCTAAATAGGACATGTTTCACTCAAATTACCCTACACATGCTGGGATTTGGCCTATACTGGGAGAAATGTACAAACTACAGAAAGTATCTTTCCCAAGCGTAGCTATACTGTATGCATTCCTGCATCAAAAAGAACATATGTGCCCTCACATGAGTTTACTTCTATTATGAAAACCTTTGAAAATGTGTTTTCTTCCCCAGAAGCTGAGAGAAAATCTCATTAGATTCTTTGAACTTTTTTTTTTAAAAAATCTGTAACCCATCTAACTCTTACGCATTTGAAAGACACCAAAGTGTCATGCACTTTATTATTGAATATTACCTCTCTATTTCAGACAGATTGTATCCAGCATATAAAAGTTAACACTCTCCATGACCGCCATTCAGTTAGTAGAGTTAGTTCTACTCACGCTCTATAAAAATGAATATCAAGCAGAAGCCTGGATGTTCCATAAAAAATGAGAAACCCTGCTATTTCTGCCTTATTGTACACAATCAATAATACAACACTGAGATCGAGAGTTTTGTACGTGGGCGTAATTCTAATCAACCAGTTTTTAATGGCACATAAACTGAACAGATGTTTGGCTGTAGTTATGTCCTCCATAACCCTCCAATGATTAATCAGGTAACTGTCTATAATTATCTCCTTGTTTAATTTTAGCAGAGGTTTTAGCAGGTAACAGAGGTTATATTTTATGAGTTAGGCCTAGAGTAAATTAGATAATTAACCTGAATTTCATCAGAAACTTTTGTACCTTTTCCATCAGAGATCTTAACTGGGTATGGGATACGGAAATCATGTGATAAAGTGCAGCTGAAATCCAGAGGTTCTCATTTTGCACTCATATCATCTAGCTGTTTGTACACTTCAAACAAATTGAGTTGATGCCAAAGAGCTCGATTTTGGTTTCATCTGACCACAGCACGCCTTCTCTGAATCAGTTAGATGTTCACTGACAAACTTACGATGGGCCTGTACGTGCGCTTTCTTGAACAGGGGGACCTTGTAGGTGCTGCAAGATTTCAATTTATTACAGCGTAGTGGACCCAACTGTCTACAAATCGTTAACAAGCTCCTCCCGTGTATTTTTGGGCTGATCCACCACCTTTCTCATGGTCATCCTCATCCCATGTGGCAAGATCTTGCATGGAGCTCCACACTGAGAGCAATTGATGGTCATTTTGTATTTCTTTCATTTCTGGATAATCGCATCAACAGTTGTCACCTTCTCACCAAGCTTCTTACTGATGGTCTTGTAGCTCATTCCAACCTTGTGCAGGTCTTGCTCGTGGTGGTGGAGAGGTTGGAATGGAAGAACTTGATTCTGTGGACAGGTGTGCTTTTTATACATAAGTTGATATCAGGAGTATCTGTAATTGATTTGATTGTAATCTGTGTCCCACATGGGCACAGCAAATCTGTGGGAGCCAAAATTCTGGCTGGGTTTTAGGAGATCAAATATTTATTTCACTCAATGGTATGCAAATTTATTCATGACTATTGTGTGATGCGTTTTATCTGGATTTTTGGTTGATATCCTGTCTCTCTCCATTAAAATCAAACTACCACAAAAATTAAAAACTGTTTGTTTCTTTGTAAATGACCAAACTTACAAATTCAGCAGGGGATCAAATAACTATTTCCCTCATTGTACTGTATTTTATGGAATATCTTAGAATCACCACTTAACCTAACATGCATGCCTCTGGACAGTAGAATGAAGCAGGCACATGGAGAACATGCAAACTCCACATAGAAAGGCATTACCCAACCAGGAGATTCAAACCCCGAACCCTCTTAATGTGAGGTACAGTGTTACCCACTGCACCACCACACCACCTTAAACATAACGCACTATCTCTTCATCTGATCTTGGGCATCAACCTTAGAAGTCATTCATCTTTCACCAACAAACGAAAAACTCTTCAGTCTGAGGAATTCATTAAAATACAAATCCACATGCATGACAGTCATTATTCACAACTGGATAAACTGTTTAAATGAAGGATTAAGAGAAACTTAATATGTGGATGTGTTTTATTGGTTAAATACTTAAAGCAAGCCAAAGCTTTAGTCCTGTAATCCTATAATACACTCACCTCTTTTTATTGACTTCATTGACTAAGAAAACAATTGTTTAGTGATTTATTTAGTTGGTGTGTCAAAAAAAGGGTAACACTTTCAAAAAGTGCTGTATTCTTGACAAAGATGGGGATTGGGACTTCATGACATGTATCTGCTGGTGAACCTTAAGCTTTAAAGTAATCTTTACAGGGATAAAATGTAACCACAGCAAATGTGTTAAAATTGTATATTCAGATCTTAGCAGTAAAAACATATGGGTGTATTAAAAAAAACAGTAATGCATGGAAGACTGGGAATTAATGAATGTACTGCCCAAGAACTTTAATTCATCTGTATAAACTCTCATATAACAGTGTGTTGCTGATTCATCAACTAAGATATACAGTTCTAAAGAACATACATCAAACGAGCTGATTTATACGGTCCTGGAGGCCTTTAGACCACTCATATAACTATATTTGTTCAAGGTCTTTTTCTTGACCAAGATCAGGCATTCTGCTACATCTAAAGAAGTGTCCAGTGCCCTCTGCTTAGCCTGCTTTCCTCAAAAAGGCAGTCGAGTCATCACTGTAAAATGTCATTGTGAGAAGATGGAGTAACATAAAGCAAGAAAAAAACTTTCCATACTGGATATATAGATTATAACCTAAAGGATCAGAGACTCTCAATGTCCTGAGCCAGTGCCATATTTTCAGAATGAAAACAAGTGCAATCAGCAAACGCAATCAAAATATATCTAGGGTGAAATTTACTAAGCAGGCCATATTAGCATTGGGCTGCAGTTACAGAAGAAAAACACCACCAACAAAAGCTTATCAAAGTGGAACGTTCTGCAAGAAAATTAGTAATAAGTGACTGAATGTATGTACACAAATGTAATTCAATTCACACTCAGCACAATCTACCAAGAGCAGTTCAAGTTAGGACAGCCCTGAAAATGAGCAGACCCGGTGAGGGCTCGAATAATCTAACATAAACATTGTTTCAGCTTAGACTGATGCCTGCATAGACAGTGTAGATGGAAATCCAGGCAATTCAGATCAGAAGGAAGCAGCATAAAGAAAATCCTCCTTGAAAAAATGACCTCATTGGTCGTTTCTGAAGGCACGTTTTACAACCAACATCTACGTTTCAAAATGAAACTAAGTGACCTCCAGTAGCTATAAAGTGTGTGTGAATAACGTGTTCAGTTTTCTCCTGCATATCCTGAAAAAATATGGAAATATGGATTCCCTCAGATTTCTATAAAGTCTACGCGGACTAAATGATATTAATGAAATAAATACATTGTTTCTTATATAACGCTTTACATGAGTGCTTTATGCAACATTCCTTAGTCACACAAGCACTTCAATATTTTGCCCTCAGATACTTTAGCATACAGACTGGAAAAGCCTGGAACTGAACCATCAACTTTCCATTTAATAGATTACTGTTTTACCTCCTGAACTATGGCAACAGTACCCATGGACATGACCACGACAAAGCCACATTTGGACCGCATATTTTGGAAACATTTATAAGTTGTATTTCAGGGCCTGCACAAATGACTGATACTGTCGTTTGGATCGGAGGACATGTTGGAAAATAAGTATGCTCTGATGCATTAGAAAGTGATGGTGAATGTGTGAAGTCTTGGAGGTGGAGGCAGCTTACTCTGGACAAATCTGACAGCTCAGGGCGAACCCAGGAATGTATTTTGGAGAACGGCTGCTTTATTAGTAGCAACCTGCTATATAAACCTGAAATCTATGAATAACAGATGACCTGCTGTGTTATTACTGTGCCACATGCACAAATGCACACATCACTCTTTTACTTTTTTCCTCATGCCATGTGATGCTGCAAGTATTTTTTTTTTAATTGAAAAAAATAATCTCACCACTTGTGAGCAAGAGATTTTTTTTCAAATGACCTTGAACAGCATCTTATGATTTAGAGATTCTTCCAACTCTGACAGAAGCCATTTAGTTCATTTGTGATGCTGGAGAGCTAGATCTCTGTGCACCGCTGAGTAAAGTCACACAGAGGTTTTAGTGTTCTTTGCAGGTGTGATTATCGGCCAAGCTCTAGGTCAAAATGAGAGTAAAAACTGGAAGCACTAAGAACTACTCCACTCACTGCAAACAGTAACTTTTTTGGCAATGATACTTTCATGGCCTGCATGAATCTTTTATTGAGCAACTATTATTCCCCTCCCTGTGACTCTCCACATTATTGCCTGTCGCAGTAGTGAATCATGCTTGTGCTCCCAAAAAACTGTGCTCTGAAAGGGAAACTTTTACAAATCCATATGTAATAAAGCCAACTGCAAATATAACTGTGCCAGGCTTTTCAGTCACTAACTTCTGTGCACTGAAACTGTACCAAATGAGGGTTTTCCCACTGGCAGACCTTTTTAATATGAACTCTATGCAAACATAAATATCTGAGAAAGCTCTAACTTAGTCCCCTCCTAGAAACACAGAAACAGCAGAAGAGCCTGAAACTCAGTTTTCATGATAGGATTATCTGAAAATCACCAATGGAGACTAGCTGGATGCACACAATCTTCAGCTCAAGACACTGTCATAAATTCAGATGCTGCCACCCATTAACACTGTTTCTCAGTGCTTTGCTGTGGATCTAGTATCAAATAACACTCGGGTGTATGCTGCATATATTATACACTTATTACAGTTATTGAGCACCTCACACTGCTGTGATTTATTGAGAGGTTAGACTCCAAAGTCTTTTCTTTTCTGTTAGCTCTAATTGATCTTTTCTTAAATTTTATACATATGCATATTTATTTATTGAGCTCAAGTGTCAAAAATAAAATTGAAACCAACCAACGCAGTGCAAACCAACTTACAGTTTATTCTTTGGCAGCTGGCCTTGCTAGAGTGTGAGAGTGAGTAGGCAGAACAGACATTTTACAGAAACACTACGCATAAAATAAATACTTGTTAAATCAAAGGAATAGCTGAGCTGTTTTAAATCCTGCCAGCATGCACAAGTATTGGTTTCATTTAATTAGTCCTTTTTATGTCTTCTTGTCTTTTTTACAGACAGGGTACGTGACTCTAACCAGCGCCCAAACCCAACCAAACGGTGAGTGTGAACAAAACATACAGCAGGGAATGCAAACACAACTTAAAGATAAATATAATATCTTATCAATGAGTATGCACAAACTCTTCTGTGTGAGGTTCAGGCTTTTTGTAATGTGGACGTCCTCTGTCACATTGAAAGCACTGTGTGTCATGTCCATGAACAGGAATTAATAGATCTTTGTGAGTATTTCACAATCTGCCCAGAGACTGTGTGAAAGACACTGCATGTATGCACACACATGGAAAAACAGTGCATTTTGTGTCCTTATCAATCGATTGGAGTCTGTTCCTATTTCCCAAACTGCTGTGAGGCCGTGCTGTATCAGTACAAACCGCTATCCTAATAAGGGCAATCACAAGACCTTCACATGGCTGCGCTTTTGCACAACAAATTCAAGACAATGTACTTCTCTCCACCCCTAAAAAGCATACTGCCCCTAACTGAATAATTCTTAAAAATACTTCTGCTGGTGTATCATTCAGAAAATATCCCCACATGTTGGCGTTAAAGAGATTATCTCTACTGTAACTGGAACACAATGCCTCCAACCTTGAAAGGTTGAACTTTGGATGCCGAGCTACAGAAATTCACAGTCATAAAGCAAAAGTAGGAACCGATTAAAGTGAGTAAGTGTTACCTACATCACACAGGTCAGAAAAGTACTTTACAGATGTGAAATGCACATATTTGCTCGACAGCTCCGTTATAAAGTAGACTACATTTTTTTGATATTTTCAAACTCGAATAGAAAAAATAATAAAACTGTTACTTGGAGCAACACTTAAATATTATAAGTGTATCCTTCATCTGGGTTTTCGGTTTTACTTTCCATCTGTGAAGCTTCCACCCACAAGGCATCATGGCACTGTTGGACTGCGCTTGCAGGGTTTATTTACATCCCTCACCTGTTTCCATCGTCCTGCTCATTTGCATGTTAGACTCAGGGGAGAAAAATACTGTTTCCATTATAATATGCCGGCAGCAAGATAAACAAAGAAGAGGTCTGTGCACTAAAGCAACAATGCAAAATAAGGGAGGGTGTTGATTGCCAAACTAAAGTCAATTCTCGTTCCATTTTTGACTCAAATAGCCAAATTTCTGTTGGGTGGACGAAATGTGAAAAGTGATTTCTGCACGTAATCATACATAACTCATAGCCAAATCTCTCTTTGTCAGTCTGTGTGTGTGTGTGTGTGGGGGGGTGTTAATGTTCAGATTTTGGTATCAGACTAATAATGATCTGGGCCAAATCAATAAACGTGCTTTAATCACTTTGCTGTTGTTGGGTGAAAGAGTGTGAATCACGTGCATGCTAAGAACACATCAAACATTATGTCAATAACACATTAATCTAAATGGGTTTCGAGCTATGGCTTTATACAATAAACAGCAAAAATATGCAAAATTCCCCGCAGCACAATCATAGTCAAGCAATCAAAATCACACCATGATTGCTCAAAACAAGGGAAACGTAGAAGTTTATATCAAGCTACAATTTCTGCAGCTTGATCAATACGAGTAATAAAGGTTAAAGGAATCCTCACTACGTTCCTTTCATTAAAGAGAAGAATTCTGATTCATTTAACTAGAGTGCAGTCTAGTCGTGTTTTTTACTGAACACTCAGGTCAAAGCTCCTAACCTCCAGGTGTCTTGATTCATAATTAATTTCCATCTCACTTTTTTTCTTCTGTCCTCCAGCAAACCTTTGGATGTCAGCGCGAAAGCCTCAAGATAAAACTGGCAAATCTGTGGCCGCATTGACAGTAAGGAAAAGATGTGAGATCTGAAGCAAAAATCAAGGAATATATGTGAAGGGTATCAGGGCATACTGTCCAAGACACGATCTCGGCGTATGCGGAATGCTAAAGTAGGTTTTAGGAAGAGAAAGAAAAGATGAAATAAATAAATAAATGGTTGTCAAAAGGTTTATGGAAAAAAAAACAAAAAAAAAAAAAAAACGCCTAAAAGAAATATTCAACATCACCATCAGAGGGCTAACACAGAGATACAATTCACACTCACATCCACACCTAGGGCTAAACCAGAATTACCAGTTAACCTAACAACAATATATGTCTCGTCTGGACTGTGGGAGGAAATCCACACGTACACAACGACATGAAAAATCACCAAAGTGTGCAACACATAAAGGCAACAAAGCAGACCAGCAACTGAACTACAGTAACACATTCTGCAGACACAAACACGCTGCTCAGGCACCGCAGTGATGTGGTTCCAATTACACATTAGCAGGCATCTAATGTATGGGTTAGGCTTTGTGTGTAACAAACATTTATGTTAATGCCAGTAATGAGTGATGTAATTAGCTGATATTACCTCTTTTACACCATACTGAACTTAAACCTTTATTTCCCATCCAGGTAAAAAAAAAAAAAAGTTCTGAAAAGCAGCTTCACTTTCCAAGACACATCAATCAAGATACTTTTTTTAAAAAAAAAAAAAGTTGTGCATTGATTTAATTTCTAAATATGACACCACTTTGCATTGCACCCCCTTTGCAAAAGTGGATCATTTACAGGAAATCCACAGAAGCTCTGTAGCATTTATACTCTGATGCTAATGACTGCTGGGGTTTTAGTTTCTCGCTTCCTCCACTTTTGGAGATTCTGTCCTGAATAAAGAGCTATTTATTTCTGTCTATTTCTAGTGACTCCACCCCAGTGATTTCCTCTACACCAAAGTCCAATTGATTGCCAGTAATTCTACTGAGAATGTTTGATTTATGGCTGTTTTGCTCTTATTAGGCTAGAGCTGTCTCCCGCAGCACTGCAATTCTCAGTTGGAATGAAGAATCCATGAGCGTTTTCCTAAAGACTCTTAAGTTTGATAACGCTTTGCTTCTGACAGAGACACAAACAGTTCCCACAAAACGTGGTGGATTCTGCCAGTGGACCTTTACTCCCAAGAGAGAGATGAATGTCACTATTCATAGTGAGATCTGTAGTATTTATAGTCTGATGTGCAGATAGGACCTACATAATGCTAAAGGTTGTGAGACAACTCTTTGCTGGGCAACTATTAAAGATGAAAGGAAGTCCATTTGGAGATGTTGGAGCAGGATCAGAGGAATCAGAAAATCTATTTTCAGGTATGTTTACAGATAGCTCACCGGTCATGATTTTGTTATTATTTTGTCATCCTTTAACTTGCTAATGTGCCTTAACATCAGGATCATTAAAAAAAAAAATCACAATCTACACACACCACTTCAAACTATTTTTTTTCTGTGCAAACACACCTGTACATACAGTACCAGGTAGTGTTCCAACTGCTTCCTTTTGAACGATAATGAGGATGTCACCGATGATGACACCGTGACTCTCAACGTGGAACTTGACATGACATTTAAATGTGTGTAAAAACTGAAAGATTATCGCACAAAAAGGCAGGTTACATAAATGATGATAATAGGCTGTTGGCTATCACACATCACCAACCTGCAGACAGTTAACAACATTATGCACCACATCAATGTCATATAGACAAAAACACGTCTTAAGATCTGACGCTTCCTGCATGTTACCTTTCAAGAACAGAGTTGTCTTGTACAGTAATTAGGAAAGTAATTAGGTGGGGTGGGGGGATTTCACAATAGCAATGAAAGGATAACAACAAGGACAGACAAGAGGAACTGTCAAGGTACTGCAGTGTGGCAGGCAGGATGTGGGCCCAGATGCAAGACTCAGGAAATGGGACGGAAATGTCACTTTTATTGCTGAACTCTCTCCAGATACAAAACCATGGGGATGCTTTACAGGGTGAATGCGTAGCAATAGCTACAAACAGAACCCAGAACCAAGCAAAAAAAACCAAAAAAAAAAAAACAGGATCATGACGTGGACAGAGTGAGAGGAAAAATAAATGTGAGAACTATCGCCGGTGACTCGGCACAGATGAAGGGAAAAAAAAATCTCAGCTTTCTTCACACAAAGGAATCAACAACATTCTCAGTAAAAAACATTTTCAGGACATCCCAGAAATGCAGTTCACACCTTCAACTCACGGCCCTTTAAACAGTTCCTCAATAATGTCACGGCATGAAAAGCGCTGGAGTGAGGACCCCAAAAAAAAAAGGTGAGCCATTTTAAACGCTGTCTGAAGCGCTCTGATTCTGATGACAGCCAGATAAAGACAACCATGTGAACACCCATGGGACACACTGGACTGATATGGCAGAAAGCACTCTTTATCTTCACCATCAAAACATCAAATGAAGGAACATTTTTGTAAGAATGGGGTTTCATCCCTCCAGGAAATGTCAGATCCATGCCAAGGTAAGGTAAGCTGCTGGTTTTTCCTTTAATTTGTCACCCATCTGTAATTATGTTGCTACATTAACATAAATTAGGTCCAAACTTCAAACACTAGTGCTACAAAACAGAATACTTAGCTCAACCGATTTAAAGCCCATCTAGTTCACTTCATCAAACGATTTATTGTACATTTCTTTTTTTTCTTTTTTTTATGATGAGCAGTCGTCTCCTCACCATCTGCTAAGTTACAGCGTTGATCTGCTCAGCAGACATGTTGTGGCCTAATAGGATTAGACAAGTGGGGAGACATGCTGAATGAAAACAAGTTCTGCTCAATGAACGTAGCTGAAATGGACATAGAATGCCAAGTAATCATACACCACTGCGCTAACATGTAAACAAATCTGTCTCTGTAGTAGGAGTAGTTTCACTGCCAGGACACGGAATTAAATCGCTTTTGTAAATCATAAAAAGCAAACTTACTAGTAGCTCTAAAAGTTCTTGACCTGGAGAAGGAATGCTCCTGGAGAGACATGCTCTTGCCTGTGATAACGGAGTAAAGTTTGCCCAGCCTTGAAGCATGGCTGACACAAAAAAAAAAGGAAAAAAAGAGCATCCATGTCTGCTAACATCTCCATCCTCTACATCTCGCTCTAAAAAAAAAAGTAAGAAGAAAATCACAAGTTTCATAATAATTTAATGCTCACATTAAAAAAAAAATGCACAGCTAAAAACATCACATGCTCCTTAAGGCAAACACTACACAAACGCACATATATTCATTCGCAGGTAAACACAATACTGTTTCCATGATGAAATTATCCTTTAGTGACATCATCTACTGGAGAGCTGTTCCAGTGCTAATCAGAGCTACAACCCACCTTCCTCTAACATCTAGCTTTACCTTAATGTTAACCCATATCTGCACTAACAGGCATGATTCACAGCACAGAGACTTTTTTTGTCCACAAAACAGAGGAATTTCCCCGCATACTGATTCTTCCTCAGAAAGGTGACGAGGTGAGCAACAGCTGGAGCTTTAATAAGTCATAGAATGACAAACAGTGTGAACTTCACAACTAATGAGGAAATATGTCAACAGCCCGAGTGACTTTGACTCTTCAAACCTCTAAGAATGAAACAAATGAAATGGCTGAGGGAAGCTCTTTTTTAGTTTTATCAGTGTCCTTCAAAATATTTCCATTTCAAGGTTTTACTGAATGTCAGAGGACTTATGAACTAGCTGGGATGCAAAAGCACTTCAGAACCTTCTTTTAAATTTTATAACCCTGGTAACAAGACGTAGCACAGTTAAGTATTCTCAGGAATAAATTACCAGGACACTACTCTATTGGACTCATTGCAGGGCATTAGAATACAAGCCAATAATTATGCTTTAATTGTTAATGTGTTGTGGAATCGTACTGATACTGATTTTCAAGAATAGTGGTGATGTGCAGAGCTGTAGTAACTGCAGAAGCATAAAGATGATGAGCCATACCATGAAGCTAAAGGAAAGAGCTGTCAAAGGTTAAGAAGAGAGGTGCCGATCAATGAGCAGCAGCGTGGCTTCGTGCCAAGAAAGAGCACTACATATATAATGTTTGCTTTGAGAGTGTTAATGGAGGAGTATAGAGCAGGTCAGAAGGACCTTTGTGGATCTAGAGAAAGTAAATGATATGGTGCCAAGAAACTATGGTGCTATAAGAGAAAGTTAGAAGTGGAAGAGAAGAATGTGAGAGCAGTGGCAAAGGGAAGACCGCGAGACAGTGGTGAGGTATGTGGTAGGAATGACAGATGGGTTCGAGGTGGCGGTGGGATTACATCAGGGATCAGCTCTGAGCCCCTTCTTGTTTGCAGTGGTGATGCACAGGCTGACAGATGGGGTCAGGCAGGAAACTCCATGGACTATGATGTTTGCAGATGACATTGTGATCTGTAGTGAAAGTAGGGAGCAGGTTAAAGAGAGTCTGGAGAGATGGAGGTATGCGCTCGAGAAAAGAGGAATGAAAGTCAGTAGAAGCGAGACAGAATGGATGTGAGTGAGTGAGAAGGAGACGGGTAGAAAGATGAAGCTCAAAGAGAAAAGGTTGTGAAGAGAGATGGCTTTAAACACCTGGAATCAACCATTCGAAGCAATGGACAGTGCATAAGAGAAGTGAAGAAGAGAATGCAGGCAGGGCGGAGTGCATGGAGACGAGTTTTAGGGGTGCTTTGTTGCAGAAGGATAGCAACAAGAGTAAAAGGAAAGGTTTACAAGATGGTAGCGAGACCTGCTATGATGTATGGTTTGAATACAGTGGCACTGAGAAAAATACAGGAGGCTGAGCTGAACATGTTAATTATCACTGGGAGTGACCACAATGGACAGGATTAGAAATGAGTATTTCAGAGGGACAGCTCAGGTCGACTGGTTTTGAGATTAGAGAAGCAAGGCTGAGATGGTCTAGACATGTGCGGAGGAGGAACAGTGGAGATATTGGACAAAGGATGTTAAAGATGGAGCTGCCACGCAGGAGGAAAAAAGGAACACTACAGAGGAGGTTTATTTTATTTTATTTTTAATATTTTGTAGTCTACAAGGAAGGTGGGATCAGCTCCCTTCAGGTTGTTTGAGAGAGAACAGAGTTTCTGTAGCACTGAAGTGAAATCTGAAAGAGTAAATGTTAAGTTGTAGCTAGCTCTTACTCAGGAATTTAGCTGCTAACTCGAGACTCCTTGATGGACACCAGTGCTTGAGTGAAAACTCTAAATAAAACATCCAAGGCACTGCCAGAAGAAATGAAATCAACCCAGTGCGCAGATCCTGATGGAACACGAGCAAACATTTATTTTGATTCAGTGTGTAGAAACTGCTCTCATTATGAGTTTTGTAAAAATCGTCTGATATATTAGCTGACACTTTTGCTAATAAAGTGAGAAATTTCACACAGTGAGGATTCAACGCTGCATTTGATTAGAGATTATGCCTTGACTCTTTTGCTGAATGGAACGCCTTTGAATAATAATGATAATCACGTTAGAAGAGAAATAGCTGAACTAGATCAAATGCTCATTAATCTACCCATGCATATTCCCCTTCACAGCTGTTACCACATTAATGAGTGGAGTGGTTCCCCTGTTATCTGAGTGAATCACACTTTCTTCCTACGCCCTGTACCACTTTTCCCTTGATGTTGCTTTCCAAACAGAAACGCAGTATGAAATTATTCCGAGTGGAGCCACTGAATCAGTCTATTATCCAAAATTACAGCCTGAAAGGCTGCAGAGGGGATCATTGTACTCAAAGAGAGATCTCCACTTATGTAAGGAAAAAAGAACACTGCTTGTATACTGATCAAAGATCAATGTATTTCTAAAGATGATTACTTAATTCTGTATGTCTTTCTGAAAGGTGGTTAGAAACTTATCTAGTTACTGTTAGTATATAACTCTGGCAGTGGCTCAGAGATCTGTGCCAGAGACGGAAAAATATAAAGGAGTTGCCCGCGTAATATTATGTAAGGCACTGCTGCCAAAACAGCTCTGACCCATAGAGGCATGAATTCTACAACACCTCTTAAGATATCCTGTAATATAAGGCACCAAAATGTTAGCAGCACATCTTTTAAGTGCTGTCAGTTGCAAGGTTTGATGATTATTTTTCTAGCCCATCCCACAAATTCTCAGCTGAATTGACTTTACACTTTGAACCCAAGGCCCATTTCAACCAGTGTGTGTTAAGTGTAGGAGTGAGGAACCTAATGCATGACGCAGGAGGCAGACTGGGTAAACAAAAGGCAAGCCATTTAGGCTGATGCACCAAATCCAAAAGGCGAGCAAACAGAAATCCAGAATGACCACAGAACTACACAGAGAGGGAACATAATCCAGGAAGTAAAAATCAGACTCAGACACATGAGGTACTCACTGACAAAGCAAAACAGGAAATAACCCAAAAGACACCAACTAAACACAGGTGCACAAACTTACTCTGGACAAAATATGAAAGGAACCCTGGGAAGACTAGAACAATAAGGAAATCAAAATGGGAATTAACAAATAGAAAAGCACAAATAGACTATAATTACTGGGGGAAAAAAAACAAACAAGCAAAACCCAAACCAGAAACTCAGACTCAGAAATATTAAGAAATCCAAACAGAAAATAAGGATTTAATCTGGCAACCATGTCGAATAATTATTTGCAATGCAGCAGAGCGTACGACTCTTCTGAAAAACAGCACTGCCATCAGGAAATACTATTGCCATCAAGGGGTATACATTAAATGCTGTAGCTGATACGTGTCAAAGTAACACCCACATAAATGCCAAGACCCAAGGCTCCCAGCAGAGCATTACCCACAGCATCAGACTGGCTCTGCCAGCTTGCAATCTTCCCATCATGCTTCCTGCTGCTATCACTTCCCTGGGTAAATGATGCACTTATATTGCTCCATCATCCAATTCAGATGCTCACATGCCCACTGTAGCTGCTTTCAGCAGTAGGCAGGGTCAGCAGGGCATTCCAACCAGTCTGCAGCTATGCTGTGATGCACTGTGTGGTCAGACACCTTTCTATCATAGCCAGCGTTAATATTTTCAGCGATCTGTACAATAATACATCTTCTGTGGTATCATACCACACAGGCTAGCCTTCTGTAATTTCATTTTAGTTTGTAATTGTTATACTTTGGTGACTTGCATCAGCATTGGTCATTGAGCTAGTGGATTGTTTCTCTACTTAGCATTATAATTTTAGTAGAGAAAACGGCTTTAACGCAAATGCACTGCAGGTCACTTTAAAAATGTATATTTCCATTTTTTATCTAAAATACTACCTTTTTTTTTTCTTAAACAGCTCTAGGACCATGGCCAGCATCCTTACATACTGTACTGTGTAAAAGTCTTGAGCCACCTCCTATTTATTTAGATTTTGCTAGGAAAATGGGAAGCAGGTAAAGCAATTTATTGAAAGATGTGCAAATGCATATGGAAATACAACACATAAGGCAAAAGCAGTTTTTATATTTCTAGTGAGCTTGAAAGTCAATATTTGGTCTGAGCACTTTTATTCTTCAACACAGTCTGAACTCTCTCAGGCAGCTTTATTGTAATTTCTTTAAGTAGTCTCCACAAATAGTTCTCCATTCTTCTTAAAGGACATTCAAAGCTCTTCTTTGGATGTTGGCTGCCTTCTTCTTCTCTTCTCTGTCAAGATTATCCTGCACTGCTTCAATAATGTTGAGGTCTAAATTGTTGGGAGGCCAATCCATGGCTGATAGTGTTCCATTGTGTGTTTTTCTATTCAGACTGTTTTTACTACATCAGCAGTGTGTTTGGGATCATTGTCATGCTGAAAAATTAAGCCTCTGCTAATGAGATTTCCAGATGGTATTGCATGGTGGATCAAAATGTGATGCTATTTCAAGATCTCCAACACCACTGGCTGAAATGCAGCCCCAAGCCATGACTGAGCCCCGTACGTACTGACAGGAGAGGCCACACATTTCAAATTTGGATTCATCACTCCATAAGACATGTCACCACTGATTTTCAGTCCAGTTCTTATAATTTGGCATCCTTGTTTCCCTTCCTTAAAAATGGCTTTTTGACAGCCACCCTCCCACAGAGAGCATTTCTGATGACTTTTACTGTATAATCACAGCAACACACCCCACAACTTCTGTGGTACAGCACCCAGTGTATCACGTAGGATACACACCCCACAACTTCTGTGGTACAGCACCCAGTGTATCACGTAGGAGTGTGTGAGAGAGGGAGAGGCTGCAACAGTGGGCGTTGCCGTATCCTCAGTCTAATTAAACTGTAATTCAGTGTAGCGCACTACTGTACAGTTAGAGCTGAACACCAATCATTATTTACAATCTCTCTGACAGGGAAGAGGAGAGAAATAGAAATAGAAGCAGGCTTCAGCAGTGCTGCAGGGAGAAAAAAACTCCACAATGAAAGCTTTAGGAACAAATGTGTGATGTTATTATTGCTTTATGATTCATTTGTGTTATTTTTAAGATACATAAAAGTGAGACACTTTGTATTTATGTGTATGTATCTGTGGAGAAAATGCCCACCTGTTCACTGGCTCAAAAAACATACAAGACAAGGTCTAAATCGTGTATTTATTTGAACGCACTGACTCAGAGCCTCTTCGAAGTCCCTGGTTAAATTTTGTGTTTCTCGGAAATGTACTCACATCAGTGGGGAAGGTCCTTCTTGTTTCTTTGCCGGTAGCTAATCGTATCGCTGCTATCAAACTACAAAAATGGCCGAACGGGGTGGAGTGGAACGCTCTGCGACCT
>JAVDPK010003172.1:16739-27677 GCA_034780415.1 Cichlasoma orientale | reverse complement strand
TATAAATAAACACAGTGCTGGTGGTTTTCAATCTGATGTCTTGCTTGCATTTTCACTATTGAGTTCCTGCTGTTTCGGCACCCAGCTTTCTATGTGCTTTGCTTCAATGAATAACGTATCTAAATCTGCATTCATTTGAACAGATAACATACTGTTTGGCCTGTAATTTATCTGTTATGCCATTATGCCAAATCTTTTTTTTTTCCTAGAAAATCTATTTTAAAAATGGTGAAATGCGTCGACGTGGAGTTTAAAATTATGATCGAAAAAATCTGAAATCTCTTATCACCCGTCTGTCTTGCACATCAGTGCTGTGACTTTGCGAGACTTTTCACATCTGCTTCTTGACATTCTTCACCTTCCTGCATCTTTCTCCAAGTGATATTTTGCAAATACAAAATCATATTACTTATGTCTTCATACATATGTATGATGAGGTATTATGAATCCAGTCAACATTTTTCCCATCTTTACGGTCACTGTAATCATAAAATCGACAGTGAGAAGCACCGAAAAATAAAGAAATATTTGAATTAACTGTTTTGTAAGCCTACACTCACCATAATGAAACAAATGATCGGCTAATATTCCTCTTGTCTTCTTTTTTTTTTTGTTGGCTCTGTTCTTTCCTTTGACAGAATCAGCCATGTCTCATCTATCCATCAAGAATCTTTATCTCAGTCTCATCATCACTGTGCTACTACATCAGCCTCTATGCCTGCACGTTATTAAGTCTCCTAATATTTTTCTTCATCGGTTTGTGAGCAATTTTTCAATTTTATGTTATTCCTGCACTTTCCTCATTTCCCTTTTGTCTGCCGACTCATTTTCTGTTGGGTGTTATTGCCCACCTGAAGCCCGCTGTACACCCACACAGCCTGTGAATACACCAAACTCTCCATTCACTATGTCTATCATACATTCCATGCATTTTGTTTTATTTAATAACTGAAGTTATTACTAAAACAAATCCATTCAACTGTTCATTAAATGTTAAAATCTCTATTTTAACAACTTTTTAAGCTATTTCAGTGGACTGGATGATGGCACATTAGCAGACACAGCTCTAATCATGTGAAAGCATGATTTCTGTCACTGTGATGTGGATCACTGGTTCACATGTTCCACAAGCTAAATATACATATGCTATTTAGACTTTTGTACTTTTGAAGGGAATACAGCTTAGAATTGGTATAAATTAAGCCAGCAGAGCACTTGATTCGACAGACTAAGAATAGGATCCTGAAACAGCTGAGATAGTATAGATATATCATCTTTTCCCTTTTTCCAACAAATGACCTCACTCCATTTTTATTTACTATCCAAATGATCAGATAAGCAGCTCAAGCTGCTTTGTTTCATACTCACACAGCATGCCTTATTTTCCTTGCATCGTGTATCAACCACACCCGCGTAATTTGGTTCGGTATCCAAGCTACATCTTACCACCCCTCTAACCTCAACCCATCCATTTGTAGGCTCCAGTGGAACACTCAGTACGCTCATCGATCCCCAATTTTATGTAACATATTTGTGGTGCGTTATGAGCTCTTAATCTAAATGCCAGACTCTAAGTGTATTCTTTTGCGGCAATACATCATTTCAAATGAACGCTGACTGAAATACAATGTACAATGTCAGTCCTGTGATAGACTTTATTCTGGCCATAGTAGATCAAGTTCCTTCACTGCTGTTCAAGCAAATACAACTGTCAAAACACTTTAAATTTATTCAGATCAATATTTTATCCATTTTAAAACCAATTCAAAAGTTTGAAAAGTCTTCCCTTCAGGCAAACACAACCTGTTCCAGCAGACAGCATGAAAGAAACCTCTTTCAACTTTTAGCAACACAATATCTACACTCTGCTGATGTGCCTTTTTGGGGTACCTTGTTCTTTCTCCTTCCTTTCAGTTTTGTACTTACAATTTGAAAATTATGAAAAAAAAGATGGCTGGAGACAGGAAAAAAAAAGTGATACAAACAACTTCAGACTACTTTTTATTTTATTAAATTTTTTAGCAAAACTGATAAAATTATTTAGCCCTGGGATAGATTAGCAACCTGCCCAGTGTATAACCAACCTTTCACCCTATTACAGCTGGGATAGGCTCCAGCCCAACTGTGACTGTGAATTGGATAAGTAATTAGAAGAAAATGGATGGATGGATGGATGGATGGATGATAAAATTACTTGCTTATTTTCTTCTTCTTCTTTTCTTAAAACAGAGAAACAGATGAGGCAGCATCTCTATACTTAGATCTGACTTTACTATTAGTTTAAAAAAATGCAGATTAGGGTTTATCAGTTTTAGTAAAAAGTCTTGTAAAACACTAAGTATGACTGCAACCTTCCACTTCATTCAACTTTCAGAACAAGAGTGAGCAGTAAAGGAGTATAAAACAGGTTTATGCAAGTGTATTATGGCTCCTACAGCTCATATGAGATACCATTATATGAGTTCAAGGATTTTATACACACACACGATGCTCCACCCCATCATCAAAGAAGCATGCCAGCCCCTGCACCAGTTGGCGCTTGCATACTGGAGGGACGGATGCATTGGCCACTGGCAGCACTTCCTGTCCTTTTTGATAGCAGTTGTGCGATTTTTAAATTGAGTTTTTAGATCTTATTGGGACGTAACAGATGGCTGGAAGTTACTGGAAATCATTTATTTACAGCAACAGATGACAAAGCTGACAGCTACAGAACGGAGACGACAGGTAGTCTAAAGAAATGCACCTACAATTGGCCTAGGCAAAAGGACAGGCTTTCAGAATGTTTTAAATGCTATTATTATAATTATTAACCAACAGGAGGAGAACGTTTCTATACAATAGCATTAACCTTGTGCCACAGTCTAATCAGAAAACAATAAGTGGGCTCTAATCTTATTCTAAATCCTTTTCTTAATAAATTGCATTCAGCATGTGATGGTGGCTGATGACTTGGAGGGAATATTCACTGTGAGGTTATGAAATTACTTTTTTAATGGGTTCCACCTTTTTGTCATCAATGTGCGTGACCACCTCAGGATCAGAAAGGAAGTCATTGTGCCTCAAATGGAAATATGAAGCACTCTGACTGAATAGGGGAGAAGAAATCAGGACTTTGGATTTGGCAGATTCCATTGAATCTTTTCAGCACATCGGGACATTGGAACTGAGACTCTGGCAGGTTTTGATCTCTACTGTCTAGCACTGCGTCTATTACCATGTGTCCCAAAATGTACTATTGTTACTCTGGCAGCAACATAAAGGGTAAATATCACAAACTTACATCATCCTAGACTTTGTAATTAGTTACATTGTTTGCCATATATGATTAAACATTTGCTGAAGCAGCTAAGGTAGACAGAAGCAAAGAGCCTTGAAACAACTTGTACTGCTCAAAAAGTACAAGTGAGAAGTTACACCCTGTGAGTTACACTTCCCATTACAATTTATACACATCAAAGTGTAGATCATTTTGAACTTTTTTTTCATTGGTGGAACTCAATGAGACCTCAATAAGATTTGTTGTTTTTTTTTTTATGAAATTCCCTCAGAGCCAACAGTGTGTCATACAAAACTCCAGTAAACTTTTCTGAGTTTACTTTTGATTCATTATATGCTCTTCACTTAAGTTTAAGTCAGCTAATACATGATGATTAGAAGATCATAGTCTACAAGCTCAGCAGGTTAGTAACAGAAAGCCTCAGCAGGTATGACTCTACCGTAACAATGAGATCAGTGCATAAGGTGTATAAACATAATATATTTCATTGGGCCATTTAAATATCATCTGAGGTGAGTGCAATCAGCTAAAGGGTGAAAGAATTTGAATTCAGGGTCTTCAAAGGTAATTTAGTTATTATCCTTATAACACCCATCCTGGGCTCAGATTAAGAACTTGAAAGGATCCGTAATCTACAAACCCTTATGAATGAAACTTGTGTTACTGTGAAGTCACAGTTGAGAAGTGATAATGAGGAAATAAAACAGAAAAACAAAACACAAAAGAAAATCAGACATTTTAGACTTGAAGACACCAATATTGTCAGACATAGGCAAAGATGAATTTTGCGTGCATTTGTACCTGCACTACTAACACAGAGACATGCTAACACAGGTTGATATCAATTGAGAGTTTCAGTTCTTGAATCGTTGCAGCACACATGCTGAATACAAATGTAACCCATGCTTCTTGAAACATACTCAAGGTTACTGGAAGAAATGATGGAATAAAGAAAGCAAGACTGTACAACACCCAGTCCTCCGATACAGCAATCAGTCTTCTTTTACAGCACCCTTTTTTTTTTCTTTTATTGGGCAATTTTTTTTATCCCCAGTCTTCCAGTATTGACCAATGGGAGTCATGCCAGAAAGATTTATTCTAGTAACTGCGCACATAAAAAATGTGTTCTTGCTATAGAGCAAAATTGAAAGAGAAAACTATATATATATAAAGCTTCTATGTAGGTGGTCATATACGTGTGTGTGTGTGTTTATATATCCTTCATCAGAAGAGGGATGTCTGGCTTCTTCTGTTGTACTATTGTGGGGACACAATAGTGAGATCCTACAATTACAACAACTACAACTTTGTAAAATGTATAATAGGTAGGTTAAAAATTGTAATGCATGGTATCAATAATAATATAATAGATGGATTATGAAATAATAAAAACTTTTCATTACAAATATAATGCAAGAACACAATCTCACCAGGTCATTTTTGACACACCTATGCATCTAAGAGTTAACAAGAGCCGCATCAGATGTTGAGGAACAGGTACATACCAATGATAAGTGGGCTACTGGAACAAGGGTGCGTTTGCGTTATGTGACAAGTGACAAAAGATGAAATTAGTGACCTGTTGGAATGCTACTACACCCCAGTAACCCCAGTGAAAGGGATGTTATGAAGAAGATATGGGACCTATGGATTCTTTAACACCCAAGATTGTGATGGGTGTAGCTCAGGAGGTAGGTCACCTACTAATTTGGTTGTGATTCAATCCCTGGCTGCTCCAGTCTGAATGCCAAAGTATCCTTGGGCAAGACACATTCATCGGAACATGAACATGTGTGAGCGTTAGATAGAAAACACTTAAGAAAGGGCATGAATGGATGAATGAGGCATGTTGTATAAAGTGCTTTGAGTGCTCAAGTAGAGTAGAAAAGTGCTATATAAGAACCAGTCCATTTATCATTTACATACATCTATCTAGACTAACACTGAAACAAGTGTTGGCTCAGTGTTCCAACATTTGCAAGAAGCAACTGCTATCACAACCAGAGATTAATGAGGTACAACACAAATGCTATGGCAAGGGGGAGCTGCACAGTGAGATTCACTACGAAGCCCCAAGAACAACTGGTAAGACCATAGCCACCTCCCTGAATACGATCCAGTAACTGTCACAGTAAAAGACATCCAGGAAAGAGGCTCAATTATGAAGAGTTCGACAGCGCACTCCATGAGTGACCGGCAGCACAAATGAACTAGCTGCTAATGGATGAGACATACCTGGAATGGCTGACTGAAGGCCAGACCATCCTGATCCCCAAAGATCCTCAGAAGGGACAGTCCCATCCAAGTACCGGCCAGTAACTGGTACACCAGCTACTGGTAGATAGAGCACTCACTCGAGACTGTAAGACCAGACTTCCCAACCTGTGTACCACTTGGACTGACTACAAGAAAGTCTACGACTCAGTGCCTCATACATGGATCCTGGAATGCCTAGAACTATACAATATCAACAGGACCCTAAGAGCCTTCATCAGGAATTCAGTGGGGGATATGGAAAACAAACACTAGAGGCCAACTTCAAGCCAATTGCACAAGCTACTGTACCATCAAGTGTGGGATTTAAAAAGAAGATGCTCTGTTCCCACTGCTGTTCTGCATACCTGAACCCCCTGAGCCAGATCATTAACAGAATCTCATTCGGACTGGAAAATTGTAGTCAGATAATAATAATAATAATGCCTTCGACTTATATAGCGCTTTCTTACATGGTACTCATGTACTCAAAGCGCTTACAGTTTTTAGTGCACTATTCATTCATACCTCAATCATACTTGGTAACAAAGAGATGGAAAGTAGTCAGAACTGAGGGAATTGCACTAAAAGAAGGCAACATTGCAGACATTGAGGATAGCTATAAGTACCTTGGAATCCCAAAAGGCAAATGGGAACCATGAGGAGGCTGCTAGGAAAGCTGCAACTGCCAAATATCTGCAGAGAGTGAAGCAAGTCCTGAGGAGTCAGCTGAACGGGAAGAACAAGATCCAGGCAATCAGCACCTATGCCACTGACATCAAGACAAGAAACCTCCTTCCCATTCATGTAGGGTTTCATTCCAAATTCAGCACCCTGAGACTCTACGCTAAGGAAGGAGACTGAGTAACAGAACTACATTCCAGGATGAAACAACAAAGATCCATGGAAGGGATCAAGAAAATGGCCACAACTTATCATGCACTTCCTGAATACCTCAGGCAGCAGAAACCTGCAAAAGAAGAAGAGCTAGAACAGGAACAAGCTCTAAGCACACGATCGATAAAGGCTGGGGTCTACCAGACCAGGCAAGACCCCAAGTGCAGTCTGGGCAGAGATGCCTCTGAGACAATCCAGCAGGGTGCAAGGCGTTAGTAGGCAGGGCATACACACAGGGTATTTCACTAACTTATGTATAATCAACTTTAAAGTGTATGCGAGAGGAACAACAGTGATTTGTTTTCCCTGAGGCCTTTTGAAGTATCTGGTTACAGATACAGGCATCTCTTCTGTGGCTGTGATCCTGCCTATTCTACATTTTCAGTCTCACTGTGCTATTGAGAGAATCTGCTGCCAGAAACACAGTAAACATGAAGCACAAATCAAATATGTCTTGTATTTATTTGATGTCTCAGTCTTCTCTATATCAATGACATGCTGTCCCACAACGGGCTAATGGAGTTTACAGGTCCTGGTCACAACAGCACACGCTCTCATCCTCTGTGTATTATAATCTGTGTCATTGCTTAGATGTGGATGGCGAACCAGAATAAAATTGTCTTTTACAAGATACAAAACGTTACCAGCAGCATGTTACCATACTGTAGCGACACAGCTAAAGCTGCTTTGCAAAAAGGACATTCACATAACCAAGGACATTTTAACAGCCTCCCACTCTGCTCAGACGCTTATTACAAGAATCTATGAAGCAGCACAAATCACTTCTGATCCTTGCACCACTGCAGTCATAGAGGAAGACTGTAGAGCAACTCCAAAGTAAAGCAAAAATGTGACCTCTGACTTCATATTCCATACATTTTATGGCTTCAACAAGACACCAAACACCTAAAAAACAGGGGAAAAAGTTCCAGTAGAGAAAGTTGGGACTTCATGAACTAAAACTCACAAATGATTTTAGATGGAGAGTGCATAGAGTACAAAAGCGGGGAAAAAATGCTTATAATTAGTATGCATTTGTTTTGTTATAATTAACAATGACTTCTCTTTATCTTCGGAATATGGAAGAAACACCAATATCAGACAACTGATTTTTATAATAAAGATGTCTAAAATGAATATGTGTGGTTTCAAGCTTTAGACCTTATTACTTAGGACTGATCATCTTGGATATGTGCACATTTCACACCTTCAAACTCATTTCTCTTGCAACACACATAGCACAAAGTTGTGATGAATGAACATCCCAGAGCAATGTAATGTAAGATTTACTGAAATCCTGTCTATGGTGTATCTACTGCAGTTTAAAGGGAATGTTGTCAAGTTCTTTAAACAAAGTTAAATATGTGAAGATTCTAATACAACTCCATGATTGTACCATATTAACTAACTGAAACATAACTACATTAAATGGTGATTATAGTTATGTCCCATGTTTTTTTGTTTTTTTAAGCAATCTAATCGTATGGTCTGTGTCTCAAGCACGGACCCTGTGATTTCTGTTGATGAATTACTCTACAGGGAGGGATTTTTATCTACTTCCACTATATTCTCATCTCCAAAACAGCTGCGATTATACAACATAAAATAATATGACATGTTGATATATAAATCTGCTAGACTCATTGAAATTCTCTTGGATGACTTCATATTATGGGGCTCTGTTATTACACCAAAGCGGATGATTTTCTTTCTAAACTGGAAACCACACTCCTGGGAAAAGTTTGATTAACCCTGAGCATGTTAACATCACTGAGTACACTGTCAGCATCAGCACTTCACTGACATGTCAGGACAGCAGACTGTGTTTGCCTCTTCACAGCACGAGCTGAAGAGAACAGAAACACTGAGCCTTTGGTGTATTTAAGAGCAGAGGTCATAGGCATGTGAGGCATGTGTGCGTCTGTGCGTTGACATTTTCTTGATGCTGCAGTGCCTGCTGGGAAAAGACACTGAGAGAATCACAAAGCTTATCCAGAGAAATATCTCAATATGTCTCTGTGTTTTTGGGTGTGTCTGTAATAAAGACATAAAAAAAAAAAAACTCAAAAGTATCCAACATTAAGCTTCATTACCCGTGCAGTAAAAACAGGCTGCATGTATTTTTTATTCAAAGACGCATGCATTAACACAAAAACACACACACACACAGCATATACTTCTCCTAACAACAATACAAATTTCGTTTTAGTGTTGACATCTGTTGGAGATGTAAAAAATATACTACAATCTACAGCTGTTCAAAAAAAAAACAAAAAAACAAGCAACATCTGCCTTTTTGCAAACAGCAGCAAAAAAAATAATTACAGTCACCCTCAACAATGAACCGCACAGTTTCTATCTGCACAAAACCGGCACAGCAACTCCTCTCATTTTGCTACAATAATAATTATTCTCCGCCTGTTTTAACAGCTTCATAATTAGTTACTTCACAAATCAACATGTTTCACTTTAGCCAAACTTGCAGACTGTGTATGCAAAAGATGTGCACCCACGTGTACATTTAAACCTCACAAATTCATGACTCTTCACGTCATCAACATGCACATAGTCCTCCAGAGCTGCTTTGCTTGCCACTGACTTGATAACACCCAGAAAAAGAATGCGTACACCACGTGTTAGAAAAGAGTTAATCGTGTTTTACCTGCATTTACGGACCCATGGCAGAAGATTGAGGATGGAGAGGAGCCATGAAGCATAAAACAAAGAGAAACACAGACAACAAATACAATTAAAATACAAATTTGTGTATTTGTAAAGCTTTTAAACCATTTCAATTTTCTTACATTCTTTCATGCTTCAAACAGGGATTCAGTTAGATTGATTTTTCTCATCAATCTAATCAAAACTCGCAAATTAGTGCAAATTTACTAAAAAATAAAAGCCTGACGATCCAGTTTGGGCTTTCTTAATTGTGTTCAGTGGATTCAGCACACACTCCAATCAAGCTGTATAAGCATCTCAAGGATGCTGTATAGCCACATGTAGAGCAAGTTCAACTCATTGCAATAAAAAAGTTTCACAGAGATTCTTTTATTTATTTATGAAATGAAGCTTACGCAGAACTCAGAATGATCTGTATTCACTAGCAGGCCTGCATCCCTATTCTTTACATCACTTTCACTTTCCAGTGTCAAGCTCACTTCTGCCATCACTCTGATTTAGTTAATTTTCCTGCTAGTCAGTCCCTGTGCTTCAGATCTCAGTGCTCTGTTGCCATTCTGTCTTCCAGACTCTCGTCATTGTGAACCCCCCCGTCCCCATCTCCACCTTATCATGGTCAGTCATATAGCATTATCCAGGCCTCCAACTACTTCATCTCCACTGGGTCCTGCCCTACTTCCTACCACTGTTTAGACTTTGCTTTGCTGTCGTTCTTCATCAGAGTCTAATCATAAAATAGTTTATCATTCAAATTCTCTGCTTCAGTACACTTTTTTATGTTCTCCCATTACTGACAGTTTGGGGGGGGGGGTGCATACACCCTTGGTTGTAATTTCCAACTCCCAGTCTAATAATATCTTCTGGTTTGACTTTTTCCCCCCATATCATCTTTTAAGTTGACAGCTGTGACTATTACTCCAAGGTGTGCTTTTGCAGCTCATATGTTAACTTTCTGAAATTGGCTGAGCTTATCATTAAATTAAGCATGAAGTTATAGTGTTCATCTCAGCTCTTTTTAAGAGCCGAGGGTACAAATGTCAGCCGAAGGGGGGGAAAAAGAGAATTGATCAGATACAGGGACATAAGAAGCAGATGAAATTAGATACCTCTCTCAAGGGAGAGTTATCTGTAAAATTACAATTTAGCTACAAATTAGATATCTATAAAACTGGCACAGCTTTTAGCTCAGCTGAAAGACTAGAAGCTCTGGTTTGTTTATCTCCAACTGTGGCCTTTGTTATTGACTAATTAGCTATGTGTCCTGTAGTAAAATGGGGGTAAGCAGATCTGGTCCACACCAGGCTGAGACACTGTGCAAATTGTCCCTGCAGGTCCGAGGCTGGCTGGGGGTCAGATTAGATCAAGAGAGCTTGACTCTACAGTACGTGCACATAAGAGTCAGATGTTTTTTTTGTTTGCTTGTTTGTTTTTTGTTGTTATTGTTTGTCTGTTTTTAAATATTTTAGAAATAGTTGAGTATTTAACATAGAAAGAAAAGATGATTAAGTCTTAATTGGTGTGGCCTGTGAAACTGGAACTGTCACTCTACTCTTCAATAAAGACACAAGCAACTCACATAAAGACAAAAAAATGCTACTGCATGAATATATATATATATATATATATATATGCATGAATATATATGTATATATAAATAGAAGTACATTATCCAAGTTTCAGGAATAATGGGCAGAAACTCTCGAAAACTGTAGACACTGTTAAGCAGAGAGAGAAAGCAGAGTGAAACAAAACAACAAACACACACACACACACACACACACACACACACACACACACACACACACACACACACACACACACACACA
>JAVDPK010003172.1:0-16639 GCA_034780415.1 Cichlasoma orientale | reverse complement strand
ACACACACACACACACACACACACACACACACACACACACACACACACACACACACACACACACACACACACCAAAAATGAATCCGCAGAAATGAATTGCTTCTGTCATTTTCCTCACAGATAGATGTCAGGCTGTTTGGAAGCGTACAGCGCATTTCCTATTACAAGTCGTAAATGAATAAATGAAAAGAAATGTGCAACGTGTCACCAAGACCTCACAGTACAAGAATAAAGAGGGAAAGAAGAGAGGACAACTTTACATTCAGAGTGACTCAGCAGAAATTAGTTTTAAAAAAAATGTAAAATTATAAACAGCAGTGAGACAAAGTTAGCACAGAACAATAAGTCATGGTTTAGCATCAGAAATAATCATGATGGGTTTACTCACAAAGACAAGCCAGAACAATATTGCATCTCTAGTGATGTTTGCATTTTTATCATCATAAGAATCTCTGTAAGGCTTTGGATGGAGACGTACAGTACAAGTTGGCTTAACAGAAAAAAGAGCTCTAAAATAATTTATAAAGTAAATAAGTGCTTCTTATGTTGATGTTTAGAAACTGAAATTCTTTAGTCACTTAAAACTGCCATCACAACAGCTCTTGAAGGACATCACTTAATCATTCTCAAACTGCAGTATACTGATATAAAGACCAATGTCACTGAGTAAATATTAGTGCCTTTACTGGACAATAAAACTCTTTTCACTAGTGTTAATAATTAATATAAAAGCCAGCATGAGAAGACTGTATCAGGCTGCTGCTGCTAAATAAGGTAAATTAAATGTGATTACCCAGTACCTACAGTACTTAATTTTTGATGAGCTTGTGTTACTAACAAATACACACGCAGACTCTCATATACTCCTCAGTGAGCTGTGACATTATGGCAGCAATCCTGAGAAGTCAGAGAATGTGTCTGGATCATTGCAGAGTCAATTATAGTAGAAAAACAGATGCTCTCCATATTACTGTATGTCTTACTCTCATACACAATGAAAAGTCGCTGCACCCCGTCAACTTTTCATTCATGCCGCATTCATGGAATACTTTCCAACTCAGTGGGGTGTCATTATGCAGCTCATATGCACGCTATTTTCACTTAAACCAGAAGATTTGTCTAACTGATGTGACATCAAAAAATATAGAAAGTACAACTATTCGTTGAAGGAGGGAGCGAGATTGCTTTGGAAAGCCAGCTAACAGTTAATAGAGCTGAGACACTACAGCTCAGCATGGCACAGAAAAAAGAGCAGCACAGCTGGACACAACATGAAAACGCTGTTAAAAGTATCGTAATAAAAAGTGACACGAGTGTCATTATTGGGTACTGAGACTGTACAAGAGACATAAATTACTGCCTCCTTACCACTGGCAAGTGAGGCTGCAGTGTACATCCATTTCTATCCAGACTCATAACTGCTTCACACACACACACGCAATACTATCAGCACAGTTTCAAAGCAGAGAACTTGTCCAAGCAAATGTGAAATACGGTCACATGATGGTCATATGATCTGTTTCTGTTTCCGAGTTGTCTTGTTCAATAATGGGTAGAAACGTGTTCCTGTAGAACTTTAGGCTTTGTGGACAGGGAGAACCTTTGGCTGGCAGGATTAAAAGGGTATGGTGTCTGTGATGACTGAATTGGATTTTCTTACTTGTGGTCTGAGGAGCAGAGGGAGTGAGGAGGTAAGTCAGCGGGCAGGCTGGGTTACAGAGTTGGCGTAATGAGCACAGCAGAGAGTGGGTGGGCTGGTGTAAGTCCTGAGAGTATTGAGTTTCAACAAATTCAATTCATTTCAATTCAACTTTATTCACTTTCTTAAGGGAAATACCATACAATAATACAGAAAAAAACCCCAACAGCCATAAATGACCCCCTATGACTGGGCACTCTGTGACTGTGGGAAGCAAAAACTCCCTTTTAACAGGAAGAAACCCCTTGCAGAACCAGGCATAGGAAGGGGAAGTCATATGCTGTGACTGGTTGGGGTGACGGGAGGGAGACAGGACCAAAGACATGCTGTGGAAGAGAGCCAGAGATTAATATTAACTAATGATTAAATGCAGAGTGGTGTTCTATGATGGGAGGGAAAGGAATTAGGACCAGCTGAGAAATGGAAAGTCCACGGAGCCAAGCAGGAGAATTTTTCTGGCGGCTGAGCAGGTTGCAGATCTGGGATTCACAATAGTGAATAGTACAGTCTGGTGGTGAATAACATCCAATACTGGTCCGTAAATACGTAGACTTCTGATAAATAATGGCTTGCTTGGAGGTGCGGAGAACAGAGAGCCCGGGAAAGCACCTCAACCTGAAGGCGGAGGCTGTGAAGGAGCCACCCAAACCTTCCTGGAACCCCCCAGCCTGCCCTGGATCCTGACAAAGTGAACATTTGTAACTAATTTGAGTCTTCTGCACAAAATGGATTAATTGAGCACCGCTTGAACCAATCACAGAAATGATCAGAAGAACAGGTGCTGCCGTTTATTTCTAGCATGTCAGCTGAGCCCTGAAACTTCTGATCAATCAAAACTGATCAATTTTCTTCTCTGTGTGCTAGGTGAAACATAGGTGGTGCACTGCTGGGGGTTTGCACTGTTGTATGTTTACAGCTGGGTTTCATGCAGTGGTGTTAGAGAGAGATGGCTTAAGTTGAATGTGTAAAACACATTCCTTCAGCAGAGAACCTGCATCACACTTAAAAGCAAACTGTAGCAAAAGGAATGTTGAGCTTCAGTAGATTTTAACCTGAAACTCTAAATATGGCACAGGTTATGTTTTCATCCATCCATCCATCCATTTTCTTCTGTTTATCCTGTTCAGGGTCGCGAGGGGCTGGAGCCTATCCCAGGTGTCATAGGGCGGGAAGCAGGGTACACCCTGCATAGGTCGCCAGCCTGTTGCAGGGCTAACATGGAAAGACAGACAACTATTCACAGTCACACCTCTAGGCAATTTAGAATCACCAGTCAACCTAACCCCACTAAGTGCATGTGTTTGGAGTGTGTGAGGAAACCTGAGTACCCAGAGAAAACTCACGCAAACACAGGGAGAACATGCAAACTCTACTTGGAAAGGCCTTGGCCGAGGTGGATTCGAACGCAGGACCTTCTTGCTGCGAGGCAACATAAGTTATCATAATGACACTGAACACTCAGACTTAGCAACATAGCTTGCTAGCCCATTACTTGCATTTCATAATACACCCCTTTGATATGATACTTCTTGTCTGTCTGTACCAACAAATCCTTTCTTAATTTGATCCCCTAACATGAAACCAAGTCCTTAAGATCATCAAGTATCTTTTTTTTTAAAGAATATTTTTTGCCCTATTTTAGCCTTTATTCTGTTAGGACAGTGGAGAGAAGATAGGAAAGCCGAGAAGAGAGAACAAGGGAAGACGTGTACTGATGGCCTTGGGGTAGATTCGAATCCAGGCCTCAGCAATAGCCTTGTGGCATACTGCACAAGCCAGTGAGCTAAACTGTTTCCCCTGGATAGCTTTTTATAAGATACTTAAGGCTAATGCAACAGACAGTGAATGGAAATGTGTTACACACTCGATCTGTAGAAGAGTCTAGCTGCTTGACAGCTCATATAAAAATGAACAATTATAGTGAAAGATAAGAGTCAAGCTCTGATAATTTTGAAATGAGTGTGCACAAATTATCTAAAATTATCATACAAGGTGAACAATTGTTCAACATTCAGCATATAACATTACAGAGTTAACATTTCTGTTTTCAAATGCAGTTATTTTGAAGTTATGCAGGTAAAAAAAAAGAGAGAAAAGAGAGACAATATTGATTTAACATTAAACTTGATATTTAAATATATTATGTGCCCCTGCAATATATTTCCTTTTTTTTAAATTGTTTTTGTTGTTGTTGTTGTTTGCATTTTCACTTATTAAGGCATTGTGTCTGGACACTATAAAATATTGGCAGAGCTGGGGTTACTCTTTATTTTGAAAAGTCTCTGTAACAGGTTACATTCTGCCAATTGACTAACAGCTGGTATAACTTGAGATATACAAAGAACTGTGCCAACTGTGTGGAACAATTTTGACTGAAGTGATCAGTGTCGGAAAAAAATCTCAACATTGGTTGTGCTTGTGACTGTGTGTGTAAAAAAACCCAAAAAAAACATGAAGTAATAATGTTAAAACAGAAACATGATGCTATTAAATGATCTAGACAGGAATTATTATGCACTATGCTGCCAAAAATATTCACTCGTCTGCTTTCATGCACATATGAACTCGAGTAACATCCCATTCTTAATCCATAGGGTTTAATATTATGTCAGCCCAACCTTTGCAGCTGTAACAGCCTCAACTCTTCTGGGAAGGCATTCCACAAAGCTTAGGAGTGTTTACGTGAATTTTTGACCATTCTTGTGAGGTCAGACACTGATGTTGGATGAGAAGGCCTGGCTCACAGTGTCTGCTCTAATTCATCCCAAAGGTGTTCTATTAGGTTGAGGTCAGTATGCTTTGCAGGTCAGGGTGAGTGAATACTTTTAGCAATACAGTATATATGTGATTATATGACAGTACAGAAGGTATTGGAGGAGGGATAAGTTGAAGGTGAGGATGCCCAAGGTCAAAATAAATCATAACCTTTGACTCAATACTTTGCTGCATTTTAGGCTTTTGGTTAGGTTTCTCTGGGTCTGTTAAACATCATGACCAATGTGTGCTTCATTCACAATGTTAGCTTCACAACCAAGGTGTTCTGACTCAAACTGAAACAAACTGGAGTCATGTGTTGGAGAATGTAGACATGCAGCATATGGGTTCGACAGCCTTCATAAAGTTGGCATTTCTTTATTTTTTTGTTCTTATCAACGATGGTGGAACAAACTGTTTTGTTTTAGAAACTTGTCAATGATTTTCTCAGTTTGCAGTTACTTTGTCTCACTTTACCTACTTTAGTGAATGCTAAGACCAGCCACTGAGCCATGAAGGAGATGAAAATCCAAGATCAAACACCGAGCATTTACACTTTTCTGACAGCAACTGGCAGTGACAGTTGCACAGGAATAAGTGCAGATTTCATCAAAACATATAAATCTCCTTTAGTCTTTATATCTCTCCCTTTATCTCCGCTCTGAAGAAAAAAAAATAATGGTGACAATAATCATCTGATTTTCAGATCAAATCCACTGCAGCACTGGACATAATAAATGGGTAGAAAAAAATAATGAATTGAAGGACAGCCTACTCTAATATGACGCTAACAGGTATTTTAACAGTTGATTATATTACAAAATGTTAACTAAGACCATTTGTGCTGAAATTGGCAAAACAGTAACATTTAGCATTTCTATGGTTTCTACAGGGATCAGAGGTGAGCATCACTGAGCATCTAGATTTTTAGTGGATTTGAAACTAGTCTGCACTGCAAAAAAACATCATAAAATAAAACAGTCCAGGGCGATTTCTGTCATGTTTTCTATTGCAGATTGTTTGACAGGCTCCTCAGACTAAGGCAAACAATTTTTTAATTATGCCCTGAGGTTTGCATCTCCAGTGAGTGCTGTAAGCACTGCAACACAGTTAAGTAAAAGTGATTAACCTATGATCCTTTTGTAAGGATCCAAAAACTGACTTTATTCACAGAGAGTGCATACACAGATATTCCTCAGTTGAATTTGTTTGTACTCTCCAAACAAGTTTAAACAGCCTGCAAGTACACAGGCACACAAACGATGAAAACAGATTTTTTTTCTTATGACATAATGCTACGTGATATCAAAGAAAGAAAATAAGTAATTTATGATCATTTCAAAAATAACTACAGCTATCAAAATATGTAAATTTATATCACTCAAATTGTAACTTTTGGCCATCTCTACTTTTAAAGATAGTGACAAACACGTTGATTTCTAATGTTTTATCTTTATTTATTTATTTTTTGTTTGTGGGTGGCATAAACTGGCTGTTTATTTATAACTGTGAATTTGGCTTAATTAAACAAATCTTTTAAGAATTTACCATTTGTAAATATATTATGAGGCCAAAAGTTTGCGCTGCATGATTTAATCTTTGAATTCAGGTGTTTTGAGTCACAGGTCACAGGGACAAATAAAGCACCTAGTCATCCCTTTACAAATATTTGTGAAAAAGATTCAGCTGGCTATTTGGCAGACCATATAAAGTTACAAAGTGAGGTGCCAATTGCTGAGGCGCCAGCGCTCTGCAGACTCAATGACTGCAGAGATTCAAATCTCCCCTAGCATTAACAAACGCACAAAAACTGTGCTGATAACTTGAGATGGGTTTCCATGGCTGAGCAGCTCCTGTAGTTGTATAGTGTACATGGCCCAGTACTTTTCTCCATATAGTTTAGCTATCAAGCACCTGTCCATTTACAATGATTATTATTTACACACAGTGGTTCTAGCAACATCTGTCAGTGTGGATGACTCAGATCTCACAACAGTTGCGCATGCACACTTTTTTGAGTGGAAAGTGTGTGTATATATATGTGTATATATGTGTATATATATGAGTGAATAAGGCACATAAGGCAGAAAATATACTATCAAGTATTATGAAGTTAATTGTAACAAAAATAAATTGTGCAAAATGCCTATGCTTACATACTGAAAATTAACTCATGAAAACTAGACATTGCTTTTGCATTATGGTTCAACAGAGTTACTTTAAAAAAGAAACTAATGAAAGTGGCAAAAATGATGGTACCCTTAACTTAATTTTTTGTTGCATGGTCTTTTGAGGCAATCACTGCAATTAAGTAATTTCTGTAATTCTTAATCACCCATCCAAGTCATTGAATTCAGCTGTTCTAATCACGGCCACAGGTGAATAAAATCAAGCACCTAGCCATGGAGACTGCTTCTACAAACATTTGTGAAAGAATGAGTCACTCTCAGAAGCTCAGTGAAATCCAGCCTGGTCCCAACATAGGATGCCACCGGTGCAACAAGTCTATCTATGAAATTTCCATCCATCCATCCATCCACCCATCCATCCACCCCTCCGTTTTATTCAGCTTATCTGGGGCAGGGTCGTGGTGGGGGCAGCAGCCTAAGCAGAGAAGTCCAGAACTCCCTCTCCCTAGCCACGCCCTCCAGCTTGTCCGAAGGGAACCTAAGGCGTTTCCAGGCCAGCCGAGAGATATAATCTCGCCAGCGTGTCCTGGGCCTCCTAACGGTAGGACATGCCTGGAACACCTCACCCAAGAGGTGCCCAGGAGGCATCCTAGTCAGATGCCCGAGCCACCTCAACTGGCTCCTTTTGATGTGGAGGAGCAGCAGTTCTACTTTGAGCCCCTCCAGAATGGCTGCGCTCCTCACCCTACTGTCCATAGGTGTGAATATGAGTGTGAATGGTTGTCTGTCTCTCTGTGTTAGCCCTGCGACAGGCTGGTGACCTGTGCCTCTCGCCCTATGACAGCTCGGACCTGACTAGGATAAGTGGAAGAGAATGGTTGGATGGTTACTAATAAACAAATGATAATCGCTGCTGACAAAATAGTCGACTTTACTCTTATCTGTCTCCGCTAAGTTATTCTTTTTCTCACCTTCTAATTCTCTCCTGTGCATCGAAAGCTTATGATGAATTTAAATTTTCTTTATATTCTTTTTTGCATGACCTGTTAGACTTTGCTAGACTGTTAATGCTACTCCAGTCCAGCTGAAATTGCTTTCTTTACATTATTATGGCTGCCAAACACATTTTTTTAAGCTTGAATCAGTCTTCACCCCTGAGCTCACTGTGTGTCTCTGATCTGTTTCTAAAAAGAAAATAAAAAGTAAGTACACCCTCTTACAAGACAAGGTTTTACATATCAGGACAAATTTTTTTTAAAAAATAAGTCATCTAGTTCTCAGCAGATTCCTTCTTTGTAGTCCGGGCCTCCAGAGCGATTTCAGGCAAGTGGCAGCCTCCTGGGTTTAAAAATGAGACTACTGTGGAAGTGCCAAAAACTGCAGTTCCTTGAATGGCCACAGAAGCCTGACTCCAATTGTTGATTAAAAGTCCATAACAACAATAAGAAAGAAAGACTTAAATTATTATAGCTACAGAAGATGAACATAGCTGTTTTCATTAGCTGTCTGCTAGGCTTCACCTCAGCTTATTAAAGCCATGAAACAGGAAATCTCCACCCAGTTTGTCATGTTGATGCCTTTTTGGAGCATTTTTAATACAACTATCTGACAAATAATGTTTTGCCATGTAATTAATTATACTAACTGCTTTTCAAAGAATCCAGTGTTTGTAGTAATTTAGCATTTAGCACTAATTAGCAGGTATCTGTATTTGAGGCTCAGAGAGAAAAACATTCTTTTAATCGGTCTCCCATTTTCTCAGATAGATTTTGCACACACAGCAGTGTGAACTCTGCCCTGCTGACTGTGTGTTTGTGTGAGAGGCTCCATAGTTCATATGATGTTTTATAAGTCACACTGTGTCGTAAAATATGCTTTTTTTTTTTGTGCACAGGCTATTTAACAAGAGAAGGAAAACTCCAGAGATTGAGACAGACTCAGGAACACCCATCTGTCAAACATATACACTGACACAGTAAATCAGAGGATGACTATTTCAGAAAATGCTTTTGTTTGGAGAAAAAAAAATGAAATTGTAGATTATGAATCACTGATAACAGTGTGATTAAAATAATAATAATAATACAATTTTCAGCTCTTGAGGTTAGAAAACAAAGCAGAGAAGAGCGAATGCATGTAATGGAGGAAAAATTACTTTTCACATGTCAATACTAAATATTAATGAGTAGCAATTAAGTCAGAGTGCCTTTGACAAGGGATGTGTGTGTGTGTGGGGGGGGGGGTACTTATTTCTTCCTTGTCTACTTGTTTATTTCTACTGGAAAATTAGTGCTCATTCAAAACAAGTTTTTTCAGCCAGCTTGTAAATGACCAACGGGGCATAGATCTCAAAAAGCAGCAGGTTGTATTTCTGCTGCATCTATATATAACATGAGATTTCAGTACAAACATGTTCACAACGCTTTGCCCTCTTAATGCAGCAGTGGTGTGTAGCAAACAGAGCTGTAATTTCTGCTCACAAAAATCAAGAAGGGGGTAGAAGGAAAAATCAATGCAATTCACAGAAGAATAGCCGAAGAGTTTGCGCTCAGAGAACAAGGATGTAACACGCACAGCTGCTTCAGCCATAGTCACTCTTTAGCTATCCACATTCTGTATAAAAGCTATCTATGATTTATATAGTTTTCCCATGTCAGTGACCAGAGTGGGTTAACAGAAAATCTATGTAACAGATGTTTTTTTCTGGTAGTTTTCGACACTGACACTGGAAACAACAGCTAAAAACAATCTTTAGTTTCACTGCTTTCCAGTATGTTTACACAAGATTCATACATTTACATAAAGTGATATTTGGAGGGAGAGAGAAAATGATTGTGAGGAATATTGTACTGGGAAATCATTGTCCTTCCATTTCTTCACTACATAATAGCTTCCTCATGGACCATTGAGCCTTTGTAATAACCAACCTGGAAGTCTCATCATCATTGTGGTCAGTCATAAATGGCCGAAGCTGACATAACAGTTTTTCATAGTTCTAACCAGCACCCCACTATGCATATCAGACTGTAGCTCCCCTTCAAGCAATGAAATGTGAAAAAGAAAGCATTCATTATTAATCAGGTACCACAATTCTCAAAATTTTGAATGTTTGCTGACACATTTCCTCTCACAGCAGGTCAATAAAAACGATGCTTCTTGTAGAAGCATCCCTATGGAACTATTTCATGATTAGAAAATTGATTGTGGTAACAGACAATTACAAAGAAATATAGCCTTTCCTGTCACTAAATGTTAATGTAATAAGGCAACTGTAATGAATCACATTTCAATAAATACATTAATAAAGTCTAAAGACGTCTAGAGCATCTGAAGCTATTCTCTACATTTGGCAACCTCAATAAAGAGTTGAACATTTTGACAGTCAGCAAATTTAGAATGAAAACGATAAATAAAAAGGATCTTGTAGGTTGCAGAAGTTAAGTTTCAGAATTTAACCTGCATGTTATTAACCTATACTGACATGCTTATTAACTAACGGGCTGCTCTACAGAGTCTACATGGGTATCGGGATTCACTGCTGGTGGTGCTGCTCATCATTTTAGTAGATGAAATGAAAACAGAAACTCACTGCCACTATGAATAAAGTCAGAGGAAAAGAACAGCAACAACAAAAAACATGACACATACAAACACTTTTGTCACTCAATCTTAATTTCCTGCAGTCAGAAATGCACGATGTCCCAGTTCTGTCAACACATTTATTTATTTATTGATTTTTTTCAGCGAGATGAGAGAAACATAAAATTGTATTGCTGTGTAAAGATAATACTGTATTTTTTTTTATCTTACCACCGTTCTTGTTTGAACTTTACACAAAATGTTAGTGAAGTCCTCCCCCCACCACCACCACCACACACACACACACACACACACACACAAACACACACACACGCCCAGAAAGAAACGTGAAAGTGTCTCCTCCCCTCCAAACTGAATCCATCCTGTCTCAGCGGAGCAGAAAGTGTTGCTGTTTTCAGCTCTGTGGGAAAATAAATTTTGTTGTAGGCAGAGTCACAGATGTCACAGTACCTAACAGCTGTAAATTCAATTCAGTTCAATTTTATTTATATAGCACCAAATCACAACAGTCACCTCAAGGCGCTTTATAAAGGTAAAGACCACACAACAATACAGAGAAAACACCCACAATCAGACGACCCCTTGTGAGCAAGCACTTGGTGACAGTGGGAAGGGAAAACTCCCTTTTAACAGGAAGAAACCTCCAGCAGAACCAGACTCAGGGAGGGGGGGGCATCTGCCACTACCGGTTGGGGCTGAGGGGAGAGAGACAGGACAAAAGACATGCTGTGGAAGAGACATTAATGATAACAAGAGGTGAGTGAGAAATAAATGCTCAGTGCATCACGGGAACCCCCCAACAGCTAGGGATCAGGATCATGTGATCCAGCCCTAACAAAGCTTTATCAAAAAGCAAAGTTTTAAGCCAAATCTTAAAAGTACAGAGGGTGTCTGTCTCCCAAATCCAAAGTGGAATCTGGTTCCACAGAAGAGGGGCCTGAAAGCTGAAGCCTCTGCCTCCCATTCTACTTTTAAATACCCTAGGAACCACAAGTAAGCCAGCAGCCTGAGAACGAAGTCCTCTATTGGGATGATATGGTACTATGAGGTCTTAAAGCTAAGATGGGGTCTGATTATAAGAGCAGAAGGATTTTAAATTCAATTCTGGATTTAACAGGGAACCAGTGAAGAGAAGGAATATGGGAGAAATATGCTTTCTCTTTCTAGTCCCTGTCAGTACTCTAGCTGCAGCATTTTAGATCAGCTGAAAGCTTTTCAGGGAGCTTTTAGGATTGCCTGATAATAATGAATTACAATAGTCAAGCCTAGAAGTAATACATACATGAATTTGATTTTCAGCATCACTCTGAGACAGGAGGTTTCTAATTTTAGAGATATTGAGCAAACGCAAGAAAGCAGTCCTATATGTTTGTTTAATATGTATATTGAAGGACATATCCTGGTCAATAATGACTCCAAGATTCCTCACACTTTTACTGGAGGCCAAGGTAATGCCATCCAGAGTAAGTATCAGGTGTGTGTGTTATCCTATAAAAACAATTTGGGAATTTATAGACTGTAAAAGCTGTTAGCGTATTTCTTAATACATGAATGTGAATACAATTCACCAAGTTTAATAAGAAGCTGGATTCCTTATCGGGAATTCTGACACTCAGCAGAAACACTTCTAGGATCTTTTGTTAGGGTCAGGGATGCCCTGTTAAGTCTACTACCCCTATTGTTCACACAATAGAATGTTTCAAGTTGCAGTAAAAAAAAGGAAGGGTTATGACTTTTGTCCCCAAAACAATCTACATAGAAAATGTCTGTGTAGGTTTTCAGTCATCCAGGTCATTGTAGCCTCTGGAGCTTGAAAAAAGGCGACTGGATTTCTTTAAGTTTCTTGAAGATGTTTCACCTCTTATCCAAAAGGCGTCTTCATTTCTGAAGAACTTCAGAAACATCTTCAAGAAACTTAAAGAAGACCAGTTGCCTTTTTCCGAGCTCCAGATACTACATAGAAAATTATTTACATATTTTAAGTGAACTTTGTGATTTGTGGTTTGGGTTTAGTGGGTTGTGGAAATGAGGTGGAGGATGTATATTTTCAAGCAGAAAATGAAGATGATCTTTGGTGTGGAGAAAAGGCCAGTGACTCATCAGTGTAAACTATAATGCTCACTGTACACTAAGCGCATCAAACAGCACCCACGCAAACACATCAAGAGGATAGTTCCTCCCTGTGTAATATTGCTACTGACCCTAAATGAACACATGCTGCTCTCTGCCAAGTCCACTGTGCTGCACTATTTCAACTAAAGGGTTGATGTATAACATAACATTAACAAAAAGCTACAACACAAGATCAGCACTCTGATAGCAATGAGGCTAGTGCAGAGATCTGCTGAGTTCCTCTGTAAGAGACCCGATAAAGCCAGCAATCTTATCCAATGATCTATCATTAGTTATCATTATATAGTCTATCATTAACAAAACCCTGTGTCCATTATCATACTAACAGCATCCTGGACAATTTGCAGTTACTTAGAAATGATTTAGAACTGAAAAATAACAAACCAAGTTATCTAATTACAGCCAAAAGACTCATGTCAGAGGACCAGTGGCACCACCCCAGATCTCAACGTGACTTTGAAGATGGCGGCGCACAAAGATGCAGCAGCTCACTGAGCACTGGCTCCCCAGAGGTCTGTGTGCTGTGCCCCCTTCTGTACTGCCTCTACACCCACGTCAGTCCGGCCCACAAAAACAACCACATGGTCAAATTTGTGGTCGGACTCATCTCAAGGGGAGATGAGGCAGCCTACTGAGAGGAGGTTGACAGCTTGGTGTTCATAGTTCAAACTGGCACTGGGCAACATGAAAACCAAGGAAATCATTCTGGACTTCAGGCAGCACAGAACCGACCCAGCCCCCAACTATGAGCATGTGGAGAGGGTCCATTCCTTCTTCAGCTTGATGGCTTGCTTCACCTCCGGTATCCGGCATCTGGTTCGGGGATTCAGCCACAACTCCATGCAGTAGCCTCAGCAATGGAGGTGTGAAAAATTGTCCATTCGGAGTCAATGTCCTCAACCTCCCTTGGCTGTCAAAGTTCTGCTGGAGGTGGGTGTTGAACATCTAGTAGACTGGGGCCTCTGCTAGGTGTTCCCAGCACACCCTCACTATACACTTAGGTATGCCAGATCTGTCCAGCATCCACCCCCACTGCCTGATGCAACTCACCACCAGGTGGTGATCAGTTGATAACTTCTTCTCTCTTCACCCAAGTGTCCAGAACATAGTGCTGCAGATCTGATGATACAATTGCAAAATTGATCATTGACCTGTGACCTAGTTTGTCCTGGTGCCACATGCACTTATGGACATCATTATGGTCAAACATAGTGTTTGTGCAAACTGTGGTTTGCACAGAAGTCGAATAACAGAACACCACTCAGTAAATGGGCTGGTTCTAATATAGCAATTTTCTACTTTGATCACTCAAAGCACTTAATACAACATGCCTCATTCAGCCAGGGATCGAACCACCAACCTTTCAATTAGTAGGTGACCTGCTCTACCTCCTGAGCGATTGATGAGATTGATGACGTATAACACAAATGCTACAGCAAGGGGGAGCCAGGGGGGAGATATCGTCATCCTAACACTCCCTCTGTGGCTGATCACGAAGACTATGTGAAGTACCCTCTAAAGATTGAATGCAGAACTAAGGACAATCCCTACTGTGACCATAACTGAAACCAGCCAGTTTTACTGTTTACCACAGTGACTGTTACTGGATCCTGTTCAGGGAGGTTGCTGTTGTCTGCTCATAGATCTATTAGCCACTGAGCATTGTTATGTGGTGTATCCTTCTCCCATATGCTCTTCCAATACTACTCCATCTCCAGCCTTGGTGGGGTTGTTCTTATATTGTTCCCCTGCCACTGACAGTACACCTTGGATGGTTCAGTGGAGAACATTTGGTTTATTCTCCTGCTTATGTCTCTTTGTTATACCACTTCAGGTGGTTACCCAAGGCTGTGAGTGTTTGCTTGGCAGTAAGATCAAGAAGCACAGAGAGAGAGAGCGTTTACTAATGAAAGGGCTGATAACATACTGTAGTGAAATGATCAAAGATAATCAAAAAACTAAATAGCAGTAACCAATTGAAATATGGAATATATAGTTAAAAGTGTCTCCAATGAACAGTAAGTAAATGGAAGTAATTAGGGAAGTGGACCACTTTCCAAATTGAGGTTGGATGAATTAAAGCGCAGATGGACAGAAGGTTGAATTGTATGATATTGCAAAGATGACTATTTCAAATTTAGTGTCGCTATTTTTAAGTCCAATATTCAAGGTTAGCACTTTTTTTTTTTTTTTACTGAAATATCACGATTTATTTTCAAAGCATGTTTTCAAAGCACAAATTGAGTATTCAGCGCTCCCGTTGTTCATGCCCTCTACAATATAAGGCGATAATAAAACAGCCTTTTGGGATTATGTTTACAGCTCAAGAAACATAAATACTGTTTGATATATTCAGGAGCCAGACAGTAAAAGTGGACACAGTGCAGAAGCAAAACATAATTTTTACATCATATTTGTACAATTTTCTCATTATGTGGTCCACTGAGTTAAGCCCTGCAAAGTCCAATCTACAAAACAACCAGCTCTCACCAAGTTTAATTTCCCATGTCAATAAGCAGTGGCGGAAGGGTATCAGTGGTTAGTTGTCATGTAACGCTGCGTGACTGGCAGAATTTGGATCCAATATGCAGGACTCAGGAGATGAAATATGAACTCAAAAACAGTTTTAATGCAAATATACAAATAATGGCAGCACTGGAGTCAGGAATGAAAACACTAGGTGACAAGGGAAGTCCATGGAGCAGGGACACATACTACTGAGAGGAAAAGCAAGAACTACGTGAAAGAGGAGGAGGAGGAGCACACGGCACTGAGGGAGGATGTGACAAAGGACAAGGGAAGAAGAAGACAATTTCTACACAAGGTAATGAGGCAGTAACAAATCAGGGATAACAAAGGAAGTCAAACTCAACACAAGGCACCTGAAATGAGAGACCGTCAAAATAAACAGGAAGTATCTAAAAAAGGATGTGCTAAACAGACCGAGACTTAACAGGAAAAGCAGGGAAAGCTTGGATAATCTGAAACCCCAGGAATAAAAAACAAAACAATCACTATAAACCCAGAATATAAAAGCACAATAACTAAAACTAAGCTCAAAGGCATGATAACGAAAGAAACAGAGAAGCTCTAAGCTAACAATTTGTGATACATGGATAAGTGTGTCCAAACTTTTGACTCTTACTGTATGTTGTATGTTTTCAGTTAAATATGGGAAACAAATGGCTTACAAATCTCAGCATTCTCTTTTTATTTACGTTTTACACAGCATCCCAAGTTTTCTGGAAATGAGGTTTAATGTCTTTAGGATGCCAGAGGTACCAGAAGAAGATAAATAACTGGGGCAATAAAAAAAAAAAAAGCGTTTCAAACTATGTAACCATTATCGCAGCTAAAAGACTGTATTTCATCTTCCTGGAACCTGAACTGTTTCCCCCTGTGGCGCACACTAAGACCTGTCACCCACCAAACTAGCGAGCAAAATGTTATTCTCTGGCAGAGACACCAGGCTAAACATCTCTCTCACATCTCACCTCTTCTAAGTGCCTTCACCTAACTTGGAGTCTCATTTCTTACTCTTCTCTCTGAGATGAAAAACATTTTCCCAGAATACTAATTTTCTCTCTCTTAACACTCGTGAAAGTTTGTCTGTCACTTTATCTCATCGCTGCTGTTCCATCTTCCATTTACAACTTGCATTACTGTGACTGCTTTCAGTACATGATGCACTACTAATCCAAATTTCACAAAAATAGACCAAGACCAATTTAAATAACAGATAACCCTTTTCATATTTGTGTAGCTGGCAACTGTAATAACTACAGCTGTGGGTTACTAAAGCATATTTTAGCATGAGAATCAGATGTTGAAATGACTGCATAATTATATTAAACACATTGGACTGCAACATAATAAAGATATTTAGTGGAAATGTCACCATTTTAATGAGTCGAGATGGTGAGTGTGTGATTGTTAAGTGAAGCACCGCTTTCCTCTTTTGCCCACTTTGTACCACCCAAACATTCACACTCTCTCAGCTCATTATCAGTTATTTCCTAATTTTCTCTTAATCTTTAGTCCAAAATAGGAATGCAGCCTGACAGCAGTGAGAGTGGAGCCAAAGAGCCAGACTAAAAGGCTTGAAGGGAAAAAGCAACTACTGTATGAGGCAGCATGACCAAGCCACTGCAATCTGAGATTAAATTATCTTTGATGCACTGAATTAAAGAAAAGGAAAAAAAGGATATGTATGATGTAGCATCACTTACAGCAGGTCACTGGATGTCAGGGAGGGAGGGAGAGAGAGAGAGAGAGAGAGAGAGAGAGAGAGAGAGAGAGAGAGAGAGAGAGAGAGAGAGAGAGA
>JAVDPK010003170.1:10498-22237 GCA_034780415.1 Cichlasoma orientale | reverse complement strand
ACAAAAAGAAGTCCAGTCGCCTTTTTCAAGCTCCAGAGACTACTATGACCTGGATAACTGAGAATCTACACAGACATTAAAACTCCATTGTTGCCATGTGCTTGCTCATTGGGAATCAGCAGATCATTGGTGTTCTCTTTTTAATATGGTAAGATCTTTATCTTACCATATAAAGCACATGCTAATTGGGACTGCATGGATAAAACTGAACATCATCACTGCCCTCTAATGCCAACCAGGTTGTTGACACTAGAGGGCACCAGCTATGCAGGTATCCTCCAAGCAGGCTAGAATTTCAGTGGCATTAGCTGTAAGGAATGCCAAAAAACTCTGCCAGCATGGCGTTATTATATAGTTCATACCAAGTCAGTTCAACCCCTGAGTGGAACTGTGAGTCTAACTGACTTTCATTTAGCTGCCGTTGGTTTGAAAATAGTGGCCGAAGTAAATGGGATGGTAATGTTTCTGTTTTTTGGAGTTTCTATATTTAAACACTTGGAGGCTTTTTGCCTTACAAAGTGAAGCCACCCTAGCTAACTTACATACTCTACATTGATTTAAGAAGATAACCCTATTTTTGATTCTTTAGTTTACCAAAAACAAAAACAAACAAAAAAACTTTTCATCAGCACAGTATAATTTTTTGAGGGTAAAACAAGGAAAAGCCGGAATACAACTGAAACTTAAATCATACTACAGGGAAAAAGAACAGAACAGAACTAGTCCTTCGATATAGTTTGAAGACTGAAGATGAAAGCCGTCAGTATCAGAGATTTAACCTCGATGTTCTTGAACATGCCTTGGATGGATTTCTTGAACTGTTTGGCAAAGAGAATTCTGTGCATAAGAACTGTTTTATTTAATCAAATGATGGATTAGAACAAGATGGCTGACTTGAACCAACTGAGAAAAGAGTAAGAAATTAATGAATACAAGAAAATCCCCACAAATCTAAACCTGAAATCGAAATCTGGAGTGGATACGCACTGAAACATACTGCACCACGGGTCCATGATGCTGGCATGAGACCGAATGACGTACGTAAATCCCATAAATGCATCCTTAACATATAAAGGATGGGCATGAGCAGTAATGATCAGTGGCCGTGCAGTGGGCACTGTGTTCACAACCATGTTATAACCAAATTAGTTGTCAATCAAATGTTGCATAATGAAAAAAACAAAGATGTGCATTTCCTTTCTTCATTGCAATAAGATGACCCCTCTTTCTCGGTTTTCTTGGTCTGGCTGAACCACTACAGTACATGGACACAAAGTCAGCTTCTGTCTATATACAGTGCAGGTTTTGCATCATACTTAAACCAGTTTTGACCAGAGAGAAAACAGAAATTTACAGCCATGTTTGCTGGGAAGCTATGCTGAGCTCAAATAATTCAGTCTAGCTATTACTAATTACAGAAGTATAAAACTTTACCAATACTCTCTATCATGGACAATGACAGTTACACACCAGCGTAATGAAACAGAGGAGTGTGTTCAGTGGAAGGCTGCTCTCACACTCAGCTGACCCATTTAGGAAATCATTTGTTTCAACAGGCATCAGACTTTTAAAAGCTTCACTTACTCATCCAATTATCATTACATATGTTGGTATTTGGCATTCTGTAAATGAGACCCTTTGTCACTTTACTACTGCATATTACTGCGCTGCATTGTTGCACATGTGCCTCTGCACTGATGATTATCAGTTTGTACATGTAAACTGCACTACCGGACTCATTCATATCCCAGCATTCTTTGTTTTGTTTTCCTTGTTTTCAGAGCACTAAGCCTCTGTACAGCTTAGTACAGTCTGCATATAGTATAGTTTTTATAGTTAGTCTTTATTGTTAGTATAGTTTGTATGATTTATAAATCTGCCTCCATTGTTTGAATTCTAACCTATTGTCTGTATTTAGAGCATGTTAAGCTGCTGGATGCCCTAATTTCCTTCTAGATCAATAAAGTATCTATCTGTCCATCCATCCATCCATCCATCCATCCATCCATCCATCATTCCTTCCTTCCTTCCTTCCTTCCTTCCTTCCTTCCTTCCTTCCTTCCTTCCTTCCTTCCTTCCTTCCTTGCTGTTGGGTTATTTTGAGAACAGAGTTGCACAAAGCCAATCAGAAGACATTTTAGATTTGTTTTCATGAATGCTGTTTACAATACTTCAAAAGCTGACTGATAATAAACAATGTGGTGTGAGGGCAAAGGTCACCAGATCAATAACAGTGTTCTCAGTTCCTCTCAAACACAGCTTGTGTGTGCTTGCATTAGCAGGCTCTATTTAACAAAGCAACTGAAACCATAAAAATATGGATATGTCTGCCATTTAATTTCCATTGAAACTCTGTTTAACCCTGTTCATTGCTCCCATTTCCTCTTCTCCTTATTGGGAAAATGACACCAGACTGCAGCTGAGGGCTCACAATGTAAGAGTCAAGGTTCCCTTACATGAACATGAACTGATCATGTTTGTTGTTTGACTCAGTTGTTTACACGGTGGGTTTTTTCACAGTTAGAAGGAGCAGAGTGATGTATTGGGGCTGTCAGCTGGCCCATAAAACTGTACATCTGGGAGAAAAGACGGGGAAAAAAGTCTCTTAACAAGTTCAGTCAAACATTTTTAGTTCTAATTTATGAGTAAAAGAAATCCATTGACTTTTTTAATTAAGATATGAGAATTGTATTATTATTATTGTATTACACACTAAGAAATAGAGGGACAGGAATGGACCTTAAAAGCGTGGCAAACTGACGCAGAGTCACAATCACTAAAATGTGGCAATAGAAGGGGAACGTTCTGCTGGGGATGAGCACCATTACTAAATCAGGCTTAATGTGTCCTTTGGTGTATGAGCCATGGCGATGCCATACACCTCAGTATAACAGTCCTCTGTTAATGACAGCTAATGCAGCTGTACCGCATCTCACATTTAACTCACAACATTGTACCTCTGAACCTGGGTATTTTGATTTTGTACCTTTGGGGTGATTTACTGTGGACCTTCAGAGGTACAAAATCAGAATTCCCAGGTTCAGAGGTACAATGTTGAACTCCACTAGGGTACAGCTGGAGCGACAAAGCCTTCGTACCTTTTTAGGTCCATTCCTGTCCCTCTATTTCTTAGTGTGTATGCACTGCAGCTAGCACTCTAGATAGTTAGCATTTACTAACATTGTTGTGTGTAATGCATTATATTTCCTTGTATTTTTCTGTAATGCAGTAATGTAAAGCATTACCGTACTAAATTCAATAATCAAACTGCAGTTGTAATAATGTTTTTCATTAAAAATCATCAAATGTGCGTTTGTTTGGTGTGCACTTGTGCTACAATCGGCTGATTGCAGTTCATGTGGAGGAAGAAAAAGCTGGAACTACAACTTTTGAGGAGTGGAGATATGGACGTTACTTTTATTTATAGGCTGAAAACTACAGTAAAAACTTCTGTCCAACAAAGGAACAAAGGAACACAACAAAGCAGTGATGAGCCGTGATTGTAGCTTCCACTTCTACCTGGACCTGTTTTTAAAGCAGTATCACTGCGGTTGTCGCTGTGTGGAACTTTTCATTGTCAAAACTACCAAAAATGTCTCTGCTTGGTCATAAATAATTTTTTTCAAAGTTACTATAGAAGCAGCACCAATAGAAAAACTTGACAAATTAGCATGCAAAAAGCAAATTTATTACGTGTAAGCTAAGCAGTGAAAAATAATGCCTGTCAAATTAACTGTGAAAAAGGCATACCCTGAATGGTATGATGCATTAATCCAGACATTACTTTCTGATAAGAAGAAGAACAACTTTATTTGTCACGTGCATACATGCAGTGAAATTCAGTCTCTATCATACATGCAGTATGTAGCATGCACAGCACAGAATGTGGAGCAGGGGGCAGCTAGAAAGCACCCGGGGAAGAAGCCAAACGAGTTTTCTTTCTGCCTCTCCCTTATTTTCACCATTTGTTTTTATCCAAAATGCCTGACAACTCAGGTCCCGTTTATACCAGAATGTTTTCAGATGAAAACAGTAAAGTTTTGAAGTGTTTTGGCCTCTACGTTTTTAAAACGGGAGCACTGGCACATGTGCACAATGGTTGCGGCTCCTATATCTACACTGCAAGCTTGTGGTCTGGCAATGGGAACTGCAGCGTTTTCAACGTCTTGCGTTTCCGTGTAAACGCAGATTGTTTCTGAAACGTTTCCGTTTGAACGCGTCACGTTTCGAAAACAAAATGAGAAAAACGACACAGTTTCCACTGAAAACGCTCTCGTGTAAACGGGGCCCCAGTCTATCTGCAGGCTTGAGTACGGCCCAGCATGTGAACACACTTCTCTAAATCCTGTCATACAATCACACTCGTCTCTGTTTCTCAGCAGCACTGATGGTCACTGAAACAAGCTTTGATTAGATTTATTCCACTGTGTTATTGTGCTCACTCAGTCAACATATTCTTACCTTGCAGTGGAATGTTGACCCTCAAATGGAATAATGTTTGGTATCTACCTAACTTTGATAATTAGCACTCACGTTGTTAGTGTAGAATTTCTTAACTTTCACCTCCATATATGGATCTATATGCATTTAAAAAAAATTCCCATACATGGGATTAATTATTTTATTATATTTTGAGTGTTTTTTGGGGGTTTTTTTGTGGTGATTTAATTATTTGAAACAGATTGACACTGGACACATTTGTTGCTATGTTATCTAGTGTACAGTGTTGGGCAACATATTGGAATGATCTTTTGTCCTTCCTCATGTGACTTCAGACATGAATAAAACATTCAAGATAGAAGGAAACAAGGGTCAAATGTCACGTGCCACTAATCTTCTGAACCTCCTACAGGCCAGGCCAAACTACAGGGTTTAGATTTGACTTTTAAAAAGCACATAATAATTTTACTCAACTGATTCATTGTTTCTCTTTTACCTCATTGTTTCAATGAGTGATTCATGATAAATAACATGTAGAAGATGAAGAGGGAGAAGCTGGTAAAGGGATCCTTTCCTCTGACAGAGCCACGTCATGCTTTCTGTCACTCCAGCCAGAGGCAGTCAGTGTCGTAGTGCTTTTGTTGGCTGGTTCATCAGAGTGTCCAGCTGCTGCTGGACATCATTACGATACTTCACATGCTCTTTATGATAAACATTTTTTTATTCTATTGTAAAAAGGTAATAGTTGATTATAATTTTCTCGTCATGAGGCCTTACCTGTGGTGAAATGTTTGAATGTGACATAATGCTACTTTCAGCTGCTCATCACAGCGGGTCGCTCGGCATGTTTGGTTTGGCAGAGATTTACGCCAGATGCCCTTCCTGACGTGACTCTAAAGGGAATTTGGCAGAACTACAGAACCCAACAAACAAATACAAGGAAGAAGTTAAACGTATCCCAACTATGACCTGTCACGCACAGATTACCCATAATCCCACATACCCCGTATTAAACCTGTACCTTGCATTGGCCTTTTCTGTGGGTTAAACTTAGGTCTGCATGGTGTGCTAACAGGTAGCTGTAGACACCAGTGTTCTGCTGGGCTTCACCTCTGCTAATTTGAATCAGTGACTTATCAGACAAATAATATATCTTACTGTGTGCTGAAGACGTTTATGCTTTAGTTTTGGAGAGTGAAAATGTGCTATTTCATTAGCCTGTTTGCAGACATGTGTGTATCATTGCACCTGCACACATTTATGGTTGTTTGCTAATCAAGCTTTACCTGATAACTTAGCACTCTACCTTCTCTTCTCACTTCCAGCTCCAGCAACACAACATGTCAGAAGCTAAAGTGCTACAGCTGAGACTTTTGTCAAAGTGCTGCAGTGGCGCAACCCCAAGATTTTGATCTGGCAGCATTTTGCCACATGTCATGATTAGTTTCTTCTTTGTCTCTTTTTGGTTCAGTCTGGCATTAAAACTGGTTAACTTTAAAATAAGATCATGGATTTGCAGTAAGCCGCCTATTGTTCTGCGTGATCATCTGCATGTAAACTCTCTGGCCCTTTCAAGAAGCTCTCCGTTTCATCACCATCACCTGGGGTTGCATCTGATATCCACAACAATGGAGGAGAAACTTGTTGCCTTCTGTGCTGCCAGCATCTAATTTTAATACATTATGCAGTGTTAAGATCATACATGTTTCTTTCAGATCAGACTGGTTCCTCCAGCTTTTCAAAACTTCTATTATCATGTTCTTTTGGCACACCCACTTTGCATAGCCCTCGATACTATCAGCTCAGTTTTTAATGTGCTAACTCAAACTGTTACTACAACTTGTTTCTTGACAAGCTTGCAGGGTTTTACATGTACTTGTAACTGAAACCACAGCTTTGTGGCTCTGTGGAAGTGAAGTAATATTCACACTATCTGACTCCAAAGAAAAGCCAGTTGTGCTATAATAGACCACACCCACCCCAGACATCACCTCCCCCTGCCCTCTGAGAAGAAGTTCAGAGCAATCAAGCCCAAAACCAACAGATTAAAAACAGTTTCCTCCCAGTAGTAGTAAAAAGCAGAACCCCTCCTCCCCTCCCGAACACTGTGGTGTAAGAACTGGAAGTTTAATTTTGAAAATGTTACCATCAGCACTTGTTCTATATTTGCATTGTGTTTATCTTTGATTGCATTTATTTGATATTTGCAGTATAGCCTGTGAGCTTTAGATTTGCTGAATGCTTTTTCATTGTTTTGTGAATGATGACAATAAAAATTGATTACTTTCGATTCTTAAAAAGTAACTTTGTTTACACTTTGAAATGAAATTGTGGACTTGGTCAGCTTCTGTATTGACTGTATTTGACTATTATCAAACTGTGGTGGTTATAAATCAGTTTTAGTGACTCTCAGGGACCCTCAAAGTCCCCACAGAAAAACAAGGCAGCATCCATCTTCCACTGTAATCTATTTGGTGCACACCGTCATCGCTGTAATCCATGGGATTAATAAAATAACTAGCAGCTGCTCAGCTTTTACCACAAATAGCTCTACAATAAAGCAAACCACCAGTAGAGACAGAACTTAAAGTGACCCTACGCCAAAGTCCAGTAATAAAAAGTGTATAATCTGTTCACTGAGACTGTTTTTACCAAGAAAAACAAAGCAAAACAAAACAAGACAAAACACAAGAAACAAATGCATCATTCTGATATTTTTGCAGAAATATTCAAAGCTGCAAAAATGTCCTAAACACATGCCCACTGTATGCACTGTAGGCCTAATCTTTCCTCGATATTGGCTCATAGAGGTGCATGTGCAAACATACATTTCGGAAGCTACATCAGACATTGGCCAGTATTTAACCTGCCAGCTCTGCAGTACAACTTCTATGTGATGCTGAATTAACAACTAATAGTCTGGTGCACATGTGAGGTTGTGTGTGTATCTTGTGTATTTCCAATAGTGTGAACACACCTGAAGGACTGTATCTTGCTACGTAGTACATGTGAGACAGAACAACTGGGGAAAATGTTCCAATGTGTCTAAAGTCCATATGTGAACAGAAAAGTAATTTACATGCATAATGGACAGTTTCACTGCTTTTTAAAATTGTGTTATTCTGTTATTGTAATTTAGATGCAGTAAAGAGTTGAGAAGTTTCAAAACGACTGTATTCATGTCATTTACGGTTCATGAGGAAATTAGGAGGAAAAGCACCTTTATGCTTTATGCATTTACTTGCTGAGAGAGAAAACACATCATCTGCTGTTCTATTTTTACCTTTCAAATTCTTTTTGCCCCTTTACTTATTTTTAAGTCTGATATTTCACTATTTCTGTTAACTCAGGTTTCCAGCTCCGTAAATGGATTTCATAAAGATGGAGTTGTTGTTGAAGATGATTGTTTATAAAATGCTAAATTATCATTTGCAGAATTCTCTGTTACATTGCAGAAGTGTCTCTCAGCTAGTCTCAGAAAGCACTGTAGAACAATGGAACCTGGTTTTCATCGTATTAGCTGGTGAGAATTATTTCTGGTCTTATTATTTCAGTAATTACAGAATATATACTGTCACCCTACATTCTAAAGAAATAACTACATCAGACACACATGCATTCTGATAATTGAGAAATGCACAAAGTTGTGAAGCCAAAACAGCTCTGACCCATCACAGCATGGACACTGGACATATGGGAGTGTCCTGTGGTGTCTGAAACCAGGACATTGGCAGCAGATCCTTTGGGTCCCTTGTAATCCACGTGTGTGCTTATTTACAGAGTGTGGATCAGGCTTGTTATGGTGAATCTGGTGGATGCTTGTTGGATTGCCATCTGGGGGGGTCAGACGACCATGTCTTAAATTTTTTGCTGTGTTCCTCGAGCCACTTCTGACCAGTTTCTGCAGTGTGCTGCAGCTGAGCGGTGTCAGAATGGGTTTGGGTGGGTGGTGCATGTCAAATAAAATTTTAAATGAATGCCAACAACCGACGTTTCCCCACAACAGAGAGGCTTATTCAGGCTTCCGTGTTTTAATGCTGTGGCAAGTTAGTGTATTTGCAGTTTTGGAAAATTTATGTCTAAATGAAACAAAATTAAAGCTCATTGCAGGGAGGGGAAGAATGCACGGATGCAATTTACAGGATAGCTTCAGTTTGAGAATTTGCGGGTGGGGTTAAGGGTGGGGTGGGAGCTATAATCGAGCATGTACATTGAGAAGAATAAGTGGGTCATATCCCAAAATTTTAAACACCACCTTTTTTTATAGGATGAATTGCATGAGGTGTCATAACCTGTGATCATGAATCATTTTATGGATTTATGTTATCATAATTTCTGTAATGATTACAGAAATTATGATGGGAAATAATTGGGCTTTGTTACAAAGGAAAGCTGTCTTCTAGAAATGAGCTTTAGGGATTAGGAGTAGGAATTCAGAGAGTGTAAATGTGGTAAATACTCCAATTACAGCCCTATTGTGTATCTATTTATACTCACAGTGACCTCTATTTGTGGACAGTAAATCAGTAAATTTTAGGGTCTGGGTTAGAAAGCTTTAGGGCAGTGGTTCACAAAGTCAACAGTGCTGTAGCCCCCTTAAAAACCAGGAAATCCCATGGGGGCCACACACCCCCGCCCCCCGTCTTCCGTTAGCGCCGGTCTGTGAAATTTTCCTCCCTACAGGGCTAAGACAAAGTGATGGATTTCCTTGAAAATTTGATTTAAAAAACATAAACAACACAGGCTGTTAAATTGCTAATACTCATAATAATAATACCCAGTCAAATGTAAAGTGCTAATGCCACTATGTCACCCGCTTGCCACTGGGACACAAACTTCAATACAAGAGCAGTAACTTTAGGTCAGAGTAATGAGTAATATCATAAACTAACCACCTCCTATTACCAGTTTTAATTCTTCTTTTCCTTTTTTTTTATTTACCTGTGCATACTTGTGAGTAATTTCAAACTGAATTTCTGTTATTGCTGCGGGCCCCCTGCAATACCTTCGCGGCCCACCAGCGGGGTGTGGCCCACGCTTTGGGAACCACTGTTTTAGGGCGATGTTATGTTTAACTCTCAACAAGATAACAGTAATTCAGTGACCTGTGAAGTGATGGAAACACTATATGTGTATGTAATTGCATTACTTGTGCTGTGAGGATTTGTATGGGAAGACCACAGTCAGTTACCGTTACATAAATGATTAGATTTCAGTTTGAAATGAACTGAAGCCAGTGATGAGATGGATACACAGCTATGTGTGGGTACTACTGTCGGTGATTCTAGACAGAAATACCTGCAGCGCGGGAGTTTTTGTAGCTGAAATGCTGTCTCAAAATGCATGTCTCTGTTGACTACAGGCATTATTCAGTTCCTCGCTGTGATGACCCAAGGCTGAGGAGACAAAGTGGAGACAGTAAGGCCCACCCAAAAACAAAGAGACTACTGTTGACTCTCTTGCATCCATCTCCGTGGGGAATCTAGTCAAAACCTGTTAATATCTTGTTCACACTTGTGTCTCCATTCTGCTGTCTCCTGTTGTGTGTGTGTGTTACATACAGCAGGAAGCTGGGGACAAACACCACAGCTGGGAAACAATGAAACAGGGTATGATTTGCTGGGTAGCAGTAAGGTGTTTTCTGCATGAATCTTAAAATTCAATAACATGATGGACACATCACTAAAAATGTAAGGAACAGAGGGCACTCAACAGAGCATCCCTGGTAGGAAGAGAAGGTGTTGCCATGGTAATGAACAGGCAAGCGGCCAGGCAAAGCTTTAGGTGGAGCACATCCGAAAAGATCTATGTGTGCATTCCCACCGAGACTCAGCTTCTCGTGCCCGAGCAAAGACGATAAATCTTCTTGTGTCCTTTATAAGACAGCAACATGAAACAATCAGTTAGATATGCTGTTGTGTATCTAAACTCTACAATAAATTCATTTCTAGCAGAGCATATAAAAGTGTAAATATTAGAACATCCATCCATTTTCTTCTGCTTATCCTTTTCAGGGTCACGGGGGGCTGGAGCCTTATGTTTGCATATTTTTTTCTTTGTACATGTCTGAATGGTAATTTGATGCTCTTATGCTGGGTGATGTTAATAAGCTTCCATCAGAAAGTCCCTGTGACATCTGCACATCTCTAGCTTCACTTTGAACCATGATGAGACACGTTGGGCTTCTTTTTTCATTTCACTTTGTAAAGTTTTTATTTAGTATTTGATGTTTTTGAATTTGAACATTTAGATTTCTGCATGTCAATTTAAGACTTGATTGGGATATTGTTCTTGGACTGGGACTTGGATAATACCTGTTTTGGAGTGGAACTGGGACTTGCCTTGGGAATTGTTGGTCTTGAATTAAGCTGTGACTTAGAATTATTTATTTACCGGGACAGACTAAGACCTGTAGGTTTTGATTTATTGGTCTTGAATTCTAACTTACCTTTTGACTCAGTTTTACTTTTGCCTTGCAAATCAGTGACTATAAAATGTAACTGCATTCTGACTTTGCAATACAGAATAAAAGTATTCAAAATGTCTGAACAAACTTTATATATAAAGAAGCAAATATTCCACAACTTGCATGCCATTTAGCTTGTAACCTCGCAGGGACATGGACAGCAACTGCAGGAACATACGCTGAAGACTCAAAAACCCTCCATAGGACAGCTACAACTGATAAGGTAGCTGCAGAAAACAAAGAATCATTCTCTTTTAAATTCCCATTTTGCATAACACAAGCCTCTGTTGGTGTCTCCCCAGCCAGTGATCCCTATCTCACATTCATTGCCAACCCCCTTCACCTCTTCTCTCTTAAGGTGTGAATGAAACATGACCGCAGGGGTGAAATCAGCACCACTCATTTCCAACACAAAGGAAGCTGCATCCACCGTGTGAATCCTCATCAACAAGAGCCCCATGTGGCAGACTGCAAAGACCCAGACACAGAGGGCCAAATGGGAAATTACATTACAGTAGATAAGTTATGCTAACTTCAGTGGTGAGATTTAGCATACAATTGTGTTACATTGGTTTCATTTGCAGCCTGCTAATACTGAGTTTAGAATTGAGCACAGGGCTCTCCAACTCAGAAGAGGTCATCCCATACATCTTGAAGAGAAATTTAAAGAGCAAACTATTGATGATCCACAAACCTATGTGCAGAATGTCAATATTGTTTCACCAATAACTCCAAAAAATATTTTGTAAATCACTGTGAAGGAATTTAAAAATATTTTGGCTAAAGTTGATTTCGTCGGGTGTCACCATTTGAAGGAAAATAAAAACAATTTT
>JAVDPK010003169.1:0-17700 GCA_034780415.1 Cichlasoma orientale | reverse complement strand
TGTGTGTGTGTGTGTGTGTGTGTGTGTGTGTGTGTGTGTGTGTGTGTGTGTGTGTGTGTGTGTGTGTGTGGAGGGACGGAGGGAGGGAGGACAACATAAAAAACAATTGCTTTCTCTCCCATCTCTGACTTAATGAGATTTGGTGGCTGCTGCTGCTTATGTGGCCGAGGCTCAGGTATTTGTTGTTGGAGGTGACGGCAGGATTGGATGAAACGCACGTCTCACTGCAAGGCGTCGACTTTCTCATCTGCTGCAGAATATCAGAGTTACCTTCTGTCAGTCTGCCGCTCCATATGCTGCATACTGAGAGATGTTTATTTACATTTACATTTCAGGCGCAAATACGACGTTTGTGAACAATGTGAGGCCAAGATGCGTCTTAGAAATGGGTGAAGCACTCAACCCCAAGCATCATTTTTCCAGGTTTTATGGGAAGCTCTCTGTGCTGTTAACCTAACAGTAATTATCTTTACATTGTAAGCAAACATTTAGCACCCCAGGCAAATTTCATTTTCATTTTTTTAAAATTGAAAAACAGAAAACCCTGCAGCATTTTTTAATTAACACCCACAAAATGTGTCATCTCTCAGATATTTATTGTAAATTTTTGTGTTTTAGAGAATTTAGGGGCTTAGAGAGTGGTCCCCAACATGGTCCGCGACCATCTGGCCATGTTGGGGAAAAATGAGAATTTCCCAACTGCTTGTGAGTGGTTGCTGGAGGTTGACGGCAATTGCTGGGAAAATGATTGCTAAAGCTCCAGTCACACAGGCCTTTCAGTGGTCCCTGTTTTTTGTTCCTTGCAACTACCTGTTGCCAGGTGGAAGATGAGTATTCCGTGACTGGTTGGCAAAACCTCCTTGTGATTGTTTTGGTTCCTAGCATATTGTTGTGGTCGCAGTTTGAATGGAAGTGACGGACTTGTCTGCAAACACTGTGCAGCTGCTCTCCGAGCTGTAATGAAGCTGTGAAAGGTGCAGCGCAAACCAGAAACTGAGACCATTTGGCCTTCAAAATAAAAGTTGCACCTTTTGGCAACTTTTGTTTTGTTGGCTCAGTGCCATTTCCCTGTGTTTGGGCATGCTGACAAGTCCATTTTCCAGCCAAATGTTAGACAATGAGGTCAGCAGATGGAATTTTCCTCACTTCCAGGAGGAATCAGGGGTCAGGGTGTGCATTGTAGTGGCATCCTTTCTCCTTTGATATGTGGCATCCAGCGACATCTTCACCATTCTAATAACTTCAAGTCTGCATGATAAATGCAGCAATGAAGTTTCCACTTTAAAAGGCTAACAGGGGACCCCTACCCTTTTGATACTGTGTGACACTTTACTGAATTCTAGTTGAATAAATAGTTCAATTTATTAAAACATGTTTATTTTTAAAAAGCACTAATCAAAGCAATAATAGCAAACAATGATGTGACTTCATTGGGAATAAATGGAGGTCAGCACAGATTTCTGTAGTCTCTCTGCAACCACAGCTAGACAGAAGGCAGGTTTTAGGCACTTCCACATTGGCTTAATTTTTCTGATCTAAAAGCTACGTTCATGTTTTTCACTGTCTGTGCTTTTAAACAGGGTGTTTGTGAGAGTCCAAAATGAACGGGACCAAAAATGTAAATTTTATGGGGTAAACGTTTTTCTTCTGGAAATCTTTATTCTACTCTTTATAGGATAATATAAACCTGTAGTCTCAAACTAATGTTAAATTCAGTTTCCAATTAATTTTATATCTTTCAATATTAGCAGCATCTTTCTGTAAATAGTAGTGCTGATCTAAGGGAGTCATTCCACCTTAAGAAACAGCAGGGGGCGCTCATCCTAAATGAATGTGCATGAATAGAGGTAAATGTCTAAAATAATAAATTACACCTGCATCTAGACCCCAAAAAAGACATTTACAGCATAGATGATACAAAATACTTTTTTATCCCATATTTTGAAAATTATTATAGTAGGAGGAATCATGATGAAATAGTAGTACTAACAATATTTATAATAATAATAATAATAATAATCTTACAGACACATATATTGTATTACAGAGCAGGTTAGCATGGGTTATATTTCCATTTGGATGTGTCTGTAACGGAACAGAAGAAAGTAGTGGTTGCATCCTTGTTACAGTGCTTTAATGTTAATTAAAATCTTTCCTTGGCCTTCTGCTAATTAGGTGACAGACAAAAATAGAATTTGATTTGATAAAACACAGCTGTACGGCAACTTCAGCTCGAACAAAGTAAAATGTAAAACCAGATGAACCCGGCCATATCCTCCTTACTTACACACTGTGACGCGCTCACGGCGTGACTTTGTTTTCACTTTGCATCGTAACCCTTTTCACTGTTTCAAGGTTCAAACCAACAACCTTCTGAAACTTTTAATGCCTCTTTGTCTCACACTGAAAGCCATCTGTAAATGCACTCTACTTTCTTTTAATCACTTCTGTGTCTTTTCAACCATCTGTTTCTCCTCATTGTCGTCAGTCCCCTCGACACAGTTTTGGGAGACAAAATAATATAGTCAGAGTGATTGGCGCATTTAGACACAGTCTAACATTAAAAACATGAAATATATCTTTGTTAAATCACCCTGAATCTTCTGAATGGAAACATCATTTTATCTTCAGCTGTTTGGCACCCAGGTAACAGGAGTTCAGTCAGAGCCTTGAGATGTATGAGTTGTGGTGCATTCATGCATTGGTGAAAAAGATTTTTCTACTTTTTTGCTTGTTTGTTTATTTTTAAAACATTTGTCATGTAAATTGGGATGATCCTATTACTGATTTTGAAACTATGTAAATAATCCACCTCTACCTGCAAGTCAACCCCAACGCATTCTCATTCTCGGGCTGCCAAATGATGCTGTTTTATCAAAGTTATTGGTATGTCTGTAATGCAGATGAGGTGAATTTGGTGCCATGCGTGATGCATCAGATTAGGTCTGTGACTCCCAGCTCATGATTTTTCTGTATGTGGAGTCATACCGTCAGAGATGCAGGCTTTTGAACTGAGCACTGAAAACAAGCTGGATGCTCCCTCTTGTCTTTAGCCTGGAGGGTGCAGCATCCAGGTTTTCCAAAAAAAGATTTAAAATTCAATTCATCTGACCTCAGAACAGTTTTCCACTTTGCCTTGGTCCATGAGCTTTGGCCCAGATGAGACGGTGGTGTTGGCACGGTGAGCTGCACTCCCACACACTGATTTCTGGACCTGTTCTCATTCCTGCACACAGAGATTTCTCCAGTATTATGTACTGTAGCTCATAATACCATCGGTGAGATACAGTGAGATATTCAAAGTTTTTACAATTTTACATTGAGAAACATCTTAATATCGTTCTGATACAGTTTGGTGAAACTTTGACCATCTTTCCTTCTGAGAAGCTCTGCCTCACTAAGGCCCTTTTTCCATCGTCGGGGTTCTGGTGCCGGTGCCAGTATTTGAACCATTCAGCGGTTTTTCCACCGTGAACGCACTCGGTGCTCGGCCGAAAAACGGGTTCAACTTGGGCTCCGAAAGCTAGCTGGTCTCGAACCAAGAACACATGAGGAAAGTGGCAGAAGGGCGTGACTCTGCCATCTCAACATTAAGTTTTCTACCGCTACTTCACTGCATGGTGTGTATTACATGAGAAAATCCATACAATATTCACGGCTGTGAATCAGCTTGGGCTCTGAGGCTGAACTTGCTGCTTTGTATCACTTCATATCACAGATATGTCAATGTTGTGGGGTTTTTTTCTGAACCTAAGAAAGTATCTTTAATGACTTTAAAAAAAATGAAAGATAACCACTGAGATCATTGACGTCAAATTGTGGTCCAAACTGGTGTGAGTCACCCTTCACAAACCTCAGCCTTTAAACTCGGAAAACTTAATGTGGACGAGAGACTAGGCTGCTGAAAAGTCACATTCATATACATTTGTTTAAGGTACACACACGTATAAATATTATTAATCTTTGAGTATTTCACAAGCTACTGAGAGACTGTTTTTCAAGCCCATTCCAGTCACGCCAAATGATCCCTTATTTAAAAATAACAGCAATCTGCAGCCAGTGGGAAAATGAAGTTTTCAAACTAAACTGGCAGTCATGTTACAGTCACATTTTAATTGGCGTCTTTTAAAAAGTGTGAGGATATATTTTGGGACTCCTAATTCAAGAAATCCTGTAAAAAAAATTTTTGGCATGGTCACAAACTACTACGCCAAGACAAGCTCTTTACTGTCTGAGTGAATAAAACGGTAAACTGACACAAATGTATGTTTTACTCAGAAATAAGATGATGAAACTTCTGGCTACAACATAAATGCCCAGTTCAAAGTGGAAATGCATCAAAAGTAGAAAACAAACTTTGTTTTCAAAACGCACGGTGGCAGCCAAAACCCTAACACTAAGGCTTCAAACAGTAGGTGATATCAGTGATCATAATATTGCATATAAGGATTGAAACTGCCAGAGCAGTGCTTTTATAAAAACGAGTATGTTGAAGAAGATGCAGCTGTGTTTTCATTTCTCCTTTAATGTCCAGTCTCTGGGCTCTCACAGAGCTCCTCGCTGGCTTGTCTTTGACACTGCCTCTGTGCTCTCTGGTTGAAGTAAAGGGAAAAAATGAAATGTTTTCTCTTGTTCTGTTCAGAAAAATCACTCTACCTACCCTGACACTGGCACATCCTCAGAAATCCTGATGACTGTGCAGTCTCACTGGAAGCAGAGGGCTCTTTCTTCTGAGTTTGAATACACTTTAAGGAAACAAGAAGAATGTGACAGTCCATCATCTGGCATATCAGCTTGACTTTTAAAGGGAAAAATAAGCACAGACCTGGAAAGCAAATTGATTTCTCGGGGACACCTGAGCAGCTGAATGTCAGGAAGCACTGGGATATGTTTCCGTTTCTGAGGAGCAGAGAAGTCAAAATTTCTGTGAGTGCAGCATTAACGTCACCACACCTCCATCCTTTCAGTGCTGCTTTCTGTTGTTTATCCATTTACGAGCAGCGGGCTGAATGGCAGCATCATTAACGCCACCGTGTTGAGATCAGAGGAAACAAACACTGTTCAAGCATTGGGAGTCACAGAAGAAGACCTTGAACAAACTCACCATCCCATCACTTCAGCAGTTAAGCTTTTGAATTTGAATAAAGTTAGAAAAATGCTCAGCCAGTCGCTTTATGATAACACAAAGATACAGCTGATGAAATGACAAGGACACATGTCTTTCTCATTAATTTTTTATGAATATTCATGTAAGTTTAAGTTTGCTGTGAAGAAAATCATCTCATCCTCGCTTCCAGGTCTTTGAAGTTCCAGAGAAACACACCAGGTGTCCTGTGACATGTGTGCCTCAACACAGCAGACATGAAGCAAAAGATGCAAATTGAAAGACTGTCAAGACCTTCAGACTTTTATTGCACTTACAGTAAGAAGTTGCCAACAATACTAATTATCTTCATTTCTGTTGTTTCTCTATCTGCTCCACGCTGTGTGTGAGGAGATGCATCTGCACAGCGAGACTGGGAGACTTGTGCAGATGCATTGTGTGTATGAATTACCATGTGGTCGTGTCCCGTGTTTTACTTGTGATGCTGCCTGACAAAGAAAATGCTGGGACTTTGTTCCTCCTGGTTCCTTGTTCTTTGTTGTAGTCAGGTGCAAACATACTTGTCCCTCTTAATTTTTCCACTTCTTTATTCATTCCCATAGTTTCAGCAATCTCCCTGCAGGAATTGGCTGACAAAAACTGCGGCAAAAAAGGAGCCGGAAATGCACACAAGGAATCGATATTGCTGAACAGGCCAGTAAAAATTGCTGCGGACTGCGTCGACCTGACATGTAGTTACATTTCTTGGGAGGTGCACATCAAGTTACACCGTAGTCAGATGTCCGAACCACCTTACCTGGCTCCTTGTGATGTGGAGGAGCAGAGGCTCTACTTTGAGCCACTCCCGAAAGGCTGCACTCCTCACTTTATCTCTAAGGGAGAGGCCAGCTCTCGCTGCAGTTGTACTGGGACTGAATGGCCTGCAACAGCGGGCCAGACACCCCATACTCCTGCAGCACCTCCCACAGGATACACTGAGGGACGCGGTCGAATGCCTTCTCCAAATCCACAAATGTAGACTGGATGGGCAAACTCCCATGCACACTCGAATATCCTCTCGAGGATGAAGAGCTGCTCCAGCGTTCCACGACCAGGACGAAAACCACATTGTTCCTGCAGTTTTCATCCTGGTTTTCATCCAGGTGCACCAGGTCTGTCCAGCATCCTCCCCTACCACCTGATCCAACTCACCACCATCTCAGCTCCACTCTTCACCAGAGTGTCCAGAACATATGGCCGCAGATCTGACGATACGATTACAAAATTGATCATCGGCCTGTGACCTAGGGTTTTCTGGTGTCACTTTGACTTATGGACATCTTCATGTTGAAACATTTCGTTATGAACAGAGTGGTTTGCACAAAAGTCCAATAACAAAACACCATTCGGGTTCAGATCGGGCAGGCCGTTCCTCCCAATCATGCCCCTTCAGGTCTCACTGTCATTGCCCACGTGAGCGTTGAAGTTTCCCAGCAGGACAATGGAGTCACTGGATGGAGCACCGCACCCAGCAACTCCAAGAAAGGTGGCTACTCTTAACTGTCATCCGGTGCATGAGCGCAAACAACAGTTTGTACCCGTTTCCCGGCCTGAAGGCGCAGGGAAGCAACCATCGCATTTACCGGTGAAAACTCCAGCATACAGGCAGCAAGCTGAGGGGATACAAGAATACTTACCCCGCCTCTCACTGAAGGCAACTCCAGACTGGAACAGAGTCCAGCATCTCTCCAGGACACTGGTTCTAGAGCCTATATCAATGCGGTATCTCTCAACCTCACGCACTAACTCAGGCTTCTTCCCCAGCAGAGAGGTGACATTCCATGTCCCAATAGCTGGTCTCAATAGCCGGGGATTGGTCTGCCAGGGCCTCCACCCTTGGCCACTGCCTGATACACACTGCACCCCTACAACGCCTCCTGCGGGTGGTGGGCCTACAGGAGGGCGGGCCCATGTATTCTCTTCTGGCTGCACCTGGCAGCCACCGCAGGCTAATGCCCGGCCACCAGATGCTCTCCCTCGAGCTCCCTCCCCAGGCCTGGCTCCAGGGTGGGGCCCTGGTAACCATATTCCACATCCTGGGCAGGGTAAACAGTGCCCTTGGTGATGCTTCCATAGGGGTCTTCTGAATCTCTCTTTGTCTGGCCCATCACCCAGGATCAATTTGCCATGGGAGACCCTACCAGGGGGACAAGCCCCCAGACAACATCTATCTATCTATCTATCTATCTATCTATCTATCTATCTATCTATCTATACAATACATAGAATTTTTTTTAAATGTGTCTTCCTCTTAATTTTGCATGTCTTTGTGGTCATTTTGCATGTTTTTGTGGTGATAATATCACAAGGCAAAGGATTATTGCTATTAAATAATTGTATTGTGATTTTAAAATGTTTAAAAATCCTGCAGGAACTGTGGAAAGGTTTAAACTCTAAAATACAAAAGATTTTCTCCTGCTTATCATTTCTATGAATCAAATCATAAACTTGTGGTGTCTCTCATAAACGCGGTCGAGGCTCAGCTCTACAGTTCGTCTCAGCTTCTTTTAACAGATGAGGACAAAAGAAAGTGTGGAATCTAAAAATGGCATCTGATTTTAAATCCATACGTCGGTTCATTCCTCAAAAAAACAGTAATTAATGGAGCTTTTTGGGCCAGATGTGGGATTGATTAGTAACTGCAGGACATCCTTGAACCAGATCCTTAAAAAATGGTGAGCAAGGAGAAGGAGAGCAATGCCTTAAGTGAATTTAAAAATGCAGGAATAATTACACATATACTGCAAACTAATTAAGAAGCTGAACTCTGCGGCCTCATTCCTCCCTCGCAGTGATTACAGGACTCATATTTCAGACTCGCGCAGCCTATTCTTCTGCTGCAGACGGACAAACGGAAGCAAAACTCGACCAAAATGGACCCATGACATCAGACAAAGAAAAAAAAAGAATTAAAAAGGAAGAAAGTGAGACTGTGGTTACTATTTCAAAGTCATCATATTAATTGTGTTGGAGGACAGAAAAAAAGAGAGACTGTCTGCTAAGAGACATGGATATTTTTATAATTCAATGGATGTAATTTATATCTGCAGGAGGCTAAAGACGGCCGCTGCTGCAGAGTCCAGCCAGAAAAATACAGAAAATAATATTAACACTAATGCACGTGATTAGAGGGAAGGGCAGTAACCTGAGTACTGAGAGCAGAAATAAAACTGTTGTATTTGATAAAGTCGAGATCAGTTTCCAAAGGAAAAAAAAGAGAAAAATTAACCGAGTAAACTTGACAAAGTTTCATATTTTTGCATCCTTTCGTGTCTCTTTTTGCACATTTTTTCAACTCTTTAGTCTCTTTATTTTTTCTTTGCTATTGTCAACTCTTTCTGGCCATTTGTTGTGTTTTTAGGGTAAATTTGTGCATCTGTTTGTGGTGACTGTCCATCTTTGTAATTCATTTTGTGTGTTTATGGGGACTTCGTTTTCTTTCAACTTTTTAAGTCTTTGTAGCCTTTTGATTCAGTTTGTGGAGATTTTGTCTGTCCTGTGTGTAACTGCATGTTGGAATTTTTCAGTCTAATTCAGTGTAATTTATATAAAATCAGCCTTCTCGGGCTGCTTTGTGTTGTAAGGTAAAAATCCCACAATGAGTTTTTCTTAATTTCATTTTTCTTCACTTCTTGTTTTGATTTGTTTTTTGTGATTTGGATAATTTGTGTGTCCTTGTTGTTATTCTACATCTTTGTATTGTGTATTTTATGTCTATTTTCTCTCCTTATTGTTTTTGAGATTTTGTAACCAGTTTGCATATTTTGTGTTTTATTTTTATTTTGGTTCAGTTTCATATATATTTGTTGTGATTTTTCCACTTGCCTTTTTTTCCTATTGATCTTCTGTGGTTTTTCACTTTATTATTATTTTCAGAATGTTTAATCTGTATTTTCTCCCTTTTGTAACCTTTTTGTAGTGCTTCTCCTTCATGTCTGTGTGGTTTCATGTCTGTGTGGTTTCTGTCTGTGTTTGTAGACATTTATATAACGTGTTAATAGGTTTAGGACTCGACATCTTTTTGTGGTGTTTTTAAATCTGTTTTTAAGACTGATATTTATTTTAATAATCTTTGTGGTTTGAAATCATTGGACTTTTTTGGCTACTGAGCTGATCTTTCATTCTAATCTTGGTTTTTCGTCCCTTTTGTTGTATCAATTATCTTTTTGGGTCCGTTTGTTTTTACTTTTTCTGATCTCTTTTTGTCCTTTTGCGTATATTTGTTCATATTTTGTTGCTCTTTCTAGTCTTGAATTTTTCACATTTTTGTGATAATTTGCTTTGCTCGGAAGCCCGTTTGCATCTGTTGGTGGAAATTTGTGGATATTGTGCATCTCTTTTGAGGTGGTTTGTGGCTGGATTACCTTCAGTTTCTTCAAACTTTGGCTGACAAACTTCCAGTCATTCTATTTAATAATCCAATGCCTTAAAATATATAAGTTTCGTTGTTAAACGTTGCCTCCACCCCCTGGTTGATTCTTCTCATTCTTTTTGAGACAACTGTTAGATTTCAAGGCTCAGTAATTGCCTGAATGACCTGTTGAGGTACTGATTTCTTTTCCTCTGTAATGCCTCTCTTCAAGCAGAGATCAGCATCATGGTGACAGCAAGGAGAGAAGAGCAGGAAAAAGAGGAGAAAGGCTTTAAGTCGGCCTGGATTCGTCCTCTCTCTCTTTGTGGCGCCAAATCTGTCGAGTGGATTAACCGAATCTTCCACCTGCTCTTCAAAGTCAGCTCTTCCCCTCCACCCCGCTCTTTGAGTCCATCCTCTTTTTCTTCTTTAACTTCTTTAAGCAGCAGATACTCAGAGAAGCTTTATCAGCTGCTGTATAATTTAACAAAATCCCACACAAAGACCTCAGTAGCGACTTACAGGCAGAGAAACACACAATGAGGCAACCCTGCCACACAAATATTCAAACCACGACTGCTGCCAGATAAAGTGGGAATTAAGAGCGACTGTGTTGCCGTAGTCTGCACGTCATTTTTGCCTTTTTAAAAGGCAGGAGTCACTCTTATCAGTCTTCTAGAGAGGCGGCAAGATGGTGTTCACAGGAGGGTGATGGTATCAGTGAAAAGAAAATCATTTTGAGCTCATCTGTCCTCTTCATTCGATTCTCGCTGTCAGTGAAATGTGATGGAAGAGTCTTTTTGGAGGTGACACGTGATTGACAACGACAGACGCTGTTTGAAATCTTTCCGTCATGTAAATCGAGGCTGATTAAAGCCGTGACAGAGACTTTCAGTCTGAGCTCTGCTTCATTTTCAGATTAGAAATGTTTTATACCTCCTATAAGAATCCTAACTTTAGAAATGTGTTGTCTCAGCTGAACAAGACCTGGAAAAAATGGTTTTAAGCAAGTTTCTTTTGTAAAGGTTGAAATTTTGTCCTGTTTGCTACACCAAAAGAACAGTAAGAGCCCAACAGCTCATTATTAAGGTGTGGTTTGCCTTGACATTTGCTAATATTGGATCTTACCTTCTGAAATACCACAGGCCTGGTTTACCTAGCATGATACTAAAGGTGGTTTATTATGTAAAAAAGTCTAATAACATTAATCTCACATCTCCTCCTGATCTTAACACATCCCTCTTCTAACATGTTTCTTGTTTGAATACGGTTGTAGAATTAATATTTAATTGAGTTGGTCGGGCGTTTTACTCATGCTTCAGTTTCAAACTGAACGGAAACAAAGATGTTTTTTTGTAGATGTGTAAGATTTACACGTTTTGTGCAGAAACATTCAAAATTAAGGATTCTGCAGCAGTAAATGAAAGTAAAGCTGAATAAAATCAAAGGCTGTAATATTAAAAAAAAGCATTTTTATTCACATCACTGTGACGTTTTATACAACACAGCAGGCCTCTCCTGCAAATGACACACTGAGTCTCAATGGGACTACCTGTATAAACAAAACTCAAATTTAAAAAAAATGCTGATAAATCACACTGCATGTTTGCATCCACGGTTTATGTACAGAACTGCGGTCATCAAAGCTGGATGAATCAAACTGTTGCTGTGAACCAACAGTGAAAGGCTGTAATCACTGCTGCTTCACCCTCACAAACGTCAAACTGTTTCTAAGGCAACAAATGCATCTGAGTTGCAATTAACTTTTTAAACAGTCAAAATAGAAATACAATAAAATTAGATTCACAAAATTGGTATCAAAGCTCCTCTCATTTCTTCTCCAAAGCATCGCTCTAACACCGTCAGCAGGTTTATTTAGAAAATCAAAAAAACTGTTTGTGGGATTCGTAGAAGAAAGAAAATCCCGTCTTTGTTTGTCTTCGTTACCCTTTTCTTACGTTTAAATTGTTGCATTATTGGGCTGCAGCTGTGATCCACTTTGTTTTATTTTAAAACAAATGATATTCCTCATTGGACACATGAAATACTGTGGTCTTTAAAATACTGCTACTCGTATATGAAGCCTTAAATGGTCTCTGAGTCTGTCACGTCTGCCCCAGCTTATACCCTCAGATCCTCCGAATTGGCGTCCAGTATTCATCATAGAGAAAAGCAGCTTTTACTGTTTGTGCTCCCAGACTTACATATTTATGTAAATATTAGAGAAGCAAACTCAGACTTCTTTCTTTAATCTGAATTTATCTAGATTTTTTTTTTTTAATCTGTAACTGTTTCCTGTTTTATGTGTGGCTGGTGCCCATTGGCTTTATGAATAACAAAGATTATAGGCCAGCCAATCAGATCATGTTATGCAGACTAATATGTGACACAGCATGCAAAAACAAGGCTAAAGTCTAAAAAAAATTAAAAAAATATTTCCTACAATTTCAAAACTTCTTGATTAGAAAGCAAAGCAAATATTTCATTTATCCCTTTATTTGATATGAATCTTTAACTTAAAGATATCAAACTGTGTCCATTCTTTGAATGTTTTTTAGTAATGATGCAAATAGAGAAAGTTCTCAGCATGTTCGTAAATGATTAAACTTATAAGACAAGACACCATCGAGCGATCGCAGTCCGCACCGCATTATCGTCTCAGGCCAGCAGCTGGAAAAGACTCCAGCATCACTGAGGTCCGGTTGCAGTGAACATCTTTCAAAAGGCATAATTTTACTTTGAAGGCGATGGTCTCTGTTTCTGGCGTTCAGTTTCATTGCACAGTTTGTAAAATTAAACAGCTGATGCTCCCGTATGTACATCTTCATCCAAAGTGACCGTAAGACAAGAAACGTTTTAACATCATTTCGAGGGTGTAAAGTTTTGAACAACAAAATCCCACCAAAGCTGACATTTCTTCAGCAGTTACTTTATGCTGCCCTTTATTTATCCTGATAGAAATATCAGTGAGATTAAAATGTCTCAGAGGGGCCTTGACAAGAGGGCAGCAGACACTGAGACACACAAATTCAACCGAGGCACTTCCAGATAAGAAGAAGATGAACTTTCTTTTTAGTGCAGAGGTGGTTTTCTTCTTGTTTAACGTGCATGCATGTATTATGTGTCACAAATATTCAAAATGGGTGTCCAAATATATTTGTCTGCACAGTGGACATAATCTCATTGATACTGAAATTTTCCTTATGTAAATAAAATCGGATCCAGAAACAACCTCAGGCTGCAACAGCAGCGTTTGATCAGAGAGCGTGGACGGGTTCACGCCGTCCCCGCGCGCATTAACACCGTTGACAGATCCACTCCTGACGTCGCCCCCGGAGAAACTGGGCTGACAGAGCTCCGCCGCTAATCTGGCGTTAGCACGGGAGCGTTCCTGCTGGCGTCTCTCCCAGCTGGAGTAAATACCTGTTCATACCTCTCAGATAAGCAGCCGAGGATGGCGGCTTTACCGACTTTTCTCGACTTTCACTGTAATTAACTCGGAGGCTGCAGAGGAGAGCCAAACACCAGGAGGTCTGAGAGGGTTTTACAGAGACTGGTGTCTGAGGAGCTTACAGCACATTAACACTCAGTTTGTTTTCCGCCTTTAGAAATAATTAAATTTTATTACAAATAAAAAAATTCTAATATTAATTTAAGACCAAAAACTTTCTAAATGTTAACTCAATGAAAATATCTTTCATAAAATGTGCAAAGGTGATGTGTTGAGGAGATTTATATATGATTTACTTCTCAACTTAAATCAATGGGGAAGTAACATGGGTACGAAATCCTCCTTCACAGTTATGTGAAGCTTTCACGTGACTGTATCATACACTGGTCTTTGGCTCAGTCTAAAACAAACTTTTTTAGCTCCTCCCCTTTAATATACCTTTCTTTGGGTTGACTGCCCCTTATAAACTGTAGGTAGGTGGGACTTCTGTGGCCTTGAGATGACCAAATAAGGGATATTGTTTCTATGACATCATCATACAGATCCAGTAGTAGAAAAAAACTGATAAACTGCTTGAGATTGGGGGGGGGGGGTGCAGAGGCGATGCTCCGCGATGGGATGGGAAAAAAAATCTTCCTCCACTATTTAACAAAACCGATTGGGCCACATTGAAGCATAATGTTCTGACATTATTAGGTCCAAGCAGCCCGACTCTGGGCGTTTTTCTGAGAAGTGAACTTTCACAGATCCAGACTGTGCAGGAAATCTACACCTTCCCCCTGCTCAGCATCAGGAAAAGTGAAGAAACATTCGAAAAATTGATTTTAAGCAGCTGCTTTATGTCTCCGAGGCCTCAGCTTCTGTTTTCTCCATGCTGCTTATCAAACCGTAAACCTGTGGAACCTCTTCATTCTCGCTGGATCAGACAGTTTGTTTCTGCTGCTCGTCATGCAGAAGTTCAGACTTTTTACCTGTTGGGACTCTGAAGGCTTGCATGCTCTCATTTGTTCTGAGATTGACTTAAACCTGACGGCAAACTCACAGAGCATCAAAAAGACTTATTGTCTTCAAAAAAGATGAGTAAAATGAAACTGTAATAATCTGTCTGTATGTTGCACTTTTAGGTTTGTAGAAGTGAAACCAGAAAATGTTTTGATGTGAAGACGCAAAGAACAAAATAAGTGTGCACACAGGATTTTGTTCATGTGTGTTTTCCAGCGTTAGAGGGAGATTTCCCCCTGTGTCTCTTTATTTTTCCTCCACAGTGAAGTTTTAAATTTAGAAACTCATGTGTAACGGGGCAGCTGGGGATTCAATTCTCAAAGAGAAAAAGACTGAAAATAAAGCAGCTTCAGATCCTTTTAAGAGCTGATGTAGGACACGACTCCCAGAGGGTGACAACTCTCCAACCTCCCACTCAACCCTCTCCAACTAGCAACCATCTGAAGCCATCATCACCCCAAAGGCAACCAACACCAAACCCAGCGGGGCGCTCCAAGCTTTGCTCAGAGAAGCTACTGTACGCTGCAAGCTTTAGAGAGGAGGTTTAAGGAGTGCCTGAGAGACCAGTTAGAGCGACTAACTGACCCCTTTCTCTCCTCTCATCCATTAAAACTTTTCCTCTCTTGGGCTCCCCCATTGGACTCCATGTCGTTCCTCTTCTCCAGCTGCTGATTCTCAGTTCGGACAACAATCGCTGCCACTCGCCGGGCGCCTAATAATCACCGTGCAAGCAGACAGACCAAACAAAAGCAGGCTCTCAAGCTGCTCGTCCCAGTCCCTCAGGAGCCCCTCAAGGCCAAATACAAGTCCTGAGAAAGAGGAGACGGTTTGTAATCCAGTGATGAAGCTGATACACAAGAGAGAGCTGGAAACACTGTAAAAATACAAGCATCAAAACATGATACTGTTTCACTGTTAAAGTTTTCACATATTTAATAGGCTGATGATTTGGTTTCCATGTCTTTCAAAACTCTGTTTTGGTGTTTCTCATGGTGATGCTTCCCTCAAACATACAACAAATTTATCAGACCACCTGTCATACTTTTTTTTTTTTACAAAATAAACTTGTTTAAAACAAAATTATATGATTTATTGTGCAAATAACAAACTGAATTCATGTTTTTGTAGTGTGGAGAGGTGGAGGTATGCTCTGGAGAGAAGAGGAATGAAACTCAGTGGAAACAAGACAGCATGCATGTGTGGATGAGTGGGAGACAGGTGGAAAGGTGAAGCTGTAAGGAGCAGAGGGAGTGAAGGAGGATGAGTTCAAATACCTGGGGTCAACCATCCAAAGCAATGGACAGTACATAGGAGAAGTGAACAATAGAGTGCAGGCAGGGTGGAGTGGGTGGAGATAAGTGTCAGGGGTGATGTGTGACAGAAGGAGAGCAGCAAGAGTGAAAGGGAAGGTTTCCAAGATGGTAGAGAGACAGGAGGCCGAGCTGTAGGTGGTAAGATCTTCATTGGGAGTGGAAGACCTCAGGGAGCATTCATGTATGTAGTGACGGAGAACATGGAGAGGGTTGGTGGTGGATAGCATAAAATAGAGACAGATGATCCGCTGTGGCGGCCCCTAAAGGGAGCGGCTGAAAGAAGATAATGATACCCAAATTTGGGTCTGCAAGCTGTTCCTCTCTGAGAAGTCAGAAACTAACTGAACATAACATTCATTGTTCAGGAATGCAAGTAAATAACTGCAATTTGTGTTTGGGTTATTCATGAACAACAACAGTAACTATATTGTAGCATTAAAAATATAATTTTCATCAACGAGCTTGCACACACCATTACAGAAAAATAAAAAAATATATTTTGTTAATTAGCAGTACTGTTAATTTAGGGCAGCTGCGTAAAACGTTTATGTGCAGAAAGTTGAGTCACTTAAAATTTTGAGTGAAAAAATCTACATTTCTACTTTAATCGTGGCAGACTTCAATTTTCTGCACATACTGTACACTTTTTAGAGTGTGTGGCAATAACCTTTCACTGAGTGGTGGTCTAAAAAATTTGTTAATCACTGCACTTCCTCTCAAAGTGATGCTGACAGGAAAAAATTGGAATGATTTGTGTCCGTGAATGCAATCAAATGGATCACTTTTTCTTGGACGCTGAAGTAGGTGATTCATTTATCTTTATAACATTGAAAGTTTGCCACATGTTAGTCTTGGTTGGGACTAAGCAGCACGAAGTGCTTAAAATGAGCTCAACTTTAAATAATTATTTGACATGGGGGATTATTTGAGCTTCCATCTTTTGTCACTCAGGTCTGTTGTGATGAACTTAATTGAGAGAGTATTTAACTTGATGTTTCTTCTCCGCTTTCTGTTTTATTTCTCATATTGTATACCTGTACTTTGAAGGCCATTTATATAAAATGTGTTTTGGAGCTGCTTGGATCACGATCAGAGGCGTGTTTCCTGCAGCGTGACCAGCTGACTGCACTTCCAGCTCTAATTAACAGGCTAAATTCCTGCCTGCTGGATTTACAGTCTGTACTGTGTTCAGCTTAATTTCACTCTCATCCATCTGACCTAAACCTAAATGCTGCGTTTTTCCGTGGTGTCTGGACATCTGCACAGAAATCTGGTCCTGATTGGCTCCTGATGGGTGTGCCAAGCAGTGTTGGGGTCTCAGTGGCGTCACATGCAGGAAAAGTTTCACAGCTTCATTTGTCGGTGAGCACAAATCGGCTGCGATCTGCCTGCAGAGATTAATGGCACAGCAAATCATGGCTCATGTTGGCGGGGCGACAGGCGTTCCCCAGGCGACATTCCCCATGGCTGCGGCTCATTTAAAAGCTGTATACTATCAAAGGTGATGGAACACGGGGAAAGCGCATCGCTGGACCAGGACACCTGACAGTAGCATTAAGACCTGCCAGGGCAGCTTCACAACACCCACAGGACCCCCCTCCCCAGTCACCACCACCCTCATCACTCCTACCACTATCCCCCAGCCTGCCTCAGTTACACTGAAGAGGCTCTCAGGAAGGTGGCTTATCAGAAAAAGCTGGTTAACTCGTACACCTCCACCCCAAAATGTCAGTCAGCTGACTACTATGTATGTTTCAGGCTCCAAATTGGCATTACTACTAATACCACTGCATGAGTTTCTGCACAAAGAGAAAGCACAAACATGGACAGCTAGCTCTCAGGAGGCTTTTCAAAAAGCAAAAGATGGCTGCGTCGGAGGTAAACACACCTGTACAGTTGAGCGTGATGAAGACAGCCAGCCAATAATAGACTGGATTTCAGTGCTTTTATATGCATAAAGTAATATTACCAACAAAATGTTATCCGGTTAAAGCAGAAGACGTTTGCATTAAAATAAGCAGTTTTTTGTTTTTTGTTTTTTTGCACGTCTACCCGTGAGCGGGATCTACTGGGCTGGCAATCGGTACAGGGCCGCGGGTTTACTGCGACACGGAGAGCGAAGGCCAAGCTGCAGGAATCCCAGAGACCCCCAGCCAAATAAAAGAGTCATCGTATCATCACACGACACTCACCAGGGCAAGTCTTAATCATGTGATAGGTGGGAGAAGAGGTTTCTTGTGGGTTTTTATTTTCTTACTTCATAGTTGAATACAGTGGTGTGCAAAAGTTTGGGCGCCCCTGATAATTTCCATGATGTTCCTTTATAAATCATTGGTTGTTTGGATCAGCAGTTTCAGTTAAACATATCATATAGCAGACGAACACAGTGATATTTGAGAAGTGAAATGAAGTTTATAGGATTTACAGAAAGTGTGCAATA
>JAVDPK010003168.1:407481-417541 GCA_034780415.1 Cichlasoma orientale | reverse complement strand
TGTCTATGTTTATATTTGCCCACCTACATTTTCAGTCTGCCCACCCAACTACAGTGGGCTAGAACCGGGCCTGCTCTTGACCAATGTGCACATGACGTCACGCGAGAAGCCTCAGAATTGCGAAATTAGCTTTTAGCCATTGAGAAAAGAGACAGTTTCCTGATACACTTTGTTTGATGGATGCTCGTGTGGGAAACAGCACAAAGAAGTCACCAAGAAGTGTATCTAGAGTTTAACTATTAGCAAGGCAAAAATGCCAATTTTGTTTTCCGAAATGCTAATTTTGCCAAAGCGATATGCTAGTTAGCATTATTATTAGTTAAATCATGATACAAACTAATTTGGAAAGTATCAGACATAAAAATAAAGCTGATTTTCAGGGCAGTTCGTGTTTCGCTCACTGATTGTTGATCATTGCTCTGCACACACAGTAGGAGAAGCTGCTCCTAAAAGTGAAGCAGCTGCTTGCACAAGGAACTGCACCAGCTTTCAATCTCACACAGTCCTCCCTTTGAAATCCCATCCAGAGCTCCATCATATCTTCAGGAACGTAATCCTCTTGACCGTGACAGACAAGTGCAGCAGTAAAGTCCCGTCATGTCACCTGCACAAAACACCCAAGCATGCCCCTTAAGGTTTGGGCTTGTGCAACCTGGCCACACACAATAATTCACCACCATGAAACTTGCAAAAAACACCAACTCGCTAAATTATTACTGTGCAGACTTACTACCAACAATTACGCACAGGGTGCAGAGGGGAGAAGGTACTGACTACTCCTGAATGTGCTGCAATACAGTCTGATGTTTAGTTTAAAAAAAATAATAATTCAAGGGCTCTGCTTAAAATTCACACTTTTAAATTGAGTTTCAGCCTTAACGTCCTGCAAAATATACAAAATCACACATTAGCTTTTCAAATGGTCATTTAGAAAGAAATATATGTGAATTTAGAGACAAAATAGCCTGCAAGATGCTCTTTAAGTTATTAACCTGTGATTTTTAAATGTTATCACTGGAATTCAGGTGTTGGGAGGTATGGCGGTCAAGTGGTTGTCACTGTAGCCTCACAGCGAGCTATTTCTGGGTTTGAACTCGTTTTTGTGGAATTTGCAGGTTCTTGTTCCAGTGTATTGGGGTTTGGGTGCTCTGGGTTCATACTACAGTCCAAAGACTGTTTGGTTAACTGGTGATTTTGCTTGATGTGAGTGTGAATGGTTCTCTGTGTGTCTTTGTTAGCCATGAGAGGGACTGGCAGTCTGTCCAGGGTGTTATCTGGGATTGGCTCCAGCTCCACCACAACCCTGGTTGGATAAGGGGTTAAGAGAAAGGATGGCTGAATGGATGGATTTAGGATTTGCTAAAGAGAGGGGTTTTAATCAATTTGTCATAGAGTGTAATGTATTTACAATAATATTTTAAGCATGAACTGAGGGAATGTTGCATACATTCAAAAGAAATACATAATGCTTCCTGGATTATGCTTTTATGGATGTTGTGTTGGTCACACTGTCAGTCAGTCCACCACTTCAGTTTGTTTCACACTGAAAAAGATCAATGGATTGATATTAAAGTTAGCAAACTCACTGATGTTCAGCAAACTCTTGTGTACTAACACACTGAACTAAGATGTTGAACATAAGTATGTTAGCTGTAATTGTCACAGACGAAACACCAGAGCGTCACACAACTGTTCTCCTTCGTGTTGCGAAATTTCACTCACACCTGCCACATGCTCAGATGCACACTTTGCACTGCACAGGATAATCACACGCATCCTTCGCCTCAGTGCTCCTGTTACTACTCATCCACATATGGATTACAAACTACTGGCCCATATAAACCTATATTAAAATCCTAGAGTCATTAGCCAACACAAAGTAGTATCGCTAACTGTAGGATAATAACGTCCTTCAGCAGGCAGGATTTAGAGCTGGTCTTTGGAGATCCACTCGAGGTTTTTGATACTGTTGATCAAAAAATGGTATGAAATCAACTGATTTCTGTGGATTTTGATGCTTCAGGTAAAAAAAACACTGGTGCCTGTGGTTTTAAACAAAGTCCCTAAATCATTGTAGGTATCCCTAAAGGATTGATATTACATCTATCTCTTCTTAGAAACTTGTAGAATTTCCTCTGTAATTTGAAACTTCTTCTTAATATTCAGATGTAATTGATACAGATCAGCATTATAAATATTTATACAGTATTTTCATTGAGAAAATTGCACACATCCTACACCTCAGTGTTCCTGTTACTACTGCATTACACATGCACATATGGAAAATTGTCCATGTGCTTCCATTATGGCCTTACAAACTACTGACCTATGCAAACCTACCTTTGAAATTACAGAGTCATTAATCAACGCACAATAGTGTTGCTAACTGCAGGACAATAACATCATACATCAGGCAGGATTTAGAACTGGTCATCGTTGATGTACTCGAGGATTTTGACATACGTGACATAAAAAATGACACATTCAAGCAGAGCAAGTGGCGGAGAACATTTTTCTACATTTATCCAAACTGATGCAATTGCAGACAATGGGTATACAATCGTCGCTGTACTCTTCGGCTTCTATACCATTTATGTTTAAATGTCTTCAGGGAGAACCAGAAAGACCATTAAATTTTCAAGGACTTGTGTAATGAAAGGTGGTTGTTATCCTCGGTAAACAAACTGCCTTTGATTGTAGCTTTAAGCTATGGTGATCAACAAATACTCTCTGTCCTCCCCCTTCCCGCTTCAGTCCCTCTTTGCTCATCTGACTGTGTGTTTGTCTCCATTTTCTTCTCCTCTCTGTGACATGTGCACATACAACGCTCTCAAACAAAGTCATGTTAGATGCATAAACAAACTACAAATACTAGTCACCAAGGAAAATAAACACATGGTCTGCAGGGATACTGGCTGGGTACATACTCTGGAGTAAATTCATTTATTTGGCATGTAAAATGGTAGTATGGTAATTAGTTTGCCCACATGCAGCATTCTTTAGAAACAGAAAGGAATATTACATTGTTTTGCTTTTCATGGATCTTAGTATTAATGCCCTGTTCTAATCCCTTACAAGAGCTAAACTCCCTGAGCCAGACAAGTTTTGGATTCAAACAAACTCATTTAGCATGCAGATTAATGCGATTCCCAGCTCCTGCAGGAGTCAGCTTATTAAACACATTTAAATCACATACATTTACAATTAGAGTAAGTTAGCGCTATTAAATAAAAGACATAATACAAAAGCAGCTCATCAGCACAGTTTGTCTCTCTAAACACATTAGCATAAGTACTTCGTCCTTTCACACCAAAGCATAAAGTATAAAGTAGTCATACCCTCTAAATGCAGTTAAAGCAGGCGAATGAACCACCTTTTTTCTTTAGTTATATTCATGGATGAGTCAGCCATATTGCTCTAATTAAAATAATCAAAGTCCTGCTGTCAGGTTGGCACTTCTTAGGCACAGTTGTGGCTTGTGTTTAATTGCTTTTGCATTTTAATGTTTGAGAAAGTCTATGTGTGTGTGTGCGTGCGTGCGTGCGTCTTTCCATGCAGAACAGCATGCTAGCATGGAATAGCAAGAGAGTTTGTGCAGGTCCGGTCATCAGTGTTCCTCCTGCTGACTGTACTGCACGCTTGAATGTCTTTCAATTTAGTCCTTCTGATAACTCGGCTCTCTCTCTCTCTCTCACAGAGATAAATGTTGAAATATAATAAATGAGTTTGCAACTTCACATGTTGCGGCTCCAACCTCGTCCTTCTCACACTGTCTCTGTGCCCTTCTATTTCTCTGCCTTATTTATCTTTCGCTCCGCTTTTCTTGTTACTCATTTTTCAACATGTTCGAATGACTTTCCTATCTTGTAGCATAAGCTTTAACAAATAAAGACTGTATTTCCAAGCACATAGGGATTTTTACTTCTTCTGAACAATTTTGAATCCTCTTGATACGACGGAGTTATTACTATAATAATGAAACATAAATTTGACTCTATTGTGCAAAAAAAATATGTATTTTCTTTTTGCCGTGTTATCTTGAAGAACTTACTGAGACAGTTACAGGTTTGGAATAGTTTTACTGCTAGCATTATGCATTTATTTGCATAAGAGGTGGACTGCTGAGATATGGAGAAATGAAAAAAAAACTGTGGATTATTGACATGCATACAAAGTAGCTGTGTGGTGACAGTGATAAAGCAGTGATGGAGTGATCATTGTCTCTATGGCCGCTGTTCACTGAAACTGTCCACTAGAGTGGGGACAAATGAGAGTGAGATGGGTCTCTTAATCAATACGCTCTGCAGATGTGCCTTTACTTGCACCAACAACGGGGATAAGCTCCTTATCAATGCACTGTACCGAAACTGTTCTCACATATGGATTAATCTGTCCTCTTGACTGCACTTTTTTTTTTCTCCCGAACCTGTCAGTTATTTTCCTGCAGTGCTACAGTAAATCTGGGCTGTGGTCTTCTTTAGTGCAGAAAATTCCTGTCTGGTCTCAGCTATAATGAGAGTTTTCACTGCAGACTACTGTAGCCTCTGCTACTGAATGGTGTTCACTACCTGGGCTTAGGGAACAAATAACATTTCAATAGGAAGAGCAATGCCACCCTCGTCTATGTGTTTACTATGAAATAATTGTCAGCAGCATGTTAACTAGCTTAGCTTAACCTCTAGCTTACTAAGCCAAAAATGTCATGGAATATACTGCAGGTGCATAACTGAGTGTAAAAGCATAATTTTTCAACAGTTCTGAAGCAAAATAATGTGTTTTTAGTGATCTTCAGAGGTTCTAACTTCAAATGTTAGCAGTTTCCCATTGTTGTCAGTCTGTACTATGCTAATCAAATAGCTTCGTGTTTACTGTACACACATTAAGAGGCATCCAAACAGGAAATATACCAGCAGAGATTCCAGTCTCCGGCTCTTTATAACTCTAACTAGTACCTAAAATCTAAAGTCTGCCACTCTGTCATACAGTATATGGACACCTGCATAATACACTGAAAGAAGCTGCTTGCCCATGAACACCTATGCCATGAAGCTCCCGGTGCACAGTTTTTGTGCTGATGTTAATGCCAGAGGAGGTTTGGAGCTCCGCAGTATTTGAGTCACCAAAGTGTTGGCAACTTTTAAACACTATGCACCTCAGCACTCGGCGACCCCCGCTCTGTAACTTCATGTCATCTCCCATTTTATGGCTGAGTTGCTGTAGTTCCACTTTGCAATTGAGGTTTTGCAGGCATGTGATCACTAACATAATTTAACTTATTCATCATTTTTTAGGATGAAGTGATAAGACCCCTGTCGCACAGGCCCAAAAACTGACGTGCTAATGATTTGGCAACCACTGTTCATGAGGGAAAAATTTGTATTTCCCAACCAGTTGTGAGTGGTTGCTGGAGGCTGATGGCAGTTGCAGGAAAAATTATTGCTAAAGTTCCAGTCACACAGGTCTACAGACTGGTCAGTAACCCCCCTGGCAACAACCTGTCACTAGGAAAATATTTACCAGCCGTTTGGCAAAAATCTCCTGGTGATTGCTTTAGTTGCTAGCATATTGCTGTGGTCATAGTTTAAATGGAAGTGATGGACTTGTCTACAATTACTGTCCAGCTGCTCTACGAGCTGTAGTAAAACTGTAAAAAGTGCAGCGCAAACCAGAAATAGAGAAGGTTTGCCTTCAAAGTAAAAGATGTGCCTCAGTGTTGTAGCCAACATGTTTCAAAAGGTGCAAATTTTACTTTGAAGGTGAACCTTTTCCATTTCTGGTTTGCATTGCACTTTTTCCAAGTTTTACTACTGCTCAGCTATCAGTTAGCAAGAACAGGCAATAATGGCGGCTAGCAACCAAAGCAATCACTACTTAGGTTTTTGGTGCAGCACCTTCTTTGAATCCAGTTCCATGCAGTGATAACCAGAAACTTCCAGGAACCACTGCCAACCAGTCAGGGTATAGACAAATTTCCCTATAGCAACCAAACGGTGGTTGTATCACTTCCAATATGGCAGACAACTCTTGACCAATGTGCACATGACGTCTCTGGTCGCCATGTAACTGGGAATCTCTTCCTGTTCGAGCAACCCTTTCATCCAACACTTTCACCTTGTCTTCATTTCTTCCACTGATTGTAGAGGAATTCTTTATCAGAAAAGGGCGTAACACCTGCCCTGCAACTCATCTCCCTATCCACGTTTTGCCCAGACGCCTTCTCGAGGTGTACTCCAACCTGCTCTCAGCAGCCTGTCATGCTTTACCAATAAACAGCTAAACTTAAATCATAAATCAACAAGGAGAGCTCTGTCAGGGTGATTACCCCTGTAGTTGCTCTCTGAAAATCACTATACTGCCCTGAAAGTAGAAGGAAACAGAGATTGATGGAGGAAGGTTTAGCAATGAAAGAGCTTCCTTGTGTGTTGTGGAAAATATTTTACCTTGAGAAATGTCCTCCTGTAGCCTTACTCACAGACAGCTAATTTGCTCTGCTGAAACCTGTTGTAACCTGCATTTCTTTTCCTTCTTCTTTTTTTTTTTTTGGTCTGATTAAGTGTGATTAAACTACCACTTGATACTCCAATAATCTCATATTATTTGGATTTACTCAAATGACACCTTTACTATGTCGCTAATTACACCACTGTCAATTATTTTCTCACCTGAAAGCTACAGGCACACATCTCATTCTCTCAGCATCACCTTGTAATTGTGTCTCCTGCAGAAGAGAGCACAGAATAGTGGCAGCAGGGGTGAGGATCTCATTTAGAGAGGAGCAAAGTAGCCAAGTGTGTAATGCTTTTCACAAAAACGAGCACCTTCCGTTTCAACACCGGCTTTGATTGTGATCTCACTATGATTTCCATGTTATTGGAGATATCTGTGATATTCTGCCCTGCATGTCTGCATGTTTCATTGTGAAGACAGAAGTATGACTGTGGTACAGTAAGGGCAGAAAAAGCCATTGCCTGCTGCCTGCAATACCAGAAAGCAGGCAGCAGGGAGCAGAAGTGAGAATGAGGGGAAATTATTTTGGGGGGGGGGGGCAAAATGGTGTTCAGTAGAGAATACGTATGAAACACACACACACACACACACACACATTTCCTCAGATTTATTTTCCATCCCGCAGGTCTTGAACTTCATCATAACCAAACCACTGTCTCTCACCCATGCTTCCTCTCTCCCTTTGATTCCCTCAGAGCCCTGCAGACAAGCCTTTATCTTGATACTTATCAAAGCCTCTGGCAGTGTGTTTCATCCGTAACCCTGTCAACTGTTATCTCCAAGTGTAGAGGCTGTCAAACTGTTAACTGTGTTTACCGTGGTAAACAATTATTACAACGCTATCAGTGATGGAAAAAGGACATGGCTGCAAGGTGTTTGAGCGGTGTCGACTTTGGGTGGAAGGTGTGCTGAGTTTGACAACAGATAATAGGTGTTTCTCTTCAGGATTTATCTCAGCCTCTGTGAGAATGCATCAGCGATGAGAGTTTACCCTTCTGCCAAAGTTGAGGCTGCAGAGACGGAGGGGAGCTGGTGCTTTTTCACTGTTGCTTGAATGTTCATTGAGTGGTTACCTGCGTGTGTAGACAATTGCAGCGCTTAGCTTGAAAAGGTGACAAGTGCTACTTCTAATCAAGTGGTTTATTTCATGTGTTGCTTTAGATAGTGTTGGTCCATTAGTGTTGGCCTTAAATGAAAAGCACAGTGAAAGTGAGTTGAAGTTTCATTGTTTCATCAAACATTTGACACCCAATCAACTTACAACTTTCAGATCAATGTATTTGAAGACTTTATTAGTCTCATCACTGGAGACTTTATTAGGTACATCTTGCTAGGACCAGGTGGGACACCCTTTGCCTTCAGAACTGCCTTAATTCTTTGTGGCACAGACTCAACAAGGTGCTGGAAACACTGCTCTGAGATTTCAGTCCATTTTGACATGATAGCATCACACAGTTGCTGCAGATTGCACAAAGTGTGAGGCCATTTAAGTATCTTGAACTCAATGTCCTGTTCAAGAAATCAGTTTGAGATGAGCTTTGTGACATGGTGCGTTATCCTGCTGGAAGCAGCCATCAGAAGATGGGTACACTGTGGTCATAAAAGGTATGGACATGGTCAGTAACAATAGTCAGGTAGGCTGTGGTATCTAAACAATGCTCAGTTGGTACTATGGGGCCCAAAATGTGCTTCAAGTTTCAATGTGCTGTGTGTTCACAGATGCTCTTCTTGGTTATGATGAATGGTTATATGACTTACTGTTGCCTTCCTATCAGCTTGAAGCAGTCTGTCCATTCTCCGAGGCATTTTCATCCAGAGAACTGCTGCTCAATTAATATTTTCTCTTTTTCTGTCGGTTTTCTGTAAACCCTAGAGATGGTCATGTGGGAAAATTCCAGTCGATCTGCAGTTTCTGAAATACTCAGACCAACCAGTCTGGCACTAACAACTATGCCGCATTCAAAGTCACTTAAACCACTATTCTTCCCTTTTCTGATGCCCGGTTTGAACTTCAGCAGGTCATCTTGACTGTGTCTACAGACTCTTGTTTACTACATGTGAAAAAGAGTAATTTCAGTCAATGCTGGGACCTGATTCTCCCAACTTTATCTGGAGTTCTGAGAGGAAAACAGCTCGGTTGAACCCATTACACTGAACACATTCATGTGATTCATTGTCAATGGTTCTATTCTGTGGAGGAAGACAATGCCCATTTCCACATTATCAGATTTTTGTTCATAAGCAGTAAAGCTTCTAACTAATGAGTAAACGTATTTGAAAGTTGTTGGAGCAAGGCTATTATAAGACAAAAGAGCCGAGGAAGAAGCATTAGGAAAAAAGCTCAATACAAAAAGAAAAAGTTGAGTTTCCGTTCCCTGCCATTCGCAGTTCACTCCATCAATGCTCCTCTGTCCCCATTTGTCACTATTTGGGGCAAAAGCCTTTCTCTCTTTGTCACTTGCATAGACATAAATACCCAGTTTTTTTCCCCTCTAGCTGTGACATTTCCATTTGGTAAATCTGCACTGTGAAGGAGCATTCAAAGCATGCAACAGTAGCACGCTTTCTATAGCTTTTAGTGTTGCACGTGCAATGCAAGTCTGGTGGTCTTTGTTTAAAATAATGCAATATAAAAATGTGCATTTGCTTTAAAGCAACAAAGCAGATTTTCCTAAACAAATGAATCCAGCATAATCTTAGGACGGTTCACAATTGTCTCAGTGCTGCCTTGTTGTTGCGGAAAACTGGTTGTTTTTGAACTGACTGCCAAAGGCCAGATTTGTCTGAAGTGTCATGTTTGCCACAAATGTTGGCAAAAAAGAAAGCAAGTGGTAATGGCACCGAAAATACTAGTTTTAATTTGTAACTAAGGACACACACACACACACACACACACACACACACACACACACACACACACACACACACACACACACACACACACACAGACTAATCTGACGCCACACAGACAAAGGTAACATCTAAATGGAGTGCAAATTAACCTGCCTACAAGTAAAGAATGAGAAGTCTTTTACTCTTTGATGCTGGCAGACAGTGTGCTGTGTACTCAGACAGCCTTTAATGCCAGAATAAAATAACCTGCAACTTGCTGTTTGTTACAGACCACAGCAGACTGAATATTTTGACATATTGAAATTTACAAATTCAGACCTGCTGTCGGTGACAGTTTAGATTTGGAGCAGCGCTATATGGAGGCTGGGACATATTTTTGGCTATATATGAGATTCATTCCCTGGGAAGTTTTTTTTTGTCACTGACGGTTGAGAAAACAGGCCTGTTATTACTTGACCGTGGCATGAACCTCAAATATTTAAGATTACAGATGTTCTGTGATCATAAACAATGACTCTTTCTTAAGCGTGTTACATCAGCTTTCTCATAAAAGATCATTTGTAAGATATGAAACTTGATGGCCTAATATTGTGGAGATGAGCTTTAGATCAGGGCAATATGAATACAGAAAATCTTCTGTTATGATACATTTATATCAATACATATCATAAAAGCCAGATGGGGGGGGGGGGGTTTCCAT
>JAVDPK010003168.1:371919-399293 GCA_034780415.1 Cichlasoma orientale | reverse complement strand
TGTGTGTGATTCTGTGTTGCCTTCTGCTCTGTCGGATCTTTTGGCTCCTGCATCAATAAAACTGAGTTTAAAGTGTACAGTGACTGCTGTTGGAGTGTCCTGCTTTGGGGTCCTCTATCCTGCCTGCCACACACCAGCACGACATGACAGAAACATCTTTGACTGCCTGTTAGAAATGACCTTTATTACACTACTCAAGCTACTGACAGTAATGCATTCCTTGCCACCCTTGACAATGACACCCTTTTTATTATTGGGTCTTTCTCTTGATAGGCCCAATTGATGTCAAGACCTTGTTTAACATCCCTAAACAATCACCTGCATTGCTATCATGTCTATGTTCCACTGAGTTGTTTAGAAAAAGACATATTCATCTTCCTCTCAGTTTGTCTCAGGGAACAGAAGCTGTATGGAAATATCTTGTTAGGTGTTAGGTAGCCCTTATGGGGTATTGCATTATTTATACCGGGTAGATCAGCGACTTGCTGTCAGTGGGTGAGAAAGTGCTCACCCACTGCTCATCAGACTCTTGGGAATCTGCCAATTGCAATCCATAAGCCTCTAAAACACAACCATAAGGCAGCTGTTAGTGAGTCGCACAGCTTGGAGCTTATGGATGACCTTTGGCTGCTTTAAGAAGCAGAGGACAATAATACAAAGAGAGTGAGAACACTGATCTGTGTATTATGTATCAATTTTCATTTGATCTTGACTGTCACAGTTAGTCACCGTGAAGGCAGAACAGTTAGGACACTAACACCTTTACAATGTGAGAGGAGTTATTTCAGACATTCAGGGTTACGAAGGTGACAGTAACTGCGGAACAGGGAACGTTTGGGGACATTCAGTTTAAACGTTTCAAGGTTTTAGGGAGGAAGACGTTCTGCAGGCTGAACAAGCTGCGTTTTTAAAAACCTGACTCACTGTCAGAAAATTAAATACGGAAGGCAAGAGGTCAATTACAACTAAAATGGAGTTACAGTTGACCTTTTGGTGAGAAAATTCAGAGCTGATAGAAAAGCTTAAAATGCTGTTATGTGTATTGCCAACAGCGAGTGGAGGCTGTGATAGAGCTAATGAGCCATTTGGCAGTTTAAATAAGTTCACCTTCAAATTTGTGATCAGTTTGGGGTGAATCTGGCGACTATCAAGGTGCTGTGAATTTCTTACTGCTATGGTCCTTGCACCTCCTTCAGTTTGCCTCTATAGTGACACAGTATAACAACAATACACACAAAATGCAAAATATAAAACAGATCCTTGTGAATAGTTTGAAAAAAATGAATGTTAATTGCTACTGTAGCATCAATTTAAAAAACAAAACTGTAGTGACTGACCAGTGCGATGAGTGATTTCCTTCTTGATGAAATATGGCCTTTGTGTCCCAAATGCACCATTTTTTTCTAAGTGTACTTTCAGAAATCGAGACCAGGCAACATTTTTCACTCTTTTATTGTCCAATTTTGGTGAGCCCGTGTTAATTGCAGCCTCAGTGTCCTGTTCTTCGCTGACAAGGCAGCCGGTGTGGTCTTCTGCTGCTGTAGCCCATCTGTTTCAAGTTTCAGTGTGTTGCATTCAGAGATGCTCTTCTGCGTTCTGGTTATGTGAGTTATTGTTGCCTTCCTATCAGCTTGAAGCAGCCTGGCCCTTCTCCTCTGAACTATGGCATCAACAAGTCATTTTCATCCAGACATTTGCCGCTCACGAAGTATTTTCTCTTTCTTAGACTTTTCGCTATAAACCCTAGACATGGTTATGTAGGAAAATCTCAGTAGACCAGCAGTTTTTGAAATATTCATAGATATTCATACCAGCCCGTCTGGCACCAACATCCATGTTGCGTTCAAAGTCATTAAAATCACCTTTCTTCCCCATTCTGATGCTCGGTTTGAATTTTAGCAGGTCATATTGACTGTGTCTAACTACCTAAATGCAATGCGTTGGTGCCACGTGATTGGCTGATTAGATATTTGCATAAATAAGCAGTTGAATAAGCGTACCTAATAAAGTGATAAGTGAGTGTAGTTAAAAGTAAACTTTAAATGCAAATAGTTTCAGAATTAGCATTCCTGTTATATGTAGCCTCTATCCTGTATACTAAAATGATGTTTTCTGAGACTGAGGAGAGTGGAATATTTTTTTAAACTTTATACAGTGTACTGCAAGGCATGCATGCTGATTAAGTATTCACTGAAAGACCCAGCGATTATCTTTTCTCCAAAGAGGAGGAGCTATACTGGCTCTAATGCTCTATGCTGCAGAGTAATTGTAGAAAAGAATCCTCTCCCCATCTGGCCTGAGTTTGTTAGATGCCTAGGTCTCTCATTACTTCATCTAGCAGAAGAGTGGGGCTGGGAACACAGCGTCTAACTACAGCAGCAAAATCCCATTCAGCCTCTCTGTAACGCTCTCCTCGAGCCACCCGCCTTCCTGTTTGCTGTCGGCATCAGGGCAAGTATGCAATGCAATGTAAGCTTCCCCCTGTATTTACCACCACCCGAATACCCCTCAGCCATTTCTTTATTCCCTGCCTGGGCTCCCTCAGCCACACCCCGTCTGTGGTCAATGCAGTGTGAGAGAAACTGTGTCCAAACAATAGCCCCAAAGAGGCAGCCCCTCACTTCCCTAACATTTCTCCCGCTCTCTTCCTCTTCCACACCACACTTCCTACAATAAAAGAACTAAACACGGAATAGGAGGGACTCTGATACTAAGTGGAAACAGCAGCATTAGTGGGTGGTTCTGCTGTTAGTTGGGGATGAAGACAACAGTGAGCGTCAGCAAGAGCTTTATCCTCTTATTATCCTCCCTTTAAATGATGGCAAACTGATGACTTTCTAATTAAGATTTTTTTATTATTATTTTTTTTTAGGTGCAGGTACACGTAAAATCAATACTTCAATAGCTGGAAAAACTATGAAATGAAGGAGTATGCAAAAAATATATATAAACTGTAACAAAAAAATGGAAAATCAAGTTGAAACGATCAAATGTGAGACTAGGATGCATACAGTGCAGTAGGCTTGTGAGCATAACTAGTACGATCCCTCCCTATTGCAGTGTTTGCAGTTTAGTGATTTAATAACTAGGGTCCTTTTTCATTTAGTGTTTATTTTATTTTCCACATTTTTTCAGATACAGTTGAGTATCTGCACTTAATAACTAAATAGACATTAGAAGTACTTACTGCAACTGGTGGACTTTGTTCTACAGAGGTAATGGCTTTAAATAAATAATGACTCTGTGGTTATTTGTTTTGGTTTGTAATGGAATGCAAGTCCCAGTAATGAACTGACAGAGCAGTGCAGACTGTCAGTGGGAACAGAAGCCTTGGGTGGACTTTGACTTGTGAAAAGAGTTTCCACTCCGGAATTTAGCTGCCTAGAGAACAGGGAGGATAGATGGGCTCCACATATACACTTTTATGGCCACAAGGGGCAAGAGGAAGCTCGCCTGTATTGTATCAGTTTCTTTGAAATCTTAGTTTGTGGTGCACATTACTGATTTCACGCTGTAGTGTTTGCAAAGGGTCAGAGGTGACAGATGACCTCAACATGTCTTATAGGTCTATTAGCAAAGGTGACAGACTGCCCTGGGCACCAGCTGGTGATGCCATTCCTTCACTGTGGGTGCCAGATGGCCGCAGTGTTGTCTCCATGCAGCCCATGTTGTAAACTGCCACCTTGAAAAGAGGGAGCCTGCAAAAAAGGTGGGCAGTGAAGTATACGGGCAGTCAGGCAGTGGAGCAGAGCCAGAAAAGGGAGCAAAAAAAAAAAAGAAAGAAGCCGACTCTAAGACAGCGTATATATCCAACAGACATTCCTCAGCACTTAAATTTTCCAGGCAAGCTTTATCTGAATGAAACTTCACATAGCAAGTCAGTGAAAGCCATTTCAAGGAGAACTGAGGACTGCTTTAACCATGACACTAAGCATTGAATTGCTTTCCGGTGTGACACTCTGCCTCTGAGAAGATATTATTCCTATCAGTGAGACTGATACGTATGTCTCTGTATGCTAATTATATCCATGAAAGCTAAAGTGCTTATTTAACTGGTTCTTTCCCACCGGTTCCAAACAGTCTTTTTTCCCCCAGATCTTTTTTTTTTTTTTTAAATGAAAATGGCATTTTAATATAGATTTCCTGTCTTATGTCATGGTTCAGGTTAAGAGCACGGTGTAAATGTGGCTCTTATTAGCAGGGGAGTGGGGAGAGAGGGATTGATTAATGAGGATATTCCTCACTGTTATCACTGGTACTTTCCTGCCAGTTTCCTCCACATGGGGCCCCTCATCATAACTTTACAAAGTACTCTATAGAGTTTTCATCCAAAAAGGAAACTGCTGAAAATGAGAACTCTACATAACTTCAGTGTGTATCTTGTGTTTATCCCCATCACACTGTATGTCAGGGGAGGGAATTCATCTTCTGGACTCGTTGAAATATTACTTCCTGGTTGTGTTTTATGCGCCTAGTGGATGCTTCATCTGTACCATGTGTGTCTGGAGAGGATCAGATGGGGAAACTTGCAACAAGCAGTTCACTTAAGAGGATTTCCTTGAATCTGCCCGAGGTTGGCAGAAGACACAGAGTATTCGGAGGAAGGACGAGGCTTGGATAATAGGTACAGGTGTTTGACCGAAGCCTGGCATAGCAGACAGTAAGGGTGTAGGTCTCCATTAATGACACGCTGGGCAAATGATTGAAAGAGATTCACTGTACTTCAGACAAAAAAAAATGAGCTCAGACAGACTGTTTACTATGATTCTTCCAAGTGGGGTGTTTCAAAGCTGTGGTGGCTGCCTCACAACAGGAGGCACAGATAATGATGAGACTTAAAGAACCTGGCTCCTCCGTCTCCCCCATGCCTCCACTCTGCACATCTAGCCTTTCGTTTTCACCTTAAATCATTCAAATCCCTGTTGAGTCCAAACTTCAAACAATTGCAACTCTCAGAAAGAAAGAAAGATGCAGACAGCGAGGGAGAGTAAAGCCTGGTTGCTTCCACAACAGTCTCAGCTCATCCTATTAAAATGCCTCATTGCTTTAGCAGCGGAGACTTTTTATTGCTGCTGGTACATATTGTTGCCTTGGTTGCAGTTTAAATCCATTCCCAGAAGAGAATGGACTTGGCATGGAGGAAAATAAGTTGTGAGGAAGTGCAGACCCCCTCCCTTCTCATATCCAGAGGATGCAAAGCGTGACATTCCAGCAGAGCAGAGGATAAGCAGAACACTTTTCTGCTTCTCTGAATCATCTGCTTCATGCAGGCCTCTGACAAGATTGATGAGCTGAAGACATCCTGAACACCGGGACAATGCTGAGCGCTGTTAAACACCCACACAATCCATAAATGGCAATGTATAGGCTGTGCACGTCTTCAGATCATGTAATTATTGCATATATTATGTAAACATGAAATTATATGGGGAGTTTAAAATAAAATTTTGACATAAATCCTCTGTTATTCTGAATTTGTAATACATGAAGTCAGCCGCAAAAGTGCCCTATGAAGCTTTGTTTGGATTATAGCTCAAATAATTAGGCAGTTTATTGAGTAGCAACTGAAAATTAATGATAAACAGTTTGATTTAATTTAGTTTTCCACTTTTTTAGCTTTTCTAAATGTAAATATTTGCCTGTTTTCTTTGTCTTGTATGACAGCTTACTGAAAATGGACAAAGTCAGCATATTAAATATGATATCTTGGACGTTAGAAAGGTGTGAGAAGCATTTCCAGTTGCTTCCTTACATTTAATTAATATCTTAATATATTAATATCTTAATAATGATTTAATTGAAAAAAACAACTGGCAGATTTTACTCAACAGGTAAGATGCAATTTTTTTTTTTAACATATTTGAGCGTGTAACAAGAAGGAAAAACCACAACAAAAACAAGCATTTAACGTTACCGCGGTCAGAATTATGTGCATGCAGTAGCTGTGATTTACTTTTTGTGTTGCATCTACACACCTTCTCTCCCAGACTACAACAGATGGCTCACACTGCAACACACCTCACTGTTTAGCTTCTGGGGGTATTCCACAGAGCGCTGCTGCTCAGGTTGTTTCCAATTACTCTAAAATGAATAAGTTCTGTCTTTGAATGTATCATTAGGGAAAACATTGATTTCACAAATGAGATTATACACATCTGACAAAGCCTGGCATTAAAGTTTGAAGGAAACTTTAATCTGTTTCTGTTTCTGGAGTAAAGCTACTTCTTTTCAATCTGCCTTCCAGTCCTCATGATCACACTTTAAAAAAAAAAAAAAAAAATCTTTATTGTTTTACTTTCACATATTTTCAGTAAGCATTTCTGTTTTTGTTGTGCAGTTTTGTCTGCCAAATTCTCTTTGAAGGTAAAAAAAACCCCATAGCGAGTTATTACAAAACCACAAACATTACATTTTAATGTTTCTGTTGATGTATCATCATCATATCTCCAGGCCCCCTGAAATGTTGACATCAGGCATGTAAGTGGGCTCCATCCGTGAATTATTTTTGGTTTGCAGCCTGAAGGCATTAGTGTTGAAAGCATGCCTCTCTGTTTTCTCCTGCTGAGGAGGTCCTACACAAATATTTATCAGGTCGCCAATTACTGTAGCCCGTGTTCCCAGGCACATACAAAAACAACAGTGTGCCTCTGTTGCCAGGGTTGTGTATATGCATTCCTGAAAATCTGTTTATTGTTTGAAATAAGTGGCTAAATTTTACCTCAAACCATACAGTATGTGATCCATCAATATTCCAGGAAATGGGGAGCTTTTTTTTTTTTTCTCACAGTTTATAGAATGTTAGAAGCAAAGAGGCATCTTTATCACAAGACCTTTAAAAGTTGCACACACCTGGCAAGCAGTCAGATCAATGGTCTGAGAGATTGCTTTCTCTTTCTGTAAAGCATCTATTTTCAACCTCAATTTTCCACATAAAGAGATCGGAAATAACCACATGATAATCTTCAGCATGCACAGAATTATGATATTTATTCTCCAGATTAGAATACATCTGCATCTTTAATATAAACAAACCAAAATTAAACCTGCTAATCTTTTTAGCTGATGAAATTATCATTCTCAGTTGACTAAAAAGCTATACAAAGGCTACTCAGTGAAACTGCTATAGGCCATTTGATCCTGAATTATGCAAATTAGAATGGAAATAGAAATTAAACAATCAGCAATTTTTTTTGTTCTGTTCAGCATTTCTTTCAAGCTTTGCCATATCTAGTTTCCATTTAGACTAATAGAGTAAACCAGACTTTAGAAAGCTGCATTAATATTCTCATTGGGATATTGCTGACTTAGAGTCTTCATGGCATCATCATTAGATCAACATCATTTGATAGCACTCACTTATTAAGTGGTTTGTAATTTTCTCATGTGATCAGTCATTCTCAAGTTTGATATTATATTTAAAAGTTTTGCTTTTTATTTAAACATACCTGGTGTGGTCTTAGTGCATCTGGATGCATCCTGCAATCAAAAAAAACTGACTTTGCACAAAACATTTTGTACGTATTATGTGAGCCCAGAAAGTTTGTCACAATTGACAATATATCCTATATTTGTCAATGTCTTTAATAAAATACCCCAAAACGAATAGACACACTGTCATAATTTGGGATATTTGTTGTTTTTCAAGTTATTTCCTGTTTTTTGAGCCCTTTGGTCCTTTAGCATCAAGGCTCAGTGGTTAGCATTGCTTCTTCATAGTAAGAGTGTCCTAGGTTCAAAACTAGGCCCCTTTGGTTGGAATTTGCGGTGCTTATGTGAGTTATCTGCCCCGCCTTTGTTAATATCACCTGTGGGTTTTCAGCCACACCTGTTCTGAATTAGTTTCCAATTAGCCAATAAATCTGTCATTGTGAATTTAATCACCAGCCACTTCATTAGGTACACCTTGCTAATAGTGGTTTAGACGCCTTTTACCTTTCGAACTGCCTTAATTTTTCATGACATAGATTCAATAAGGTGCTGGAAACACTCCTAAGATGCTGGTCCATATTGACATGATAGCATCACACAGTTGCTGCAGAATCTCCCTTCCCACAACATCCCAAAGGTCCTCTGTTGGATTGAGATCTTGTGACTGTGGAGGCCATTTATGTGCCTGTGGAGGCCATTTGTGTACATTGTCATGTTCAGGAAACCAGTTTGCTATACTTTGATCTTTGTGACATGGCACGTTATCCTGCTGGAAGATCAGAAGATGGTACTGACATGCCCAAGTGTTCCGAGAAAATATTCTCCACTCTGTTACACCACCAGCATCCTGAACTGTTGATATAAGACAGGATGGATCCATGCTTTCATGTTGTTTACACCAAATTCTAACCCCACCGTCCTAATGTGGCAGCAGAGGTCGAGACTTATAAGACCAAGCAACATTTTTACAGTCTTCTCTTGTCCAATTTTGGTAAGGCCATGTGAATTTTAGCCTCAGTTTCCTGTTCTTAGCTGGCAGGAGTGGTGCCCGGAGTGGTCTTCTGTTGCTGTAGCTCATCTGCTTCCAGGTTCAATGTGCTGCGCGTTTAGAGATGTTCTTCTGCATATCTTGGTGGTGGTGGTTTGAGTTTTTGCTCAAAGCAGTCTGGCTATTCTCATCTGAAATCAACAAGGTATTTGCACCCAGAGAACTGCTGCTCACTGGATATTTTCGCTTTTTCAGACCATTCTCTGTAAACCCTGCAGATGCTTTTGTGGGAAAATCCCAGCAGATCAGCACTTTATGAAATACAACCACGGCCATTCAAAGTCACTTAGATCCTCACATTCGGGTGCTCAGTTTGAATTTTAGCAGGTCATGTTGCCCATGTCTACATTCCTAAATGCTCTGATTTAGACTGCGTGTGATTGGCTGATTAGATATCTGCACAAACGGGTGAACAGATGTACCTAATGAAGTGCCAGGTGAATGTAAATACCTTATACACCTTTTACCTCCCACTGGCCAAATCATCTTGCTTTTTTTTTGCTTTTTTTTTTTTGCAGTTAAGCTTTCCAGCAGTTTCTGGTGCTGCTCGTATTTTTTTTTTCTCTTTTTCCCCACTTGTGATTCTATTGATCTCCTTGCGTATGACTTTTTGGAGTGTTTTCGCAGTTTGCCTCTTTCCAGCACCCTTGCTGGAATTGTTTGTTTATGCTTACTGCCTCCAAGTGTATGACCTCTGCCTGGATTAAAGAATTGGATTTGAAATTTCTGCTCTGCCTCCTGTGTCCTACGTTTAGCTCCTCCTCTTTCTGAAACCCTTACACAAAGTAAATCATGGCAGAATCATAACCAACTTATCCTGTAACTGTGAACAAAGTATTATAAGCTCCAATCAATATAAGCTCCCATTTCCCAGTGTTCCCAGGCATGCCAGTTTAGCCCTGCAACCATGTATCTGAAGCTTTTAGTTTTAATGCCTGCCTTTAAAATTTGGAGTCTCTAAGCCAGGTAACCCTACTGAAGAGATTGTTTTCTCAGATGTGACCAAGTTCTGTTTTCTAAGCCTGAGCAATACTTCTTGTGACTAGTCATTTCACTGTGACACGTTAAATCTTCAGATTGCTTCTTTAAGCGTCATTGGCCTTCAACTATTCTCTCTCCTGTCATCTGGTGTTATTACCGCACCCACTCTCTGGTATTGGCCCTCATGGCGAAGATGGCAGCTCAGACGAACGCACATAAGAGATGGAGTTTTCTGCTCTGGCCACAAAACAATGTGTTTCATTCAACATGGCCACCATCACTTGAAGTGAAGTGGGTTTTTTGGAAGAATGTTTCAGATTCAGGGGTTTCCCACAGACTCCCCCTAATTAACCGCAACAAGAGACTCAGCTACTCTCTCTATCCGGGAATGTGCTCGTAAACCTCCAAGTATGCCACTGTTATATCCATTCTGCAAACCCTCCCTACTTCTAAATTATATACGACAAAGCACAAGCATTATATTTTACAGCATTGCACAGTTAGACAGAAGCAACCTGCCATACCTGTATGTTTTACTGAGTCACATTTTCCTGAGGGTCTAGTTGCAGTGAGGTCGTGGGGCTGGAAGGTACTTTTTTTTCATGGGTATTACGTGGCAGCTAAGACAGGTTCTATTACTTTCGCTTTATGAGGTTAATGTGTGCCACAGGGCTCCACTAGATCCACTGCTTTGTCAAAGGACTGGACTGAAGGAGAAGAGCTGGGATGTGTGTAATTTACTGTCCACGGTGAGGTCCTGAAACTAAAGCCAGAAAACAAGAGATAAGGAGAGACAAGGCAATAAATTGGAGAGGAGAGGAGAGGAGAGGAGAGGAGAGGAGAGGAGAGGAGAGGAGAGGAGAGGAGAGGAGAGGAGAGGAGAGGAGGAGTTTCAGGCTTAGCTCCATTATTAGATCCTGTGTGCTGCCAAATTGATTTTGAGGTCAGTCCATAAAGCACACTGCCTCAGCACTGTACTAACAGTGGCATCATTATGGTGTTATTAGTGTAGAGGGGGAGGACTCGCAGGGCTGTGGGAGTAATTTACAGGTGTGTTAAACATGACTGCTGTTCCAGAAAGAGAGAAAGGAGCCCAGACCATTTCTGTCACACTGCTGTTAGGTAATTACATTCAGAGGGTATCTGAACAGCATTAGTTCATTTTCTGTCTTCCTCTCATGTTCATTTTCAGCATGAAAGTCTTGCTTTGATGTCACATCAGCTGCTACCTAAGAACTGTACATGTACTGTTAAAATGACCAGATAACTACAGTAGCAGAAGTAGTGGTCTTGTGATAATTTGCTTAAGCAAACGTAAGCATACAATAATATTAAAATGTGAGTAAACAAATGATTTGCAGTGAAAGCACTTAAATTCAATAGACAGACAAGGCTGTGCAAAAGTCTTGAGTCACCCCTCATACCCCAGAAATAGATTAGATTAGATTCATGAAGCTTAATCTAATCTAATCTAATCTAATCGATTTCTTTACATTCTGCTAGAAACATGGGGAGTTGAAATGTTCAAACATACGTGGAAATACAGTATATAATGCAAAAACTGAGTTTGTGCAGTTCTAATGAGTTTGAAAGTCAATATTTGGTAAGACCAGCTTAGACAAGTTTTCTTGTCATTTCTCTAAGTGGTCTTCAGGAAAAGGTCTCCAGGCTTCCTGAAGGACATTCAAAGCTCTTCTTTGGATGTTGGCTGGCTTTTGTTCCATTCTCTGTCAAGATGATCCCACACTGCTTCAGTAATGTTGAGGCCCGGGCTCCGGGGAGGCCAATCCATGACTGATAGTGTTCCATTTTGTAATGTGGCATATCTCAGCCTTTTGTCCCCGTTTCCCTTCATTAAGAATGGCTTCCTAACAGCCGCCCTTTCACTGAGACCACAGGGTAAGGTGGGATTTGGCAGGTAGTGGAATCCTAAGATCAGGTGTAGCGGTGTCGTGTGGGAAAAATAATCATTTAGAAATAAGTGACATAATAATTTGTTTTTTGAGAGCTCTAATAGTTTTCTTTGTGTCAGGCTGACCTGTGCTGATACTCTGATATTCACTGCTCTTTGAGGATTTAGCCAGCTGCATTCAAAAAGATTTAAGCAGATGTTTAATGAGCTGTGTGGCTGATTTCCAATCACCTAGACACTGTAAGGCTAATATAAAAGGTAGAATTCAGTGAGTGAAGCTAATCAGCATCATGACGTTAAATATAAATTGATGTCTGCTACCTTTGATGTAACCATACATTGAACATCACAGCCTGCTCTCCAACAATCCAACAACATGCACCACTGTAAATTTCACCACAGCACTGCAAACTAACCTGCAATAACCTGCACCAAAGTGTCTAATATATTTTCATGAAATTGGCATGAGTCTGTTAGTTTTGCATTTGCGTTAAAAAAGAAATCAGCAACACAACATGCATAAATCCAACAACTAATTCAAAAACTCTAAAATGAATGAGGACATTACATGTAAGCTTTAAATTTCCAGTCGCTTGCTGAGTAGTCCTAACCTTTAAAAGGAACCTGTCATCTTCATCTCCTGCCCTTTTTTGTTTTTTTACATCTTTCTCCGTCTCTGTTTTGCACATTTAAGATATTTGTTCAGCTGTTTGAAAAGTTGCATTTGAAATTACCTTTAAAAAATCAGTTTATTCTAGTTCGACAGTTCGATGCTTAAATCATGGGGTCGCAACTTTATTTACATCTGCACCATGAATGCATCACAGGAACGAGAAGAAAAAGGGAGATGTGTTGAAGGAGTAAGCAGGCCGTGGGATGTCATCACTTTTTTCATTACTGAACAAGTATCTACATGCCGTCACCAGAAGCAATACCAGGCCTCCCACTTCTTCGTTTGTCCTCTACTTGTCCAGCTTCCTCAAAATTTTTAAGGAAGCGCGGCACACCATGTCGAGATACGCCAAGTTTTAGGCTAATAGCTCTTTGTGAATCAACTTGTTAGAGCACAAAAACTATTTTGTTTTTTTTTTCTAACTTGTCTGTTATGTGTAGACATAACACTGGCTCATCCCTTGAGTTAGTTTCCTTTTTATGCTTGAATGAGTCATAGGGCCGTGTTGAGTGGCTTAAGAAACAAAAGAAAATTCCTCTGGAAATGTTGGACTGAAAAGTCCGAAAGCAAAATATAAAGAAATGAGTGATGACTCAAGACTTTTGTCTCTGTTAGTGTTTTGATGCTGTTGTAAAGCAGAGGAAAGGTCTTTTAACATTTGTAGCATGTTCTTGGTATTAGCAGAGTAAGATAAATGAGATAGGATGGACTCAGTTAAATGAAAATAAATAGTACATATAAACAGAAAAAAAAATAAATCTGAACACCTCAAACTGCATAACCAGTGAGGCGGGCTGGCTGCTCCATGTGGACTCAATTAGAGGTCCTGATATTCGCTATTATGCTCAAGTGACCGTTAATTCCTGTTAATTGATGCAACTTTTCCCTATTAGTCATATTTTGACCTTTCAACAAGTTAACACAAGCCCAGTAGGGATTTAAATGAATTCTATTCACACTGTGCTGCCTTTATAAATAAAAGCTAACCTGGAGCAGGAGACCTGTACTGTAATTATTAAGGCTGGTTTGAATTTATTAGACTTATAGCGGGATGTAATGCTGATTATGGTTCTTTTTTTTTGAAACGGAAATGATCATAAGGTGCTCTTGTGAAAATACTTTCTGCCGCCTGAAGCTGCTGTGGTGAAACAGTATCTTTCTGTTTCCCAGCACTATTAATGTCATGCGGGGAATTCCAGCCATCTCAGAGCTGAGTCAAAATGTACTCCAAAATTACCGCTCCCTTCTTAAAAGTTTATGGGTAGCTGGTTAGATGGTTTGTGCAATGTTTTGCAAGAGGGAATGTGGGAATTTGGGTTGTTCCAAATATGTCATCCGTCTCACATGAATAAACTGTTTGGACAGATAAAGCAAGGCCATGCAAACACACACTCTGTCTGTGACAAGAGTTCAGCCCTTTGCACCGCAGCATCTGAGTGCTTTGTTTTATTGTTCTGTGCCAGCAACAAAGGGAAATAGTTGAGAAGCAAGTATTTTGTCAGTGGTGTGATTTCATGTAAGTTTTGATGTCTCTGCATTGTTTTCCTCTGGCGCTGTAGGCCGTTTCCAAATTTCTAATTCCCATGAGTTTTTCAAGCACGCGCCTCTTTCATTTTTCTTGTGTGTGTGTGTGCTGACTATAGCTTAAACTGTAACATATGTCCGAACTGATTTATAATTGTTTACAGGCACAGATGCTTTTCTCTGTAGGTCTGCTGATGAAAGAATATTTTGACCGCTGTCTCTGTTTCTTGCTGGGAGAGAGAAAGAGAAGGAGACAAACAGATTATGAAACAGACAAGATGACATGAAGGGGTAAAACTTTGAGACTTTCAACAGACCAGTGAACTGAAGTCTGAGGAGCAGCAGAGCACTGTGAGAGACAGGTAATGACTGTGTGGTAATACACCTCCAGACCTTAATTGGTTTGAATGAGCAGCTGGAGAGGCTCTTCCATCGGGCTGTGAATGAGCAGACTGTCAGGTGACAAGCCGTGGTGAGAGAACTAATTGTCTCTTTCCTCCAGACACGCTCCTGTCTTTCCTCCTGTAGCTGGCAGAAACCCTAGGAGACGAGCTTGACTGAGTGCATTTTTACGAACATGAAGGCTTGTTGTGTCGATCTTTGATTCCTTTAAAAGTCAAACTTCAAGTTACAATAGTTACCTTTTTTTTTTTCTTTTTTAAATGATCATTGCGACGTCTGTGGCATTTGCACAAAGTAATAGTTACAGACAAATGACACCAACAGCGTTTAGATTAGCTGCTTATGAACCTCATTTTCACTGTGCAATTCTGTTTGCCATGCAGTATGATTTTTCATAGAAAATGAAGGCTTGATTCACAGCAAAGAGGGAGTGTGTCACATATTGGACAAATAAAACATGGGTACCTACATGTAGGTACCAGCTTCCTTATTGGCATCACGCATAGCTGATCCCTGGCTTAATACTGGTATCCCAGCAGTCTTAAAAACCAGTTGGGCTCAAGTTATAACCAACACCACAGGTTGGCTGTAACTTGAAGAGCGAGGCAAAAGAAGGCATAGACCAACCACAAACCAATGGATGACATCACTGTGGCTATATCCACCTTTAATGTGTAGTTCATGAAATAAAGTGAGTCTGAAGTTTTACATTTCTATTGTAGAAAACCGAAGATTTGACCTGAACTGAATGCCAAAAGCTGTTGCAGTAAATTCTGCACGGACAGTGCAAGGAGTAAACAAGCTTCCTTTGTTATTCTGAGGTGAATACTTGGTAACTGAAGGTTTTTGAAGTGTAAGCGCTAGAAAGAGTTGAAACTGTACAAAGAAAGATTCGTGCAGTTTAAAGTCAAACATATAAGCATGTAGGAGTGTGTTCAGAAAAAAAAAAGTCCAGAAAAAAGTAATAAAACACAAATACAAGAACGAGTGTGCTGCAACACACATTAGGTTTTCTCAGGGGAGACGGCTTGTTCAATTTCTCCAATATGGTCATGAGATCCTGAAGTGGCTGTTAACATGACTGTTGCACCACAAGAGTCTAATTTTCAAATATGCTCTTGGTATTAGAGGGAGTGGAGACAATGTTGCCACAGTACAGTATGTTCAAAGTAGAGTGGATGCAGTCCTTTAATACTGCTGAAATCAAAGGATTACACCAAGTCTGTCTTGGGCCTTGCATATGTCTCTGTGTCACTATCAGGTATTAGCTTTTTAATACAGTCTACTTCAGTTGTCTGATTACACAGCTTAAGGGTGAAGGTCCTGGCTTAAGAATGACTGTAAACCAAGCAAAGTATGAGTGTCTTTGGCCTGTACAGGAATGTCCCATCTGCCACTCTGGGATTGTTGGTGGAGCAGGATCTGTGGGGTTAGACCAGCAGGGGGTGGGCAAGACCATCTCGGGGTGGAGCAGGGTACGCTTTATAACAGTTAACAGGGAGGGTAGATGGGGGATGTAAATGATGGGAGGGCGTAGACTGATCCCTATGGCAATCTGTGTCCCATCCCTCTTCTGTGATGCTCAGAGCAGCAAACTGATGCTGCAGGAGCGGCAAAAAGCAGAAGATAAAAAGCGAAGGAGGAAGGAGAGCTATGGATTTTTCCTACGTGTTGAGGAATGGGAAGAAGCTGCGGCCCAGCTGTATACCGTGGGAACTGCAGGGAGATGAGATAAATGGAGGTACAGCAGCAATGCATTACATTTCTCACCAGGGTCAGAAATGCAGTGATGCTCAACCTGTTCCACCTCTGACCTCCATGAGTGTCATGCAGCTGCAGTGCAGCAACTTTTGATTTATGAGCTTGTGTTTCTACAGCCTTGTAATGAGATATGCATGGGTATACACGCACCATGCTCGCATTTAACCTTGTGATCAGCAATGTGTGGACATCTGATACTGAAGGCATCTCTTCTATTCTAAGGGACAATTCCTGTGTATGTGTGTGTGTGCTGGACAAGGGCGAATGCACATGACTGGATAATACATTTCAAATTAATTAAGTTTGTGTCACAAGGGACATCGTGACACAGGAAGTAGATGAGTGTGAATTATAATATGGTGCTGCTCAGTGTACTAATAGTATATATGAGGAGCTGGCTGGGGCTTCGGTTAATGTTCTTGTGCATCTTTTGTCTGAGCTTTTTTTCTTGATGATAAAATCCACAAAGCATCTAAAATTTCACCACCAATTATTTTTGATTATTACCAGCTTTTGCCCTCTTATATTCAGTTTTGTGGTAAAAAATTTTTGACTTTTGTGGCTTTTCTATTTCCTGACATTCTTGGCCATTAAATTAGCCTATTGAGCTCATGTCATGCTCATCCAGCAGCAGCCAGCTGCTCTGACATATCTAGGCCAGGATCAGGTTTGGAGATGAGAGATGGTTAATTTAAGAAAGGTTGACCATCCTCTAACTTTGTTATTTTAGAGCACTTAGGTGTTGGAAAGACTTGATGGAGACCCACTTTCATCTTTTTTTTTAAGGACGTTTAGTTTCAGATGCAGTTACAGATGGGTCCAGTATATATGATCTCTTTTTGTCTCATTATTCTATTGTAAAACAGCAGCAGCTGGAGGACAAAAGAGGCTTATTGGGTCCTACTGAAAGGTATTATTCATTTTAAGTCTTATCATCAGCTGCATTATGGTGTATTTGTTGCAAGAGCTTGTGCCAAGACTGTTTTTTTAAGCTACACTGCTCAGGATGGTTTGGCATTTGAGAACTACACAATTCACCCATGGATGTTGCTATTGTGGCATCATCCATTGCCTTATGAAGCAGAGGTTTAGCTGCAACCAAGTGTTATTATGGTATACTAATACTAGGAAAACAGTGGTTGGAGACTGTGGCATGACCATGACTGTGTGGAATGAACTTAGAGTCTTGTTGCATTTGAAATGGTTGCTTTGAAAATGGGGGCCAGGTCTGTGACCACCCACAACCATTTACCGTCTTCAAAGCAACTTCAGTGCAACAAATTTTTTTGATAAAATGACAATAAGACAGAGTTAGTCTGCTATCAGTTTGTGATTGAATGTGGTCCTGTTTACAGTTACGTGCAATCTGTTTGTGATAATACTATGTACTTCTGTACAAGGTACTACTTACATTCAGAGTTCAGCCAGAGCCACATAGATCTGAAACAGAAATTCCTCCATAAATAGTGACATAGTTGACATCTGTGAGAAACAACTGCTAGAGATTGATGAGGTACAACACAAATGCTATGGCAAGGGGGAGCCAGGACATCAGGTCAGGGGGAAGATATCATCATCCCCACATTCCGAGACTGGGCACCAAGCCCTAAAGTCTGTAGCAATAGCATCAGCATCCACTGACCCTGCTCCGTCATTTTATGCGGCCTACTTTTTTGTGGCTGAGTTGCTGTTGTTCCCAACTGTGGAATATTTAATAGTGAGGAAATTTCACAAGTGGACTTGTTGCACAGGGGGCATCCTATCACAGTACCAAGCTGGAATTCACTGAGCTCCTGAGAGAGACTTATTCTTTCACAAATGTTTGTAGAAGCAGTCTGCATGCCTAGGTGCTTGGTTTTATACACCTGTGGCCATGGAAGTGATTGGAACACCTAAATTGGCAAAACAGTGTGTATGTAGTTGGCAACCAGTTGAGTCAAGCATGGTATCGTGGTGGTTAGCACTGTTTCCTCATGGTGTTTGCGTGGGTTCTCTCTGGGTAACACACACTGTATTATTTGTCAGATATTTTTGTAGCAGACTGTAAACATCCTTATTTCTGCTCTAAAGCCATTCTATTTAACACAGGACTCAGTGGGGATCGGAATTAAACATGAAGTGGTGACACTAGCGTCTTTGCATTGGCTTAATTTTCTGGCCCCAAAGCTTGCTACTTGTTTTTCTCTTGAGAGTACACAGAATTAGTTTTATAATTTTAATAGATGTAATGTTCGTCCATTATAAAAACATTTCAGAAACCCCTGCTGCTGGATGTCATAAATTTTTTTGTAGATGTAAATATTTCTTGTCCCAAGGATTATAGAAAATGGAAAATTTATTGCTGGTGTGGAGGATGTTTCAGAATTGCAGCATAAGTAGAAAATGTAACAAAAAGCAGCAAAAGTTGAAATATATTTATATATATTTTAGTAAGTTATTTTATTTTAAACTTGAACTTGAAAGAGTAAATGTGAAATACTGATGTTTTCCTGGGCAGCATTGGGCGCTCAGAGTACTTGTGTAGTTTAATGAGAGTTGGGAGCTGTGTGTAGTAATTGTGAGTTTTGGCTTTTAATACATGACTGCAGTCATTTGGTGGCTTCCCTTCCAACCTCTGCTTTTCAGTCACCATATATTATTCAGGGACCCTTTCTTCTTGGATATTCATTCACATTTAATTGGCGAGATTGCTGTTTACACCAACGGTTACCAAGTAACCGGGGTAAGATGGAATTCCAAGGACCAAAGATGGATGTCAGGATCCTCCGAGCATCTGAAGACAGCATCTGATGGAGTTAACTCACAGTTATATTTGACTTAAAGAGCTTCAATCATAGATAGCTTGGAATAATACAGTATATTCAGTGCACTCTTTCACAATGTTAATTTAAAACAGTTATACTGTCTCTTGTTTCATATGTTTTCAAACAAACTATGATATGAGGTCAGTGTATGCATTATTATCCATGTGAGCCAAACGTTAAGGCTTCAGAGACGTATTTTATTCTTACCCTTAGGCCCTTGCGCGGGTATTTTTGAAAAAATGTTTTTTCTGTGCATTTTAGGTCACTGAAAACTGAGATTTTCTCAAATTCCACTTCTGTGAACAAGAAAATTGAAGATTTTCAAAGGTGTGCACCTTTATCTATATTTTTGACTCAGACTATGCACTATCTCAGTGTTTGTTATTGTCCCCCACCCCACCATATATTTCTATATGATTAGGGTTCGCCACCTCTTGCTTTGGCATGCTCTTGTGCTTGGCACCACCCATCCGTGCGAATGGGATTTTCTTTTTTTCTTTTTTCTTTTTTTTTTGTAACAAAAGCAGAAAATCCCAATTTTAAAAAACATACCCATGCACATGTGGTAGCCTTGGATTTGTATGTCAGTGAGAGCAGATATCCTTAATACTGTTGTCTCAGGCACACAGCTGGCCGTGACTGCAGCAGCCACATCTGCCTGCTGTCCAAACCTTTTGTGTTTGACGGGCTGCCAGTCAGAATGAAGTTGCCTTAAAGGGAGATGGTCTTAATGGGAGAGCTGGATGAACTAAAGAGCAGCACAAAGGCCCAATATATAACAGATAATAACGAATTTGAACGATGAATCGTGCAAAGACGCTTGAGTAGAGTCCAAGAATAAAATATGGAGCTGGAAATGAACACAAGAGGTCCACTTAAGGTCTTTCTGTAGGCAGGTATGAAAGCAAAAACTGGGGTGATCCAAACTTCATGGGTGGTATTTGACTAATACTTTGGTGTTTTCACAAGAAATGGTTATTAAGTATTATAAAGATTTTTGTGATGATGATTTTAATTTGCTCTTTTGTTGAATTATTGTGCTTTGATACCTGTTTGTTTGTTTTTTTTACCCTGACTTTCTCTATCTTTTGTGTGTTTGTGCAGTTAATTACGACACAGTTTAAATTTGAAACTTGCCACTCTCTTTCTAAGTGCACATAAAAGCTGAGCTGAATCTGGGAATACTCATAAAGTTGGTGGATAAAATGTTATTATAACCAAAAGAAATAATGGCCCATAAAATTAATTTCATATTTTTTTTCAATGAGCTACAACTATAATTTCCTTTAGGCATTTCAGACACATTTTCCTGTCTGTGAATTCTAAACTAATCTTCCCCTCCACATGAGTAAGTGTACTTTCCCTCAGACAAATTTCACACAGTGAGTTTCATGGTAAATTGTTCTCTGGTTTTGAAATAGAAGCTATCTTTGGCTATTTGAATAAAAAAAAAAAAAAAAAAGATTATTGCATAAAATTGTCCAGGTGCTCAGAAGAGTCTTGGGGGCCTGCCTCCAGAAATACTGTGCAAATAGGAAGCAAAATGGTGCTGCAGGAATCTGAGCTGAATGTTAATTAATTAATCAGACAACACTGTGGAGGAAGAGGAAACTAATGAAGCTCTCCAGTCAACCTTGCTCAGTCCCGTGAGAGTGCAGTGCCCCAAGGAGACACAGGAACATAAAACTGTTGTTTCGGTAGTTCGGATTACAATTTTACCATTCTGTTACACTGCAGTGCTCTCAGTTGCAGGCATCATAATGACTTGTGAAAAACAAATGAATGAATAATCTCTCTTTTTAAAAAGTTTAATTCATTCATTCGCTTTCTGCTCTTCCAGTTTGACTTCCAGTGTTTATATGTTCCTGACTTTATGGCTTTCTCTTGCAGTCGGCCCTGCAGGGCGCCAGCAATATGCATCTTAGAACCTCTCTGCTCTTATTACTGCAGTTACTCTCCTGGGGAGAAAGCCTCAGTGGATCGAAGGAATGGTGATCACTGACGCAGAACCAAACAGAGGGAGGAGGAGGTGGAGGGGCATTAAAGGCGAAGGGGGAAAAAAGTGACAGACTGAGAGAGCAAGAGAATTTTTCACTGCAGGAGTTACAGTTCAGAGACAGTAAAGGAATCTTAATAATCATGAGGACAAAACTCCTATGAGAGAAAGAACTAGATGAGTTGAGGGATTTGGGGGTTTTAAAACTTGGAGGAGAGGTTGATTGATGAACGAGGATGCAGGAAGAGAGGGCAGCGAAGGAGCAGTGAGGCTGCTGGACTGACTGAACAATTGCAGAGCTGGCGGCGACACATAGCATGAAAGGCAGAATAGGCACAGACATAAGGAGAAAGAGAGCAAGTGTTGCTCTCAGCAGTTTAAACTCCTGTAGCTAATGAGGTGACATCAATCACTCAGTGTACCACTAAGCCAGTGGGCTATTGTCTGCACTTTCAAAATGCAGTATCACAGTAAAGGTCAGTTTCCTGGGCAGGCGGCGATAGAGGTGCCTACTTGCTTTGGGTCTTGTCAGTAATTGCCATTATGGTCTGTAGCAGCAGTGCAGGCAAACATAAAGAGTGTGCTTAAACTACCATCTCACTGTGAAACATTAAACAATGAAATTCTGTACAGATTTTTTTCCCCCGAAAAGATGGATTTATCTGATCTTTGAGAATGAAATTTTCAACACCAGCTTGCATCAGCCTGTTGTCATCCTCCACTGAGACATAGCTTAATAATAATAAGAAAAAAATACTTTCACTTGGACATAAAAGTTTCACATTGGATTATTTCCTCCCATTTTCATCTTTCACCGCTGACCTATAATGTCTCTCTAAATTGCTTTACTCACTGCATTCCGCTGCTGAAGGTGAAACCTACTTCATAATGTGATTTCGGTTTCTGCACTGTTGTTGGCAAGTGATACTGGCTAACATGAAACTCGTGTTTCATTCTGATGTTGTCACACACAACACTCCTTAAAATTTACTCCAGAGTGTTTATGCGAAAAAATGAACCGCCTATGGCATGCATTTATGAATGGCCTTTGAATAACTCTGTAAAGAATATAAGATACTTAAGAACCATACTGTTAGTATGTTACAGAAAATTGGTAAGTGTGTTATGATTCTTAGGATCACAAGACTGTCTTAGCTTGGTCTAGTTGGTTGTTTAAAAAAAAACAGAGACGTGTCAACAAAATAATCAATAGTGTGACATGTTTTCTTGCTGCTCTAACAAAATGAAACCTATTAGGATGTAAAGTACCAATACAACAGGCTCTAAAGCTGAAATACAGCAAACTCTGCATCATTCATTAAGAAACATTCCAGTGACATTGCTAAAACAGATCAGAGCCTCAGTGACCCCCGCGTGTGATTCTGTTCAGATTAAATGTGGGCAGAATGATTGGCAGGTAGAACAAGGCCAACAGGAGGCAAAGGAAAATGTCAGTCAAACAAATGGATGCATACCCACAGCGTCCTCAGAAAATAAGAGTAAAGCAACAACACAGATAAAAGAAACAAACAAACACCGAACACATGTAGCGTCTTGAATAAAAGTAAAAATCTAGCAACAATACTGCAATTAATGCTCAATACTTAATTAATTAAAGCTGGAATACTGCAGTGGTTATTACCAAAGGACGCAATGAAATAAATGCATTTATCAAGCTTGGATGATTTTAAACTCTAGGACAGAAACAAATGTAGACATTCATTGCACAGTCATGTGAAAAAGCTTTCAAAATTAAGCGCACCCTTACTGCTTCCAAAGGAGTTAACAGGGTAAGTAGCAGCCAGGTGCTGCTTGATTAACTGATCATCAGCAAGTGTGAGCACCTCTATAAAAGCAGCAATTTTGGCAGTTTGTTGGTCTGGAGCATTCAGGTGTGTGTTAACACAAGGCCAAGTAGGAAAGACATCAGCAATGCTCTTAGAGAAGCAGTTGTTGTTGCCCATCAATCGGAGAAGGGTCAGAAGGCCATTTCCAAACAATCTGAAGTTCTTCATTCTACAGTGAGAAGGATTATTCACAGGTGGAAAACATTCAAGACAGCTGCCAATCTTCTCAGGAGTGGACGTCCCAGAAAATTCACCCCAAGGTCAGACTGTGCAATGCTCAGAGAAACTGAACAAATGCAAGAGCAACATCTCAGACTCTACAGGCCTCAGTCAGCACAGCACAGTTAGTAATACGATTAGAAAAAGGCTGAACAAGTATGGCTCCTCTGGGAGGGTTACAAGGACAAAGCCTCTTCTCTCTAAAAAGAATATGGCAGTACAGTTTAGGTCTGCAAAGGTGCCTCTGAACAAACCACCAAGACTTCTGGAACAATGTCCTTTGGGCAGACACGACTAATTAAGACCAAAATGGACATGTCTGACCATAATGCACAGAACTATGTTTGGTGAAACCCAGACACTTCATACCAGCTAACAAGCATGGCGTTGGAGGGGTGATGATCTGAGCTTGTTTTGTAGCCGCAGGACCAGGGCTGTCATTGAGTCATTGCACTCACTGAATCCATCATAAATTCCTCTGTATGCCAAAGTATTCTAGAGTCAAATGGGAGGCCTACAGCTAAAGCTTGGCAGAAATTGGGTCATGCAACAGGACAATGATCCCAAGCACATCTGTAAATGTGGCAGAATGGCTGGAAAAGAAAAGAATCAAGGTGTTGCAATGGTCCAGACCTCAATCTGATTGAATTGCTATGGTGGGACCTTCAGAGAGCTGTGTGCAAACAAATGCCTGCAAATATTTGTGTACGCACAATGAACTAAAGCAGCATTATAAAGATGAGTACACCAAAATTCCTGCAATGTGAGAGACTCATAAAGTCATACAGAGAACGATTACTTCAAGTTACTTCTGCTAAAGGTGAATCCACAAGCTACTGAATCGTGGAGTGTTTTTAGTTTTTCCGCAAGGCTGCATGGAGTACTACAGTATGAAATCTTTCTTTTTCACATGACTAAATGTCACTATGATTGACATGGGGGTTACTAAAAATGGTCTCAGTCTGTGTCATAGCCATGTGAGGCGTGTCAACTTGTGCAAATAATCTGCGGTGATTTGTAGTCCTACAATGCAGATATAAAAATAAATGTGTGAGCAGAGGCATGTCCTCAGCCTGTGCCATCTATCACTGTGACGTCTTGGAAATGTAGCTCTTTATTATCTGAGCTGCAGATAGGCACGCAAAAAGAAATCTCAAGTGCAGTTAACTGTCACATAATTGACTGCTCATTAGTTATTGTTAAGTAAATACACTGATGTAAAACAAGGAGCAGGCTCAGTGGTTTCAGTTAAATTTCTTCTCTCACCTGTCACTAATATTCAGTCTTCAGCTGTTAACAAGAATAATTGTTGCAGTAACCGAGCATCATTTCATAGCTTATTCTACACAGTAAAGTAAGATGTCTGCTTTATTTAACTAATCTGAAGCTGAAAATGTTTGTATAGAAAAGAAAAGGAAAACATTATTTCTTTAAAAAAAAACAAAAAACTCTACAACCCCAACTGCACAGGTCACCTTTATTAATTACCAAGTATTTACACTGTAGCTGCAGGTATGGAAAGCTTCAGTAATTGGTAGATGTGCACTGTGCCAGAAAGAGAGACCCGGTTTGTGGTGTGTGTGTATGACATGTGCTTGAAGCTTTGCGGTTAAGTTGTAAAACTTAGCTGAGATGCTAATTAGCTCTTCTCCTGCCATTCAGCTAATTATAGTCTCATGGGGGCTGCAGCACTGACAGAGAGGAGTGGATGGAGTGTGGATACTTTGCTATACAGGAACACTTTGCTGTTCTTTGATGTTGTAGGAAAGGAAGGAAGTAAGTGGTCAGCTCCCTTCTTTAGATTGGGCCTGTGCTGAGGCATTAGTCATTCTGAGCGGTGCACACTGCTGAGCAAAAAGCTGATTCAGGCTCTTATTGAACTGTAAGGCATTGCAAGAAGAAGGCAATGACCTTAAAGACTTTAGCATCCATTGTAACACTAGCTGTGAGTAGAAGTCATGGTGTGGATAGCTTACTGGGTCATTTTTCATTTGCTGAATGTTTCACCATTACAGTAAAACTCGCCACTACACTGGGTAATTTATCACCACACCAGAGGGATGTAATGCGGTGTAATATGCAGTATTTCATCCACCAACAATAATAGAGTGACTTTTCTATTTCTGTTTCTCACACTCATATGTCCCTGCTCTATCAGTGTGGTTCAAATAAATTAATGTATTACTCATTTAAGTTTCTTCTAGGAGATTTTTTACAGTTTTTTAGGTCTGTTTCAAAGCGGACCATACACTCATTGCCCACCTTCTTAGGTACGCGTGTTCAGCTGTTTGTTAATGTCTAATTAGCCAGTCACACAGCAGCAGCTCAATGCATTTAGGCATGCAGACGTGGTCAAGACGACCTGCTGAACTTCAAGCAGAACAGAAAAGGGGAAGAAAGGTGCTTTAAGTGAATGAACATGGCATGGTTGTGGGTGCCAGACAGGTGGGTCAGACTATTTCAGAAACTGCTCATCTTCTGGGATTTTCCCGTACAACCATCTCTGGGGTTTGCAGAGAATGGTCTGGAAAAAGAGAAAATCTCCAGTGAGCAGGAGTTCTTTGGGTGAAAAGATCTTGTTAATGTCAGAGGTCAGAGGAGGACTACTTGTTCCCACCAATGTACAGTGGGGAAAATAAGTATTTGATACACTGCCGATTTTGCAAGTTTTCCCACCTACAAAGAATGGAGAGGTTTGTAATTTTTATCGTAGGTACATTTCAACTGTGAGAGACAGAATCTAAAAAAAAATAATAATAATAGAGAAAATCACATTGAATGATTTTTAAATAATTAATTTGCATTTTATTGCACGGAATAAGTATTTGATCCAATAGAAAAACAGAACTTAATATTTGGTACAGAAACCTTTGTTTGCAATTACAGAGGTCAGAAGTTTCCTGTAGTTTTTGACCAAGCTTGCACACACTGCAGCAGGATTTTGGCCCACTCCTCCATACAGATCTTCTCCAGATCTTTCAGGTTTCGGGGCTGTCGCTGGGCAGCATTGAGTTTCAGATCCCTCCAAAGATTTTCTTTTGAGTTCTGGTCTGGAGACTGGCTAGGCCACTCCTTAGCTGCCCCGACTGTGTGTTTCGGGTCATTGTCGTGCTGAAAGACCCAGCCACGACCCATCTTCAGTGATCTTACTGAAGGAAGGAGGTTGTTGGCCAAAATCTTGCGATACATGACCCCATCCATCCTCCCTTCAATACAGTGTAGTCATCCTGTCCTCTTTGCAGAAATGTACCCCCAAAGTATGAAGTTCTTGGATTGTACTCATCCTTCTTCTTCCTCCAAACACGGCGAGTGGAGTTGATACCAAAAAGCTCTATTTTGGTCTCATCTGACTACATGACCTTCTCCCACGCCTCCTCTGGATCATCCAGATGGTCATTGGTGAACTTCAAACGGGCCTGGACATTTGCTGGCGTGAGCAGGGGGACCTTGCGTGCCCTGCATGATTTTAATCCATGACGGCATAGAGTGTTACTAACGGTCATCTTTGAGACTGTGGTCCCAGCGCTCTTCAGGTCATAGCCCAGGTCCCCCCATGTAGTTCTCGGCTGATTCCTGACCTTTCTCAGAATCACCCTTACCCCATGAGGTGAGATCTTGCATGGAGCCCCAGACTGAGGAAGTTTGACAGTCATCTTGTGTTTCATCCATTTTCTAATAATTGCACCAACAATTCTCACCAAGCTGCTTGCCTACTGTCCAGTAGCCCATCCCAGCCTTGTGCAGGTCTACAATTTTGTCCCTGGTGTCCTTAGACAGCTCTTTAGTCTTAGGCATAGAGGAGACGCTGGAGTGTGATTGATTGAGTGTGTGAACAGGTGTCTTTTATACAGGTAACGGGTTCAAACAGGTCCAATTAATACAGTTAATTAGTGCAGAATAGGAGGGCTTCTTAAGAAAAACCAACAAGTCTGTGAGAGCCAGAATTCTTGCTGGTTGGTAGATGATCAAATACTTAATTTCATGCAATAAAATACTAATTAATTATTTAAAAATCATTAAATGTGATTTTCTGGATTTTTTTTTTTTTTTTTTAGATTCTGTCTCTCACAGTTCAAGTGTACCTACGATAAAAATTACAGACCTCTACATTCTCTGTAGGTGGGAAAACTTGCAAAATCGGCATTGTATCAAATACTTATTTTCCCCACTGTATGCAGAATAGCATCTCTGGACGCACAACACTTTGAACTTTGAAGCAGATCGGCTACAGCAGCAGAAGACCACGCTGGCTGCCACTCCTGTCAGCTAAGAATAGGCAACTGATATTACAGTTTACATGGGCTTACCGAAATTAGACAACAGAAGACTGAAAAAACATCACCTGATTGGATGAGTCTTGATTTCTGCTTGTGACAGTCAGATGGTAGGGTCAGAACAGCATGAAAGCATAGATCCATCCTGCCTTGTATCAATGGTTCAGGCTGCTGCTGCTGGTGTAATGATAAGGGAGATATTTTTTTTTTGGCACTCCTTGGACCAGTTGTACCAGCTGGGCATCACAGCCTACCTGAGTGTTGTTACTGACCATGTCCATCCTCTTACGACCACAGCGTGCCCATTTCATCTGCTTCCAGCAGGCTAACGCGCCATGTCAAAAAGCTCAGATCATTTCAAACTGGTTTCTTGAACATCACAATGAGTTCACTGTAATCTGAAATGGCTTCAACAATCACCAGTTTTCAATTCAATAGCAAATTGGAAATTCCTGTTTTTAGTCTCCATGTGGGTGCCTGATAATCAGTGCAAGACAGATCTGTA
>JAVDPK010003168.1:317067-331096 GCA_034780415.1 Cichlasoma orientale | reverse complement strand
TATATAGTATTGGAATAGTAACTATTCCTGAAGTCTCTTTAAGTAGCCTTCGGGAATAGTTCTCCAGGCTTCTTGAAGGACATTCAAAGCTCTTCTTTGGATGTTGGCTGCCTTTTGTTCCCACACTGTCTTTTGTTCCCACACTGCTTCAGTAGTGTTGATGTCCGGAGGCCAGTCCACGACTGATGGTGTTCCATTGTGTGTTTTTCTATGCAGGTATGCTTTTCCTGCATTGGCAGTGTGTTTGGCATCATTGCCATGCTAAAAAATGAAATCATTACCAATAAGATGCTTTCCAGACGGTATTGCATGGTAACAGAGCGTCCATCGTGTTTTACAGATGGCTGTAGACACTCACCTCTCTCCTGACCTCCTCTATACAAAAATTTCAAATTTGGATTCATCACTTCATAAGACCTGTTGCCAAAGTGTCTCAAGATACTACTTAAAATTGTCTCTTTGCTAAGTTATCTGTTATGTGTAGACACAGCACTGGTTCATCTCTAGAGTTGCATCCCTTTTTTATACTTGAATGATTCACAGATCAAAAATAAATAAATTTGTCTGAAAATGGCCAGGTAAAATTATGGACTGAAAATGAGTGAAAACGCAGCCAATGTCCAAAGAGAAACTTAAAGACCTTCAGAAAGCCCGGAGAACTATTGCTCAAGGCCACTTGAGAAAAAATTCTGAAAAACATCAGGCTTATTGGAAGCAGCAAATAAGGGGTGGCTCAACACTTTTGCACAGAATTGCCCCTCCCTAAGCCTGGTTCTGCTGGCAGTTTCTTCCTGTTTAAAGGGAGCTTTTCCTTCCCACTGTCACCATATTCTTGCTCATAGGGGTTTGTTTGATTGGTGGCGTTTTCTCTGTATAGATGTTAACTGCATATCAATGGCTTTGTAACTGCGTTCAGCACAATGACAATAAAGTTGAATCAAATTTAATATAAAGATAGTACTGACTTAAATGAAACCTAAATTATTTCTAATGGCCATCAGGCAGTGCCCCATCTGACTTTTTAAAAAAAAAAGGGAGGGGGGGGTCTATTTGTACAGAAAATTAATAAATGACCCTTTGGCTCCCTTGAGTTATCATCTCATTAATGATTTTCCAAATGAGTTTGTTTTGTGGCTCTTTACTGTTTTGGTTCATTCTTACAAACTGTTTTGTAAGCAGGCAGTTACAAAAAGTAACATACACAACCTTTGCACCAAACAGCACGCATGGGCAGCAACTACCTAGTGAACATGGTGAGATATTAAGCAGGTTAAAAAAAAAATGTTTTTTTCAGCATTATTTTGGTTTCCACAAACGTTATGGAAACCAAAACAATGTTGAAAGAGCATAATTATTACACTTGTCATCAGATGGACACAAACACAAATGAATGCCAGTGGAGGTGTTAATTAGCAAAGGGTTGTAAACAACTTTGATTGATGTGTCAGTGTCGTGTTTGAAGCTTCTTTTTGCTGCTAAAGTGGCCAAAAGAGGAGTTTGGGGTCATGTAATAACGTTTGTGTCAAGTGTTTAATTTATAATGCTTTCAAAATGTGGGTCACCACTTGCTTCTCTTTCCAGTGACCCAACTACGTACAATGTGCCAAGCTATGAGGAAGTTGTTGGCAGTGGCGACTACCCTGTACGTCAGAGTAACCTTCGGCAGAGCACCTCTCACCTGCCATCCTACGAGGACATCATAGCTGCCGTGGAAAACGAGGGAACAGAGCCCACTAACAACTCTGCTGACACCCGTGTTAATGATCAACCCGCAGCTGCTGAGCCACCATCTGAACCCACCGGCCCTACATCCAACCCCAGCGTGCCAACCCGTAGTGCTAGCCGGGCCAGCCGTTTACTGCGGCCCCTCCGAGTTAGAAGAATCAAGTCTGACAAACTGCACCTGAAGGACTTCCGCCTCCAAATCCGCACCCCCACACAGAACCCAGTAACCATTGAGCCCATCACTCCTCCTCCGCAGTATGAAGACAAGAGGCCTGAATTTCAATAGGACAACGTTCTACGTATACCTTACATTTCTAAAGAAATGAAATATTCATGGTTTATTATCACATTTCTAGAAACCCATTTGGAAGGTTAGTAATTAGTAGGTAAATGCGGCAGGAGCAAGCATAGGGGTCACGCAAACCCCCTCCTGAAATGAGAATCTTGTTCTTTATCACTAAAGCTCTGGATTGGCACATTTATGCCATCATAATTCATTATTGGGTATGTGTGAAAGGATCTGCTTTCAGAGTTAAGTCTGTTGTTTTAACAATCATGATATAACTTATGTCAAATAGAGGATAGTCTTTCAATTTTATTTATTAGCCAATTGTAAGATGTTTTTCACCTTGTTGAGACTGTGTTTTTGCTGTGTTTTTGATTCTGCTTTGCTTTGAACTTTGGAGAATTTGAAGCTACGTCTTATGATTTAAAGAGAGAAATTGAAATTTAATTATGTGTTTAGGTTTTTGTTTGTTTGTTTGTTTGTTTTTTGCTTCTTTTAGATTGGTAAATTACAATCAGGCCAGAGATTTGATTTATAAGTTGTTTGTTAATGCTTTTGTGTGCTTTTTTTTTTTTTAACTAAGGAAACTGTGTCCTTTGAGACAAATGTTAATAGAAAAAAAATTTACTTTTGGCATAATAAAACCAAAATAAATGCTTTGGATATTCTGGTCATTATTCATTGTTCCTGGAAGTGTTGAAATCTCTTTAACTGTGTTGTAATATTTGTAAAAACTGGAGAATAAATGTGTTTTTCTATTTTGTTTAAGATCAACTTCATATTTTTGGTGCCAGTAACACATTCAGTAACAAGTTCAGCATGTATTTAATCATCATCTAATGTCCAGATCAATAAAAGCAACTAAATTTAGTAAAGATATGACATTGGTGCCATGTTAGGATGCAGTGGGGTTTTTTTGCATAAATAAAATGATCAATGTTTGATTTGTTCTTTTCTAAAATGTGTCAACATGCCCATCTCCCTCATTATTTTGTACTGTTTGCGTCTTACATTTCATTGGTTAATATTTGGCACCCTCCAGTGTTTGAAACGGATAAATGACCAAATGCAGTGTTCAGTCATTTTAATGCATCTCAATGGTTGTTTGCTGAGGACAGGTAAGAGTCAGAATTTAATGCGCAATTTTAAGTGTGTGTTTTAAGTGTATATAAAACCATATTAAACAATACTGCGTCAAAATTAAAAGTCATCCATGTTATTTAAGCAAAAACATGTCACATTCAGGAAAATGTAGGCGATAAAAAGTAAAAAGTCTAAATTGGTCTGTGTGACTGTTACAGCGTTATATAATTACAATTTTCACTCATGCCTAAATGTTAGCATTAGTGTTCATTTCTTTTGAACAGTAAATGCTGACCATAAAGGATGACTTCTTTATTATGAATTAACGGACTATTTTCTGGATTAATTGGTTGATGTTCTGTAATAATTCATTAAATGATGAGAAATGGCCACTGCAAGTATTCAAAGACTGAAGTGGCATCTTCAAAGCTTGTTTATTTGTTTTTTTAACCAATGAATACTTAAAACCAACTAATTGATTGAAATTTTTGAAAGGAACAGCTGGATGTGGATAGTGGGAACAATGACATGTTCTAAGTTTGTTTGTTTTTTCTAAAAAGGGGGTAATTATCAAATTAGCTACTAATTACTGATTTGATTGTTTTAGTTCTGTTAAGCCATTTCATTTGTATTTATTAGCATATATTGCTATTTATTGTTGTATATCGGTCAGAAGGTTGATTATAGCATGTGGCTGAAGGAAAAAAGAGCTGCCTCATACTTAACTGGACTTCTGTCAAAAATAAATTGAAACTGCCTATTTTTTAAAGCTATTAGGCTATTAGATTTTTTTTCCTATACATTTTCAATTTTGTTGGCAATGAATATTAAAAAATGTAAACAATTTTCATTATTTTAATTCTGTATTTTTTAAGTATTTAAGCATGCTTTTATTGTAATAAAAATGCAAAGTTAAAGAAAGAAATCATCAAAAATGCCCCAGTGCAGAGTAGTTTTGCGGCTCCATACAGATTTAAAAAGGGCTCAAAAATGTCTCTTTGATAGTAAAGTTTGCAGACGCCTGTGTTAGTTAGTTTTATATATTAGGAATTATAAATTTTAACATATCATTTTGTCAAGTTTTTCACAAAAATTAACTATTGCTATAAAAACTGACAATAACAATTACCTTTATAAATGGAGGGGAAGCATGAAGTGACACATACGTACCGTACTTGAGTCAGTGTGCCGAAAGCTTTCATATTGAAATAGAACTTTATGTCAGCTTTTGAGGATGATGTTTTTAATGATAACACACTTAATCATGTTCAAGGCAACTGTGACTGACAAACATAGAAATGTGAATGAGTGCGTCTGTGTCCGCATTCATTTAGACGTGCATGGAAGATGTCTCTGTCGCCAAGAACATCACCACACAGGCCACCACGAAACCATGGATGACCAAAGAGGTGCAATGCTCAAAGCACGAAATTACGCTCTAAAATCGGGTGACATGGTGGCACACATAACAACAAGAACCAGCCTGAATTGTAATAGTAAGAGTAGCAAAGCACAACCACGGTAAGAGGATGCAGAATTTCCTCCACGACCGTATGAACATCAGACGGCCATCAGGCTGGGTATCCAAGCCATCACAGATTATAAACCTGCTCCTCCACCCTGTGATTTTTAAATGAGCTCAACAAATATTTTGGGAAAGTTCAAGGCACTCAACAACACACCCGTAAAGAAAAATGTCCCACGTGCTGATGAGCAAACATTTGAAACAGCTGATGTCCAGAAGACCTTGAGAGGAGTGAACGTAAAGAAAGAAGCAGGCCCTGATAACATACCAGGATGGGCGCTCAAAGAATTTAAGAACCACCACACCTTCAACATGTCACTGAACCAAACTGTCCTACCATTTTGTTTCTAGACTGCTGCCACCATTGCAGCAAAACACCCACAGTCACTCGTCTTAATGATTACTGCCCCGTAGCACACACCTCCATTAAGATGTGCTTTGAGAGGCCGGTAAAGGACCACATTGTTTGCAGACTACCTCCTGCATCCAAACCATTCCAGTTTGCTTACTGCTCAAATCGCCCCACAGAAGATGCCACCTCCTCCGTGCTACATCTAAGAGTGGCACATCTGGAGGAGAAGAAGACACTTGTGCAAACGCTGTTTGTTGACTTCACTTTGGTGACCCACAACTGCTGTGCCAGGTCCACTACTAATTATATTGTGAAGTATGCTGATGACACAGAGTTAGTAGGCATCATCCAAGACGACGACCGGGCCTACAGAGAGGAGGTGAACCAGTTGGTGGACCGGCGCAACACTAAAAACTTGGCTCTGAATGCTGAAAAAACAGATCATCGTCGACTTCAGGAGGAGCCAGTACAGTCACATGCTGTTTCTCCTCAACAATACCACAGTGGAAGTGATCAGCAGCATCAAGTTCCTGTGGGTACAGATAACACAGTCTGTCCTGGTCATTTCACACCAGAGCTCAGCAGCGCCTGCACTTTTTGTGCCAGTTGAGGAGAACTCACCTCCCCCCACCCATTCTCACCCCTTCCTATAAAGGCACTATAGAGAGCCTACTGACCACATGCATCTCTGTGTGGTCGGGGGCCTGCAGTGCCTTTTAGACTGGAAGTCCCTGCAGAGAGTGGTGAGGACAGCGGAAAAGATCACTGGGACTTCACTTCCCCACATCCAGGACATTGCGCAAGAGCGCTGCCTGACCAGAGCAAACAAAATCACACGTGACCCCTCCCACCCCCACCATGCACTTCCTGCTGGCCTCTGGGAAGAGGTTCATAGCATCCGCAACAGAATAGCTAACAGCTTCTTCCCCCTAGCTATGAGGCTGCTGAGGTCTTAGTAAGCCCCCCACCACTGAAGTACACACACACACACAATCAAATTATGGTCAACATAAGTTTACAAAACACTAAATATTAACTCTAATGTGCAATATATGTTTCTATATATGTATATGTGTCTTACAGATATATTTACATGTTTTACTTATTCATTCCTTGTTTTATTTCTTTAATATACAGAACCTTTGTTGCATTATTGTGAGCCATGCATCATGTTTTTGATCTATCTATCTATCTATCTATCTATCTATCATTTCCTGTTCAATCAGAATCACATTTTGTTGTTTGTGAGAATCATACTTGCGAGAAAAGATCAGTAACTTGATTGGAATTGGAGCGATTTCTGGGCTGATTAGTCATAAAATGTGATCTTGATATCACTGAGGTCAATTCTAAAAGAAGACACAATCTGACTAATAATATTCCTTTGAGTTATCGCTGGAAAGAAAACTACACTTTTTCATTCCTATTGATTTGTATATCTTAATGTGTACATTCGGGATATATATTTATTATATTAGTAGTAATTAAAATAAGGGAGAAAAAATTATTTGTAAAAAAAATTATTAAATTATTAGGCCAGCATTAACCTATTAGCTGTTGTGATTTTACAGAGAGTGTTTTGGGCTGCCTGCTGCCACAGTCAACATAACCTTCCCTTTTTGCTGTTAGCATAGCCTTAATTACTGTGGTGGCTGGTACAGGGTCACTGTCTCTGTCTGTCAGAGCAGAGCAGACAGTTAAGTGAGACTATAACTTAAAGTCCACGCTGAAAAAAGTGCAAAAGCAAAAGTCATCCTCTGTGGTAATGACTTCTCCATAAGCCTGGAGTCAAATGTTCCAGTTAAGATGATGAGATCTGAATTGCTAGTTGTAGGGATTTCCCTACAGTATGTTTAAATAAAGCCCGCTCTTCTCTAGAAGGATTGGTCCAAAATGTCTCCTCATCACAGTTCGAGTCTCATAACCAGCAAAAGCAAACACCTGATGGAGGCTGTTAGTGCTAAAGGAGCTTCCAGTTTACTAATATTTTTTTTTATTACTGTGTGTTTAACAAATGAAAAGTGTCATTGTTTATTTGTTAGTTTAATCAGACTGTGTTTAAATATCAGACCACATTTTATGGGTAATCAATTCAGAAATCCTGGAAATTGCAGAGGGTCCACAAACGTTTTTTTTAATCTCACGAACAACCAAGAAGTAACCCTTAAATTGCATTCATAATAAATTTGGAAAGGTCTTCCAGATTTAACTGGTGGAGAAAATGAAATTATTACTTATATAGAACTAACACCACTCTATAAAAATATCTGTGAGCTTTAGTATTATTGTTTATTAAATTATTATACCATTAAACTGTGAAATTTGATAAGTTGTCTCACTTGTTGCCTTGAAAGAATTAAGTAGCCTCAACATACAGTCAGTTGTTTATTTTGAGAGCGCCTTACTTAAGAAGGATAAGTCACATTAATTTAACAGTGTACTAAAGTAAAATACCTCTAATTTTAAGGTAAATACACGGCATACTTTTTTTTTTGCAAATTTTACAGTAAATAAAAACAGAAAATGTCACTATGAATGGACAGTTTACATTATGTGATGCAAGACAGAAATCATCTCACTTTTGTTGCATTCCTGCGGCCCACACACACCGGAAACACTGGCTGCATTAACAGTTGATCGGCACTGGCTGGGATTCATTGGATCTTGCAGGAGTCTTGATCAAGGTAGCCTGTTGTTAGTTAAACCTTTACACTCTTCTTGGCTACACAAACACTGGAAACTTCATTACACATCCACAAGTATCAAAGTCTAAATACAGCATAACTGAAATAATGATCACAACCCTACTAAATCAAGGATTTGAAGTTAAATATTAACATTAACAGTCCTATGGGTCTTTCCATTGCAATTACAGAAGCTACGTGTACACTTGTGAAAGAAATTTTTTTTAAAAAGTGTAATTAAAGTATGCACAGACATATTTCTCTGTATGCAGGACAAACGCAGGAAAAACTTCATTTATGTAAGTAAACTTAAATGCACTGATTTAAACTAATTGAAGAGGTATATTCGTCGTATGTAATGACGAACTGTCAGATAAAGGTTTAAAGCAGAAACTTTAAAACAGAAATATTCACAGTACAAGAAGCTCTACTTAAAATATGTACATAAAAATCTGTAGTTACTAAAGCAGACGCATTAGTACATTCCAGTAATGCATGTTTGTACTGTCTCCATATCATCTTAAATTTTTGCAGATCAGTTTTCCGCGACTGAAAGAATGTGATCTAGAAGGCTTATGCATTTGAAGTAAAGTTTGTGTTTGCATTTCCAACATCAACTACATTTTCCAGAGCTCCACCCTCGCCTGGGTTTGGAAAGATTTTCTTTCTTTCTCTTTTTTTTTTTTTTTTTTTTAACGTGCAGCTGCCATGTAGCAGAGGGAGGAACAGCTGGTTGAGGGAAGAGCCAGCCCGGGGAGTCAGTCACATTCCTGGCTGGGATTCAATGACTGAACCAGACACAAACAAACAGAGAGGGCGAGAGAGAGAGAGAGAGAGAGAGATAGAGAGAGAGAGAGAGCGGGGGGGAGTGCGTGGTCGAGAGAGAGAGAGAGAGAGAGAGAGAGAGAGAGAGAGAGAGAGAGAGAGAGACGGAGAGAGAGAGAGAGCGAGAGAGAGAGAGCGAGAGAGAGAGAGAGGCACAGTGAGTGAGTGGGGAGACAGCAGACTGAGTGTACGCCAGACTGAGCAGACGAGGCATATTTCGGGCGCACATTAGGAGTGCGTAAAACCGCAGGAGCATAGAAACATAGTACCCGGTGATTGTATGTTGGATAATACGAGTTTTGAGTCGCTTAGCTGTCGACTTTAATTGCGTGCGCTTACAGGAACTGCCCTATGATTTCAGCAGCCCTCAGTTTTCTGAATGGACGCGCTGGAAAGCTTCTCCGGTGACATGGAAGTGCGCGTTATTGAGCGTGTAGCCGGATGCTGAGGACGCCCGACCCGATAAGTCAATTTCAGCTTGCATTTTGAGTTTTGAACTCTCTTCTCTAACCGACAACATGGAGGGCACAAGCTTTCAGCCCCATCCTGGACTTCAACAAACTCTGCAGCAGTTTAATCTGAGTTCCAGGCGCTCTCTCGGTGGACCGGCGGCGTTCTCCGCTCGATGGCACCAGGACTCACTCTTCGGAAAAGATGGCAAATCCGTCGAGATGATGCTCACCCTGCCGGCTCAGACACCTCCAGTGATGTCCGGTCCACTTTTCATACCGTCCGACCGCTCCACTGAAAGGTGCGAGACGTTACTGGAGCGGGAACCCATCTCCTGCTTCGTCGTCGGTGGTGAGAAACGACTGTGCCTCCCGCAGATCCTCAACAGCGTCTTGAGAGATTTCTCCCTCCAGCAGATCAACTCGGTTTGCGACGATCTCCACATCTACTGCTCCAGGTGCACGGCGGACCAGCTAGAGATCCTCAAAGTGGTGGGTATCCTGCCCTTTTCGGCACCGTCCTGTGGGCTGATCACTCAGACTGATGCTGAACGCCTTTGCAACGCTCTCATCTACGGCGGTACTTACCCTCCTCACTGCAACAAGGAGTCGGGGTCCCTGGAGTTGGAGCGAACCGAAAAAAGCTTCAAAGTGTATCACGAATGTTTCGGTCGGTGTAAAGGCCTGTTTGTCCCGGAACTGTACACCTCTCCGGGTGCCGCCTGCATCCAGTGCATGGACTGCAGACTCATGTACCCACCTCACAAGTTTGTTGTCCACAGTCACAAGAGACTAGAGAACCGGACAGTCCACTGGGGCTTTGATTCCGCCAACTGGCGGGCTTATGTGCTCTTAGACCCGGACTACACCGGGAAAGAGGAGAAGAGTCACCTGGAGCAGCTGCTCAAAGAGTTAAAAGGAAAATTTGATCTGACGGGCAAACTGTCCAGTAAATCCTGCAGAGTAAGTCTGTTCTTTTTGGCCTTTTGTATTGCAGCCCCCATTTATTGTATTTGAGGAATTTTGTAGTGAATTGTTTGTTTGCATCTGAGGATATTTGAACAGCTTCATAATCTGATTGGCATTAATTTGAGAAGACTTCCTTCTAGGTCTGCCAAGGTTTTCTTTGGTTGTTTGGATTGTTACCAGCTTTAAGCCCCAACAGAGGAAAAAATGCTAATCAAATGTCACATCACATCTTTCTGAACCTGTCCCATCTTGTTTAGAGCTTCACTCATTTCTTATATATGTGTCAAAAGTGAGACTTAGCACTCCTGAGCATCCATCCCATCACCTAAAACTCATCCACCCAACCCCCAGGGTTACCCAAGGGCAGCTGCATTATGATAAATTGAGTCTCCCTGATATATTTTATTAGTGTGAGAGGGGGCCGGGAAGCCCATTATGGTGCCACGAGGTGGAGAAGGGGGATAAGAATTTAATGAGGTCTGGAATATGGAAATGTGAGGGTGAGAAGAGGTTTGGGCTTGTCAGGATAGGAGAAGGTATCTGAAAAGTGTGTGTGTGTATTTGTGTGTGTGTGAGCATCCCATTGTGGCTCCTTGCGTGGGTCAGAGATGTTTAGTATGGACAAAGGGCCAGGAGACGAGGTGGCTGTTCCTTCGTCACAGAGCAGCTGTTGTGTGGGACTCTGCTAATGAGTGGACATCTCTGTATGCATCACCATGGCGCAGCTCCAGTCTGAGCAGGAGCCAGGAGATGTCTCACAGGGAAACCTCAGTACTTGCTTTAATGGGAATAGACGTTGGTTTATTGAAACATGAAGTGAGGAGGTTGTGTTAAATTGTGTTTTGAGGCTCTTCACTGCTGATTCGTGTCATGCTTTGCAGTCGAGAAAAATCTGTAAGTTTTTTTGTTTGTTTGTTTGTTTGTTTTTAAAAGTCTTGCACCTGTGATGTTTTAGTGGGTCTTGATGCATCACCTGTGAGTTATATATTGCCACAAAATGGTGAGTTGTCCTGCACTGACAGTCTTTCAGTGTGTGTGTGAGATATACAGAGGATTGAGAGGGACGAAGGGGGCAGTGTTTGTTTGTTTGTTTGCCGTGGTTCACTGTCAGTTGTGTCCCAGTTAGCAGACAGGCCCAGTCCTCAGGGAGCTGCACACCAGCGCTCTCCTATACATCAGCCTGACAGGCCAAGCTGCTGAAAGGCCGGACTGAGGCTCACAGACTGTGTTTGGCTCAGCTTACCCATAAAATAAAAAACACAATGTTATCGGTCTGTCTCAGCCTCCCTCTGATGTCATGGTGTTTTATTAATAAGAGGCAGCCCCGAAGGTTACCTCCTCTGCCTGTAACATCTGTCTAGACTCCTATCTGATGCACCGAACATGGTGGTTGCTGTGTAGACACTGCCAGAGGAAAGCGCTCAGTTTCTTGGACTGACTGAATTTTTATTTTTTTCATTTTTTAAATTTCAGTTTTTATTGATAACATGTGAGTGCACATACAAACATACCCAGTTGTTTTCTAAAAAAGGAAAAAAAAAGCATCCTGCTCACAACAGCATAAGCCGGATTGGACCGGCCAGTCATTGTGTCTGTTTTGCATCAAATGCAGCATTTGGTCATTTGGCCCTATAATGTGCAGATGAGGGCGGATTGCAGAGAGGACGCCGCAGACTCTCTCATTCAGAAGATGCAGGGTGTGTGAGCCCGGCCTTGATATGTGTTGTCAAAAGGCCGTGACCCCTGACCTCGCTCCAAAGACACTGACTCAGCCTACCCCCATTCTTTTTACACCATCCAATCTCATGCCCTTGTGTCCAGTTCACTGGCCAGATGGCTGTCTGATAAAAGACGGAGGGATATTCACCTGGCAGACAAAAACATTTTTTTTTCTCAGCTGCAGCTCGATTTCCAATCAAACATCAACATATTGGAGCTGTTTAGTCACTTTTAGATGAATAACAATAATTATTACTCTAATGTAAATTTTTATAGAAACCCGAATTTTAAGTCAGGCACAAATTACTTGCTCCATTGTGCTGAACTTTGCATGTAATAATTCAAATATGAACTTTACTGATTAGCATGGAAATCTTCAAGAAAAAGAGGATTGGAACTAGAATTTTTTTTTATTTATTTTTTTTAAATACTGTATAAAAAAAAAACCTCCAAGAAGTAAGAGCAATGCAATCAATCATCTGAATGAGCAGAGGGTAAAAGTAGACTCTGGAGAACTGTGTCGACCCTCCTTAATGGAATGGATATTAAAACCACCCAAGTGAGGCCAATTTATTCCATTTTTCAACCCATTGTTCTCCTCACTCAATGCAATTAGCCTCAAACCTGGAGTAAACCAAAGTGTGTGTCCAAGGCTGAAGGGTTGCATGTTTTGATTATGAGCTGTTTTTCAAAAGTGAATGAATAAAATCTCTCGGCTGCTTTCATCATCCGGTAACTGCGGCTTTATCTGCACTTGTGTGTAGGTGTCTTTATGTAAAGCGGGTATAAAAGTGTGTTTGCATGTAAACAGGCAAGTGTGATGACTGGATCAGCTGTGTGAGCCAGATTAAAATGAGCTCACTGCCAGCTCACTTCCATTCCCATCTGGCTGCTGACCTCTGAAAAGCCCTGGAACCTGACATGGTATAATTCTTTGGTCCTTGGTGGGCCTGTCTGCCCCGCCCAGCAAAAAAAACCCAACCCACCCTTATCAGCCTGACACTGTAAAGACTGAGCGAGTCGCATTTAATTCAGGTTTAGTGGCATATTTCTCAGTCTCCTGGTGCATCAAAAAATTGTAGCTTCACTTGGAAACATCATTCTTTTGAGTGCAGTCGCCTGAGTCCTGACACCCACATAAACTCCCTCCACCCCCCCTTTGCAGGAGACAGCACTCCTCTGCTGGCCAGTGTGTTTTGGCCAAAGCGGGGATGGTGTGTCAAGGCAAAAGGGGTGTCAGGAGCTCCCAGGGGTTGTGGCCTCCATTCTAGCAGCGATGACCCCATGTTTAAAGAGTGTCAGCTGGGGTTCTGTCATGGGTAATGTGCGCTAAAGACCTGCCGCCTCCTTTGTTTGAGAGCCAGGCTTTCAGAGGCTGTGAAGTGCAGCAGTTTCTCTTTGTTACCGCGTTGTTTCTTTAGCCGCTGTGCGGATAGGTCCGTAACCTCCAGCTTTTCCGAGGGTGGGAAATCCACGCTTGTGAGTTTGCTGTGTCACCGGTTTCTTAGTTATGTGCTCAAAGACAGAGTGGAGCCTGTGGTAGTGTCTGCATGTCTGATGGAGATAGGACTAGACAATAATTCAGTATTACCATTAATAGACTTTCAGCAGAATTATTATTTTTTTTATGTAATTGTATGTTTTATATGACTGTGAATAAATATATTGACTATAATAACCATTTTAATTATATTTTCAACAGTGCACGTATTGAAAAGCTAAAAAAAAAAAAAAAAAAACTTTGGTCCATATTATATTACTCTATATCATGTGGTAAATTTTTAGCAGTGCATCATATTACTTGGCTGGTTTTGTAGTACGTAAAAGCCATTTGAATGTGGTGAAGTCAATGCAGTGGGTAAAAAGAAAAAAAAAAGCAGTATTTGCTTGGAAATGTAATCTGGTATATTGTGAATACTCACATAAAGAACCACATTGAGTCTCCTCAATTACAGTGGCTGTGTTTAATGGCCGCTTACAGACCCAACAAAGTGAAATACCAAAAATTTAATAAAATACATTTATGCAAATTATCAAGTTAATTCAATTATTCAAAAGTCCTAAAACTAAACAAGAAATAATTTCTGGGATATCAGACATTTAACAGCGCCCGCTTCTTTTTCTGATCATTTCATGCGGACGGGGTTGCGCTGGTTTCTCTTCTGAACCTCGATGACACAGCGCAGTGCTAATGTGTGAAAGACTTCTTGTATAACTCATGGAGTGAGGGAGGAAGATGATTAGTGTTGATCAGTGATGATGAGATGAGGGAGGAGATGAGCACTGGCTGTGACTGCAGTCAACAAGCCAGTCAGTCAGTCAGTTGGTCCGTTAGTGGCAGAACAGATGCCTGTATTGAGTTAGCGTTATTCCACAATCATCATCAATTCCTCCTCGATCATCTCCTGATTT
>JAVDPK010003168.1:297067-312067 GCA_034780415.1 Cichlasoma orientale | reverse complement strand
TAGACTACGGGCAGGCAGAGTGGCTGCTCAGAGCAGCTGCATGGATTTTTATTTCTGCTGTCCAACAGGACTCCATCACAGACTGCAGCAGCACTCATTATTGAGGGCACACACTCCTGTGCTGCATGCCTCTGTCCTCATTACCTCTGCAGCAGCAGCAGCTTAGCTCTTTGCCTTTGTTCTCTCTCTTGGCCTGAAACTGGAGAATATGGAGAGAAGTGCTGAGACTGCAGTTAGCTGGGCTGCCCACAACTTCTGCCGCACAGGAGAAAACATAGCACAGACAACCACCACCCCCCTAAGCCCTCTTGTCTACATATTTTCGCAAAGCCATCGCACAAGGGATGCTCTAGTTTGATTTATTGCCCTGACTTGGATGCAGGCTGGTTGGTTCAGAGGTTCTTTTTCTTGCCCTCATTGCCCGTGTTTCTTGTTTAAATTAAAAAAATTTCACTCTTAGGGATGTTTGTGAGTTGGCCTACTGAACAAATGCCCTCAGGGCCATTCTGCTGTGTGAAAGGTCCCATAGACGTGGTGCTCAGAGGCATTAAATAGCAGCCATGCAGAGTGGCTGGAGCAACAGTAAACTTTTATCACACTAATAACCCACAGACACAGCTAGCCTAATGGTTTAGGCAGCCATGGCAGGGGTTGCCTGCAGGTCAGGTTGAATTGCAGGACATAAATGGTAGGTTGCAACTGGTAGAACAAATAAAGGAAGAAAAAAAAGGGGGGGGGGGCATCCGAGGTTGGCAAAGGGGTGAGAAAGCTGTTATTGGCAGAACAGATAATCACTTAAAATGATTTGCAATAATAGGAAGCTATTTATTTGACTGCTCTTTTATAACAAGGTGATCTGTGGCCTTTTAACCCTCTTTCCCACCCGACTCTTGTTAGCTCTCAAACACTGGATTCACTCCGAGCATTCAAAGGACACAACTCCTACACAAGTGACAAGTGAGTGAAAAGATTTGAGTTTGCCCAGCACTTGGTGAAAACATCGGTCCGAGAAGTAGCCGTGTGAGAGGGGGATTTGTTAATGGAGTTTGAATCTAAACTTTTCCTCAGATTCCTCTCTCCCTCTGGCTGAGGTGGACGGGTGTTGAGAGTGTTTGTTTTAGGTGAAGTCAGTGCTGGAACAGAATGTTGTGAACCGCAGGCCAGACTGTGGTTCTGCGGTTCAGCTCCGACCTGAATGCAGACGGCTCTGTTTGTTTTGCTTCCCCGTTTCTCAGGGAGAATTTTAGACGCTGCCAAAGTCCTGCGCTCACACCCAAGACACGCAAATAAAAATCCTTCACAGAAAAAAAAAAAGAAAAAAAAAACCCTTTACCTGGGTGTAGTCTCTGAATCTGGACTTCACCGCCTTCCTAGTGCAAGGGTACAGATCCAGACGTATCTCATCTCATTAAGGGGCTCTTTGGGAGATGAGATGGCATTTGATTGTTTCGGTGGCAGGATGTTTGTGTGTTTTCTTCCAAGCCTTTTCATAAATAGCAGTTGTTATGTTACCGAGGTCAACTGGTTTTACTAGACTAGAGAGGCAAGTCCAGAGGCAAGGAGGCCTCCCCACCATCTGGCAGCCATAAAAGGGGGAGCAGAAGGTTTTTAGTGGGGCTTTATGGGATGGTAGGTTGAGACATTGAGGGAAAGAGAGACAAGAGTGGATGGTGGACTCTGGTTGCCCTCAAGCTGCAAAGCTTCCCCCGCAGTCTGAATGACAGGTCAGAAGTTCATTGCCTTTTTCTCATCTCGCATCTGCCTGGTAAGGTGGAGGAGGTGAGGAGGGCAAAGGAGAGGACGTCACCGTGAAGTTGCCATCAGCGCTGTGAATAGAGATATATTCTGGGCAAGGCATCTGTGTTTTGTTTTATGAGCTTGCCGTATTTTTAAAGTGTTTCAGAAGACTATACTCAGCAAGTCTGTTAGCTTATTATGCTACACAGAAGATCAGGCCGAAGCCCTACAGATGGTGGAGAATTATGTGGCTGCGTAAACACGGGTGATTCAATGGCTTGGTGTTGTTTGGGTATGCGTCACCCTCTCAAAGCACCCTGCTCGCCACAGAGTAACGAACAGTAAGTTGTTTTGTACGAATATGGATCCAGGCTCTCTCCCTTTGTCCAGAAACCGCCTTGTTGTCAGGTGGTGGCTTTATTTTGTTTGCACATTTAACTTAAGTGGCAATAACAACATTGTTAAGCCTTGAAAATACTGGAGCTCAAGGAGAGTGGGATTCTCATGGAGACTTCAGGGAAGAAGACACTCCGGAGACTCTCAGTTATGATTTCTTTCCCAGTTTTTAAGAGCCGGAGCTGGAGCGGTCTGCTCCATCTGAAGCTGGATTCCCAGCCTTATAGGTTTTCCAGAATGGGGTTATCATTGCAGAGGACTGTGCAGCTTTGCTGACTCTGGCACTGATACCTCCCATAGAGATTTCATTTGTTTTTATGCTGCAGCTGAGATGTGTTAACCCTTTAGCCCCTTTTAAGATATTTAACTAATGGAGGGATATGCCACTCTGTTATTACTTACGTTAACCTTGTGAAACCCTCCCATGTCACAATATGCGCATACATAATATGAACCCACTAATTAAAAGGAGTAGAAATCAATTTGCTTATAATATAAATTATTTATATTGACCTCTTTCTCTCACCAGTCTGGCACTGGGTTTTCAGACCCTCTGCTGCTTCATGCAGTCTGTATATGAAGACAAGAAAAGTGCTGACAGCGAAAGAATGAGAGCGTGTTTGGCAGGCACGCCCTTGTAGGTTTCTGTGTCACTCAGCTCTATTAAATTTTTAATCGTTTCCTTGCCGTGGTATAACGCTCACACACGGGCTCTGCACACAAACTGTTTATGCTTTGTTCATTTCATAAAATAGGAGGAAAGAAAGGAAAAGGTAGGGATTTTCATTTTATCAAGTTAAAGAGATGGCGACACCGTTAAGTTAAAGTACCGCTTTCTCACTTCATTAAGCTGAGTATTTGTCAGCCGCGTTTCGCACGTGGAGGACGAGCTCCCGGCGTCTTATCGTAGGCTGAGTGATGCGAATAAACGCACAAGTAGATGTCGAATTAAAGCAGCTTTTTATCTGTATGAGGGCTGCACTTACTATGAGATTAAACAATTAGTGGGTCAATAGAAGATGCATCGCCAACTATTTATTCAAATATAAATTCTGATTAATCATTCAGGTAATTTTTCAAGCCGAAATCGTGGTTCTTGTCCTCCTTGAACATCACAGCATGTGGGCAGGTATTTAATGTTGGTTTTATACCAATGACTAATCAGTCAGCCAAAATAAAGTCAAAACTGATGGTGAATCAGTGATCCAGAATTGCGTGTTGTAGTCACATCTGTGCCCTCTAAGGCAGACACCATTGTAGTAGTAATAATAATAGCATAATAGATGTAATTTATAAACCACTGCCCTCAGTTGTATTACTGTAATTACAATGTCCTCATTGTTAGATTTATTGAAGTGTCTCCAAAAATTATCATGACAATGATCTTAAATATGCTCTCAATGCCAAGATCATTTGCCAAACTTTAAAGAAAGCATCAAAGGCACCTTCAAAGGCAGGCGCAGTCAAAGAATCCAGCTCACAGATTCACAGAGAGCCTCTCAGCATACTTTGGCCTATTTATTGGCTCGCATTTTGCGTCACGCAAGCGTCTTGAGCATTAAGAAAAGGAGTGAAATAAAGCACTGGCTCTTGATTGAGAGGCTGGAAATGAGGGACTCTGCTCTTTCTTTAGTGGTTCCGTCCACTGCAGTGATTCAGGGGATAAAAATGTGGCCTGTGTCTCTTTAAGAGCGCTGGCCTGTCTGCAGAATGCATCAGTCCTGTGGAGCAGACACAGGCCAGCAGGAGGAGGGGGGTAAAGGGAGGAGCGTGGGGCTATGTGGAGGGAGGTATGAGGACAGGAGGGAACAGCCGCAGTCTGGGCTTCCAGCCTCCTGGCTAGACTGCTGAAAGTTATTATTGAGTTCCTGTGTAGGGCCTCCCCTCCCTGTGGCATACTCCTCTGTGTTCACTACAAGGTAAACGGGGAGTATGGGAGAACCAAACAGAAAAGTTGGCAGCCTCCCATGCCCCTTTGCAATGACCTTATATGCAACAAATAAAGGATAATTTTGTTTGATTTGGAGTTTTTGCAAGGGTGAAGCCTCTGAAAGACTCGCAAGACGGAGAGAAACCACACATGTGCATGGCCTTACAGCTGCTTGACAGCAGCTGAAACTGCGGCCGAGCTCACGGTTGTCTTGAGTTACAATTTAGCAGACATGTCCTGTTTTCTTAGGAATGGCCTTAACTAGTCAAGACATGAAGGTTGACGGTTCACCAATGAGAAAGCAGAGGACTAAATCCTCATCTGGCGTGCTAAATGATGAGTATGATTCAAGGACAGATGGTGGGAGGACAGCGTCTCCTTCGAATAACTTTGTCTTTACAGTAGATGAAGTGGAATTCATTTAGAGAGATGTGGTTTCTTAAAGCTTGAATACAGGACTGACAGGACTGTGAACAGCAGAGCTTTAGCGTTGGCAGTTTTCACAGGACTGTTTGCAGCGCTGCAGTACCTCACGACTCAGAGATTTGCTGTTTGGGGAAAGGCCATGCAGATTACATACTTACATACATCATGCCCTCCACTTAGGCCTGTGCCTGCCTGCAACACTAATCCCTAGCTTGCCTCCCCTTTAGCAGCTACATTAGGACCACAGAGCGCCTGCGTCCTTCCAGCTCAGCCCACCAAGAGAGAGACAGACTTTTATGTAATGCTCTGTTTGGTGCATTTGTTCTGAACCTGCTGCTGCTTTAAGCAGGACTCCTGCAGGTTAACCCAGCTGCTGCCTTTCCTACTTGCCATGGCTCCGGTCCACAAAAAAAGCCTGAACCAATGCAACACCTGAGGCTCATCAGGAGCCTGCGAGACTGCTTCCCCGCACATATCCTCTGCAGCTTATGTCACATGTTCGCCCTGATTAATCCCAGCATGTGCCTTCATTCATGGTCAGTGCGATCATTTGGCCTCTGTTTTAAAGCTGTCCCAGGCAGGGTTTTGCAGGAAAGCTGGGCGAGGGGGGGAAAACCCTGGCGCTGAAATGGGTATTTTGTGGAGTTCTGTTTGTTGAGTCAGAGCTTATGGGCTCTACTGTTATGTGGTTGCCATGGAGAAAAACACAGGCTCTTGTGCAATAAAATGATCCAGGAAAAGACATTTCCAAGAATTTTTCAGAGTGAAGAAACAGACGGCAAAACGCAGAATTCATGAGGTGCTGCGGTCCACCACCCAGCCCCTTCAGTCCTCCATTTTAGAGCGCTCATATTCATTTTATGGAAGCTGCTCGGCTCGAGCCCTCTCACCTAATTACTTCTGTAAGCAGATATGTTTTCCTATGAATGGAGGAGGGACACAAAACCAGTGTTTAAGGATGGAATGTGTGATCTTAGGAACGGATGTTGTGGGTGTTTTATCCCCTATTTCCCTTACAGACAATTCCTCTAACAAGTGGAAACAAGTGAAATGCTATTTGATCTCTGTCAAATATTACTGTATACACACACACTCACACTGTGAGGTCGTTGTACATTTGAGCCAGATTGTTAGTCTGCCAGCAAGAGCAGAACATTTTCAGAGGCCATAACTCCTGGTGTTGTTTTGAAAGTAGGTTGACAGTTAATTGGTTGAACAAGTATGAAACCGACCGGCTTTCTTGTGTTTTTTTTTTTTCTTTCTTTCTGTTTTGTTTTTTTTTCCCATCTGGAGTCGCTCTCTTCAGTTACGTCAAGGCTCCTCATTGCTCGTTAATGGGAGTTCTTTTTTTTTTTTTCTTTCTCTCACCATTTCCCGTCTATTTGAATGGGCCCATTAGCACCTTTCAGATGGTGCAGCTTGCTGGTTGTGTGTTTCTTTTGCATCGGAAAAATGCCTCATATGTAGCGCTGAAGTCACAAAAGACGCGCTGTTGGGCTTGCAGGCTAAATTTCAAGTTCAAAGATAATTAAAAAGAATGCCTTTAAAATTCCCATCCGGCGTCTTTTATAGCGTTTCATTGTTTAGATAGGAACAACATTGGTGGAACAAAGATTAGGTTTTCTAACCTGGTGACCAGGAAGGCTGCATTTCAACTAAATGACCTCAAATGGTATCTATAAATTTCAGCAGGATTTATTACTTCAGTTCAGCCAATTAGCTCCTGAGCATTTTCTCAGGATGTGTACTGTGTTGGTGAAATGACATCTCATGGGACCCTGGGTGAGCGGTGACCCTAACTTCACCTCGCCCTCTCACAACTTTTATGGCCTCCTCCCCCAAATCCCCTTCTGCACCCCCCCCCCCCCCCAGCCCCCTTCCTACCCCTCACACCTCTTAACCTCTGGTATTCATCCCATTTTCATCTTTCCAAATAAACCTGCCACCTGCCCTCCTCTCCACTGCCTGATCAGGGGGGCATGTGGTCATGTGGCTCGGGTTACCGTGAAGGCACGGCGCTGCAAGTCGCTCTTCAGCTGACCAGCGAGCTGCTTTAAAATTTTGAAAAATGACCAGCCCCCTCAATGGCTCACTGGTTACACCACGTTTTATGATCAGCTTGCACTTTAAATTAGCTGTGGGTAACTTTGCTGTTGGGTTTTCTTTCTCAGATATTAAATTATTTCCACAGCAAAGATCCTGGTGAATTGTTGAATGAAGATGAAACGACTGAGTGCTGGAAGCAGAACCCAGGCTTTGGGTCAGATCTATGATAACCACCCAGCTTGGAAGACCCTCAAAAGCCTTCTTAAGGATTCAGTTATAGAGTAAAAGTAAACTGGGGTTCTGGTTCAGGTAGTTGGGCATTTCAGTATGGATATATATATATATATATATATAATAAAATACATACATGCATACACACACACACACACAGGGTGTCATCAGTTAGGTTTAAGATGGCCAGGTCTGCAGGACTGAGGAGATCTGAGGAGGTTGTGATATTATTGTATGAAATAAATAACTGGCACCCGAAACCAGTGGGAACATATCAAAGTCATATGTGACTAGTTGGTTGATTAACTGGTATGCCTGCAGTTGAAAAGGGCAATAAGGAGAAGTGGGGAAAAATAAAAACTGGCAACCTGATGGTAGTAACAGAGACGATGTGTGCCTTAAGGCCAGAATAGCAGAGGAGATGATGCTCACTAGATGCCGAAACAGAATAAATTAAAGAATAAATAATTGAAATATCTAGCATAATAACTAGCCACTGAGGGAAGCAGTCTGAACCAGTACGGCAGCCATGTGCATGGATTTTAAATTGGATGTTGCACAACATGAGACTAATCTGGATGAAAGCACAAGCACATGGCACCAACTCAGATCTTTACAGATGTTATCTCCTTTCATAATTAGACCCAGGTATAAACCACTGCAAACCTGGCAACCCGTTGCCATTTACTAGCTGTATGAGGAACTCAAGGTTAACTACGTGGTTTTTTCATAACTGATATTTACTGCCCTGTTGTAGTTTAATAAAATGCACGAGAAGACAGCGGAAATTATGGTCAAAATAAATCCCATCTGACACCCATTCATTTGAATGGAAATATAAATTTCTTTATAAAGGTGGTCCTTTGTGTAGGTGTAGCTAGCCTTTCCGGGCACACTGGAAGTCCTCATGCTGTTGCTCTTCCTCCACTCTGTCGGGCTCCCGGGCCTCCTCCTGTCCAAACCTCAGTCTCTGCCCTGCGAGGGAGATGCAGTGGAGTCGTCCAGTACCAGGTACTGGGAGTGATATAACGGTCTGTGTATTTGGAGCTGTTTCTGTTTGGGTTGCGGAGAGGTTATCCAGTGACATTTTAATCGTCAATCTGCCTTCTTTGCCATGGCATTAGTATTAATCTGCAGGATTAAAACTCAGCCAGTCAGACACTGGACTTGCAGTCTTGCTGTCGAGCCTGCTAGCAGCAAGAGAGCTGTGCACACTTCCCCGCATACGGGCAGGGATGTGCTTATCGGCGTTTACAGTTGGAAAACATCAGTACTCTGATTAGATGATGTTTGTTAACACATTGATCTGTTTAGGAAGTAACAGAGTTGGCTTTTATCAGAGATTTTCATGCGTTTCTTTCATCAAGCTGCAGTTCCGACTCGGCAGATTTTCCACCGGCCCCCGTGTTTTATTCCCTCATACTGTAAATAACTGTTTTCTCCTTTCCCTCAGAAATTATTTTCTCTAAACATGAGGGTCAGTTTATTCACCACGGTAGGTACTTTCCAGCCATTATAAACCATTATGCCTTTCTTACTTTTGACAGGAAAATAAGCACATTGAGAGACTAATATCTGAAAGACACTCGTGGTCCGTTTTGAAACAACTTATCAGGGAGGCTGTAATAAAAGTTACCATTGAACTGCACGGAAAGTGCTTCTTTTATGGAGTCAAAGATATGATATTCTGACCTCTGCTGCCCTGAGCGGATTTTTTTTAAATTGCTGGAATGCTCCTTTAAATGAATCCTGCTGATACGTCTACATATTTTTTTTAGTTGCTCTATTGCAAAAAAAAAAATTACTGTCACCACACCCAAAACAGCCATTCCTTGTTGTCATTAAATAGGCTGTTTTATTTATTTATTTTTTTCCCCTTTTATATTAATGGAACGAAAATTGTTGCAATTTTCTTTTAGACATTTTTAAAAAAGATCATTTTGTGTTTAGAAATCACTTCCTTTTTTGATTAAGGCAACAAATCTGCTGCTGCTGATGTTCAACATCAGGGCTGTTGAACTAATGCTGGATTGTTTATATTGTGAGTAAGAGGTGTAAATGCTGGGAATATTCATAGAGCCTTTGCAGAAGTCTTTTACCTTCGAGCGATAGAATATCACTAAGCATTTGAAACAAGGTGGACTACAGTCATGCTGCAAACTGTGAAGTAAAATCAAGGTAATAGATCATTTAAAACACAGAAAAGCGCCATCGCCAGAGAATCAGATCAGGGTCAGTGTAATGCCAAGGGATTAAGCTTGCATGGCAATGATGGCGCTGGCACTGCTGTACGACAAAGATCAAGTTCTGTGAAGGCACGCACACATGTCTGAAAGTCGGGACAGGGCCGCACGTATGCAGTGAAATTTTCTGCGGCACTGCTGCATTAAATGATGTAATTACAAAATGCATTGATTGGTTTGTGGCGTTAGAAAAACAGTGAAACAGATAGAATTTCTCCTTTTAGGTGTTGGAAGTGCTTTTGAGCACATGCCTGTCTGGTAACCATTTTGGTTGGCCGGACAAAAGCTTTCTCACAGCTTTCCCTTCAATTCCAGAGCACTTAGACAATCTAAATCTGGGGTGATGCTTATAAAACTGCCTGGTTGGAGCTTCTTTTTTTCCCCCTCTTTTTCAAAGCGATCCCTAAATGACAAAGTATTTAAACAAAGTCAACCGTAAATATTGATCATAACCCCCTTTTTTTTTTTTTTTTTAATTCTTGATGCTCTTAAAAGTTGTCTGAATATGTTTCAAGTTGATTTGACCCATTATGGTTATCAAATTATTTTCCCGTTACATAGAGTGAGTCATTGCTCCTTCTCCCGCTCTCTGTCTTTCTCGTTAACCTTCATCCCCTCAGGCCTTCTGGTCCGGACTGCAGCTGCTCCTCCAATATTATAAGTGTGCTAAATGTTAATAGAAGCATAAAGGCATTGTGTGTGTGCATATGTGTGGTATGTTCCAGTCGGATCGTGGCAGAGACTGAGTGTTTCTTTGCCCGTACTGGTTTGTAGATACAGCCTTGCGTCTTGCTTCAGATCTGGTCTGATTTCTAAATCTCTTATTCCAAGAGTACAGCAGGGGGGCTCAGACAACTATCTGCTGAATTTGGCACCATGTGCGTCTAGAAATACACCAGTCACAGAGCACGTTTCATTTCCTAAGATAACTTTGACTCACGACCATACCGAACATGCTCGTGCTAATAAAATATAATCTGCGGTGATATCAGTTTCACGTCTTTTGGTCTCGGGTTTCCATATCTGTTGAAATAACTTATTGGTCCGTCCTACTGTGAGGTCATCTTCTGAGGGAGAGAGCGATTTGGGCACCACTGTCAACACCACCGTAAGAAAGGCCGGCGGGCAAGTCCCGTTGTTATGGTTGCCATGTTTGGACCTGACTAGGAATTCATATTCAGTAGTACAGTAATCTTTCTCTGTGTTTGCTCTCACCGGCGAGATGATCTTTTCATGCGTACAAAAGCGGTTTATTCATTCAGGAACAAGTTTTTTCATGATGAGGATGCTAAAAATGAAACTTGTCATCAAAAGATTAGAGAGTTTATTGTGTCTTAATATTTTTTTTTTATCCACATTTGTATGTGATGTATGATTGCATTGACAGAGGTGAATTAAACCCGACGGAGTACAGTTACAAAAATCTCTGTCCATACCCGAGCACTTACATTCTTAAAGAGGTAAAGGACTTTTCCTATCACCCTCGCTCTGGGTGCTTTTTGCCATCTCCAATAAGAGATTTCTTTTTTCTTTTTTTCTTTTTCTGTATAGGACACGATACCTACTAATGAAAACAAAAGTGCCATCCTTTTCCTGTTTTGATTGTGCAATTGAGGTTTCCCACCTTGTGACTGACAGAATTGCATAGGCAACCAGTCCAATTTGCCCACATTTTAGCACTTTATTGGACAACAGTGGACAGACTGCAAATAGGGAAAGAGTCCAAAAAAAAATGACAGGGTCCCATTGGATGCCTACCCCCAACCACTTGCCTATTCAAGTGGCCCCACAGGGAGCCACTAAACACTGAAGGTGTCATAATTCTTTAACCATAGCATTGTGAAGTATATGCAGATATATTTAAGCAATAAATGTGCCCATTTGCACCATCAAAACAAGCGAGTATTATGTGCATGTCAGAACACAAGTATGCAAAATCACTGTTGCTCAATATGCAAACTAGTACTGTGACATTTGTATTAATATTGTGCTCACGGTTTCTTTCTCGTGGCCGAACAAAATCTAATTTGCACTCACTGCAACTTTAAAGTCAAAACGTTTTGCCGCACAATCTACCCTCTGTACTACACGCTGTTCTATATTCAGAAGTAAAACTCACAGATTAAGGATGTAAAGCTGTGTGATGTATTTAGAGTGGTGAAAACCTGCGTAAAGTAGCTTCTGCAGGAATTACCTAAAGGTTAAAGTGTCACACAACTCACTTTATCAACGATTGATAGTTTTAAAGCGCTTTTTTGATACCGTGTTTTTCTGCCATTAAGCTATATGTGTCAGGCTGTGTGCATCTTATGAGATTTTCCACCTTTAGGAACAGCAGCTTGTCCTGCATCTTCCTCAGACCTCATCAAGTCTCAATCCCAAAGACAATTAGGACAATCCAATAAGCTCCGCTGTAATGCCATCCTTATGTTTGGCCCTGCGGCAGTCTCTGTGTGGCCACACTGCCATGGCTCAGTTCAGGCACGTAAACAAAATATTCTCAAGCAGAGACACAGTAAATTGATAAATTAAGCTAAGCTTTAGAGAGGGGAAATGAGAGCTCGTGCAGTATCTGTGTGGAATATGGGATGAAGTTTCAGGGATATTCTGGGCAGACACCAGTAATACTCTCCCAGCTGTTACAGTGACCACAAGGCTTTATATAAATCAAGGGACTGTCGTACAATTTATGCAGCGAGAGCTGAATAGAGAGCTCAAGGCATCCCTGTGACCATCCACACCAAACTGTAGGGATCAGATTACCAAAACTAGTATTCTTTCACTTCCAACTAAGGCTGTTACCCATGTGAGCCATGCCAGTTGGTGTGCCCTTGAGTGAGACAGCGCCCCAGTAAGCACATGTCGATCTGGGGATTACATTCAGGGGTTTAGGAGGGGAAAGGAGGCCGTAATCGGAAACTGTTGTGTCTTGTTGCTGTGCACTTTTCTTAATGCCATTCTATCATGCAGCATACGTCGGTGTTGTATGACTGTTGCTCTGCAGGAAGTTCAGCTATTTTGGTCTTCCCATGCGAGTGTTGCCTCATGTTTTGTTTCTTCATTAGAGTTTTCTTTTTAGTGCCACAACAGATGTTAGAGGTGTCAGTTTGTGTGTGTGTGTGTGTGTGTGTGTGTGTGTGTGTGTGTGCGTGTGCGTGTGCGTGTGTTTGTGTGTGTGTGTGTGTGTGTGTGCGTGTGCGTGTGTGTGTGTGTGTGTGTCTGAAATGAATAATTATTAGTTGTTAGCATTTTGGGACATTTTTGGGAACTGTACCCGTTTGCTTTGTTGCTCATGGACAAGATTATTGAAACCATTCTCATTTTCTGCTATGTAGCCAGTCTGCTTACCAGCTCCCAAAAGCTCACTTACCCACATGATAGAGATTTATTGTTTATGTTAGATTTGTTGCATAGAGCCAGGCTAGCAGTGGCCTATTCTTTTCCGTCTTTAAGCCAAGCTAAGCTACCTAGAAAGCTGGCTCTCATGCCATATTTTCCTGGCAGATAATTAAGAGAGAGAGAGAGAGAGAATAATCTCCCTTGCATCATTTCTAATGCTTCAGATAATAATAAATCTGTTATCACCAAATCTTTTTTTTTTTTTTTTTATGAGAAGAGAAACACGCAGTCTGACGGGTTTTAGAAATGGTGTGTAGTAAACATTCACCACACACGTACAGATCACTGTCTTTGTTCTGCTTTGACCTGCTGTATTTCCCTCGCCACATACATATTATAATTTTGGTTTAACCTCATATAAGCGGTTTAGATGATCTGGCTAAAATCCTGGCTTGCTTAAACCTGTCTGATTGCTCGTGTGTGTGGTCTGTTAACGCACTCGCCACGCTCATAAATCTTAGAAACGACAAAGTTAGAATACACGGTTAGAATAACACCGACAACCAGAAATAGTTTAAAACTTCAGTTCAGGAGTTAGGGTCATACATTTTTGCACACACTCCAATCCGCTACCTCTTCCCTCTTCATCCACCCACTTTCCTGCCGGCTACGCATCCATTCATGCTTTCATTGATCCTCTCACGTCCCCCTCCATTCTCACTTCCTCCTCTGGCATCTCTCCCTAATGGCAGACAGTGTGTGTCGAGAAAATAGCCCCTGTGAAAACGGTTTCGTTCTTGAAAAGAAAAAAAAATGCTTAAAATATAATTTTTCAATTGGTTTGGAGAAGCTAAGAGATTCAACTTTAATCTCAGTTGTGTGCAGTTTGATGTTTGCTGAAGCTCCTCCTCAACTAACCAAGATGTTCAGATTAGGCTTTTCCCCTCGTACCGAATGACAGAAGAAATATTGTTGATTAGTTCCGTGTTCAAGTGAAAAAACAGTTCAATCAAAAATCACGCTCCAGTTGGGATCATGTCGAGAAAGTATGATTCACGCAGGTCGAGCGCCGCGCTCTTTGAACAGATATCGATATGTTTGCAAAGTGTTGTGTGTCTGTGGTTGTTTGCCATTCCAGGATGGGAGGGGGGGGGGGAGAAAAAGAAAGAAGCTGGAGCTTATTCTTGTATTGCCATGCCATTATGTAGCACTAATTAAAAAATAAAACATGCCTGCTCTTGCCCTTCTGCTATTAGACCCTGTTTAGCCTACAGGTTTGCTTTGAACCGCTCCCTCATTGCAGCGCCTCAAAGAAATATCATACAATAGTGAGTTGAAAAGGGCAATGCTTGAATGGAGTCTGAAAGGGGAGGCTGTACTTGGCCTTCAAGTATACATTCCTTCAGCTCAGTGCTTCCTCTGTGGTCCCCCCTTTTCTGGCCCACCCCCCCTCCCACTCAATTCTCAGTTCCCACAGGGGATGCAGCCAAAGCAAACTCCTCAGAGGAAGTCTCCCTCTCCTTCCAGTGTGAGAGAGATGGGGATGCATGTCCTATCCTGGCTCTGTAAGGGCCTGCGAGGCAATAGGATGTACAAGGAGGGTGTTATGACTTCGTGACCATGCTATGTCTATGATGTGGTGATGAGTAAAGCCCGTGCGGCTGCTCTCCTGTGAGGTCAGTGTCATATTTAGCCAGTAGGTCCCTTGTGGTGTCTGGGAGTGTCTGCTTTCTGGCTCTATTATGTCTAGTGCTCGTAGCCTTCCTGGAGCTGCAAACCTCAGGGTAGAAATAGTACCAGACGGGCAGACATCCTTTGTCAGGAAAACAACAGTCACAGCAGTAATTACAGAGTCTGATTACACCAGGGCAGCAGTTCTTAGAATATCACCAGCCTTGAGTCAGGCAGGTGAGGGGTCGAGTCACCATTGCTAAACACAGTCAGGAGATTAGTCTAGGGTAAAAGAATTACCTTACAGTAGCAAATCCAAGCAGCAGGCTTGTAAATGGGTGTGTAACGTTGTGACTGGTTAGACAGGTAGAGACTTTTGTAAGGCAGGCAGACTCGAGGGGAGTATCCAGACAAACATGTCATGTACACCTCATGAAGTTTAAAGCTTACTGTTGTAGACAGAATTCAAATAGGGAAGGCCTACAAAATGTGAAAGAATCAAAAATGGCAGCCATAATTTCCCATGTCCTCATTCATCATCTTTAAAGTGCAAATTAATCTATTTGACACTCCAAAGGTCAAAGTTTCACTCAATCTACAGTGATACAAAGGGTTAAAAGATTAAAGGCTTAAACAACCTAAATAATTTACTAAAACAATTATCAAAAATACTGACAGCAATCAGTTTTTTTAATAAGTCAAACTTTTTCGTCTTAGTAATTAACCTAATTAAAAATGTGGTATCTATAGTTCAGGTATGCAGTGCCAGACCTGATTTAACACCTCCACCCTTAGCCACACTGTACACACACTCACACTTACTCCATACCCTCCCACATGCACATATGCGTGTCTGCACCCGCAGCCACCCACCTCCCCACATGTCCCAACACCCGCTCATAGCAGTGTGAGCACACACACACACACACACACACACACACACACACACACACACACACACACACACACACACACACACAC